>SJYA01002995.1:300152-447608 GCA_006410615.1 Neotragus moschatus
TTACTGGGCATGTGAAATAACAAATCTTATTTCATCATTTCATAAGAGAGTTAAGAAGTGTGATGATTAGGTAAATACAGAATGGTTGCGTTTTCAGTATAAATGTTGAATAGAAGCACAAACAAATATTAAGTGCTGCCTGCTAAAAATGACTTAGATGGTTATCAGTAATTCCTACTCAAGTTGAGTCTACTTCCATCATTTAAAAAATTAGAGATTTCATTTCATACAACACCTTTGATCTACGCTTATTGAAAGTTTCCACAACCTCCACGTTCTCAATCTACAAGTGATTTTTTTTTTATTGTCACAAATGGAGAAACTGCAGGAGGTTAATTGGCTTTTTGCTGCAATGAAGGGTGAGTCAGTGACAGAGCCGGAAATAGATACAAAGGCTTCATCTCTTCTCATCCTGGTTCATATCATGAGAAAGAGCTTTCTGCTTATAAATGCATTTAATGACAAGAGTTTCTGGAACTGTTGACTAGGGAAGATTTTAAAACACACCTGCTTTCAATGATGGAAATTCCCCAAGTTGGACATGTATTGATGAAATGTTTTGGAGCTTTATGTCAATTTTGTAGGACAGGGAACTTTGTAATAAACAGGGTAACGTGAAAAGAATAGAATAGCAAAATGTGTCTATAGTTTCCCCCCACATATACTTACTGAGTTTGTTCAACCTGTTCTCCTGTGTGAGTTACAATAGTTGTGTCTATAACTTCTATATGAGACAAGAACACACTGATTTCATTAGGAACACATATATGAAAGACAGACCCAGATAAAATATAGAGAAAATTGTCAAAAGGGAATAGAATCAGGATTGTCCTCACTTGTCTTAGTGGCATATTCGACACAGAGTTAAGAGTTTCTATCAGAAATGAGTTTATAGAAACAGTGAACTGATAGACATTAGAGAAGAGTGAGGGCCAATAATAGTGACAATGGTGATACTACTTAGCTTTTATTAAAAGGCAAATATGAGAAAATGCTTTTTTCCCCAGTTCTACTGAATAGAACACATAGAACTGGTTTAGTTAGAGAACGCAGTTGGTCATATTTTTAAGCTTGTAGTCAGAGCCAAGAAGACCCTTGAAATTATTGATTAAAATTGGAAAATTTTAAATTGGAGAAAAAAAGATTCATGATAATATTAATATTTTATGAGATATTATTTGGAACATGTTTTAGGTTTATCCCGTATAGCACCAAGGGAGAGAATCAAAAATAGAATGTGTTGTTCAGTCACTCAGTCATGTCTGACTCTTTGCGAGCCCCTGTCCTTCACCATGCTCAAACTTACCTTCATTGAATCAGTAATGCCATCCAACTATCTCATCTTTTGTCATCCACTTTTCCTCCTGCTTTCAATCTTTCTCAGCATCAGGGTCTTTTCCAATGAGTTGGCCCTTTGCAAATGGGTGAAAGCTATAATGCTGCTGCTAAGTCACTTCAGTTGTGTCCGACTCTGCGACCCCATAGACGGCAGCCCAGCAGGCTCTCCCGTCCCTGGGATTCTCCAGGCAAGAACACTGGAGTGGGTTGCCATTTCCTTCTCCAATGCATGAAAGTGAAAAGTGAAAGTGAAGTCGTTCAGTCATGTCGTCCGACTCTGTGCGACCCCATGAACTGTAGCCCCAGGCTCCTCTGCCCATGGGATTGTCCAGGCAAGAGTATTGGAGTGGGGTGCCATTGCCTTCTCCAAGCACAAAGGTTAATTCCAAATGAAGGCAAGATTTCTAAAAGAGATGTGCAAAAATAGAATGGGCTCCAGACATTTCTGGGGGTGAATAAGTCTAAACATTATTGTGCATTATTGATACACTAGGTAAATTGATTTAGTTTAGATTTAAGGTCCTTACAAGCACAGAGAATCCATTATTCTTACTGACAATATGTGTAGGGAAACAATGATTTCTATTGGGAATTTGGGACAAAGAAATGGAGAAACCACTGTGGAGAGATTAGGAGAACTGGACTGTAAATGGAGGTTAGAGTTTCCATAGATAAAAAGGAACACTGAGTCCACTTTAAAGACCAGCTGATGTGAAGAGCTGACTCATTGGAAAAGACCCTGATGGTAGGAAAGATTGAAGGCAGAAGAAGAGGGTGACAGAAGAGGAGATGGTTGGATGACATAACCGATTCAAGGACATGAACCTGGGCAAATCCCAAGAGATGGTGAGGGACAGGGAGGCCTGGTACACTGCAGTCCATGGGGTCACAGAGTCAGACACGACTTGGTGACTAAACAATAACAAAAAGAGATACATGGGGGAAAAAGTAGGCTGTGCTTATGAGAAACTGTCAAAAGATCAGCCTTGATAGAACTGAATATAGTACATATCCAGATTGATAAGAATTAAATATTGAGAATATTGTTTTAACTTAATTCAATAAATAATATGTTATACATGAAAAATAATATAGACTTTGGGACCAGAAAGATTTAGATTCACAGGCTGATTAAATAATCATCATCTCTAATATAGTCAAATTCTCAGAAACCTAATTGTGATTACTAGGCGGTGAAGGGAGCTATTGTTTAATGAGTATAGACTATCGGGTTTGTAAGATGAAAAAGTTCTGTTTCACAACAATGTGAATATGAATAATACTATTGAACTGTACATTTAAAATGGTTAGTATATTAACTTTTATGCCATGTGATTTTTAGCATAATAAAAGATTACCAAAAGTATTTAAAACCTGTATTTAAGCTCTCTGATTCTGTAACTTTGCAAGCTTGTTGGGAGCCTTAAATGAGTTCTATTAAATGAAATCATGACTATCTAGTATATCACATGAATGAAAATGTCAAAAATATTTTCATTGATCTCCTTTTCTTCCCTCTTCCAAACCTGTTATGAATTTTATCCAGGAAAACCTAGGGAGTAGTTACACGAAATTACTATTTTTTGCGCATGACAATAGTAAGCCTGAAAGGCAGTTTCTAAGGTAAAAATTGCATATAGTCAGAAGTTCCCTTGGATATTATTTTAACTGTTCAGTACCTTTCATTAGAAAGTATACAATTGTTTTCTTACCCGAAACACTGTTGTTACATTGTTTAAATATTACTCAAAATAGTTTGGCTTGTGTGTAACATCTGTGTTGCCTGGAAAATTTAAAGTTGGTTTTCAAATGAAGAAACATACAGCTCACACAAGAGAATAAGACTACCAAGATTGAAGCAATAGTAGATTGACATCCTCAATAAAATGCTTACTCCAGGTCAGTGACTCTGAAACCCTTCATGCATCAGCATCATCTGGAGGGATAGTAAAAGCCCAGATTGTTGGGCTCCACCACTAGTGGACCCCATCACACACATCAACTCTGATTTAGTGGGTGAAAGGGAGGGGTCTCGAGAATTTTATTTTTAACACATCTTAGGAGAATGTTGATGTTATGTGTATCAGTTCAGTTCAGTTGCTCAGTCGTGTCCAATTCTTTGTGACCCCATGAACCACAGCACACCAGGCCTCCCTGTCCATCACCAACTCCTGGAGTTTACCCAAATTCATGTCCATTGAGTCAGTGATGTCATCCAGCCATCTCATCCTCTGTCATCTCCTTATCCTCCTGCCCTCAATCTTTCCCAGGATCAGGGACTTTTCAAATGAGTCAGCTCTTCACATCAGGTGGCCAAAGCATTTGAGTTTCGGCTTCAGCATCAGCATCAGTCCTTCCAGTGAACACCCAGGACTGATCTCACTTAGGATGGATTGATTGCATCTCCTTGCAGTTCAAGGGACTCTCAAGAGTCATCTTCAACACCACAGTTCAAAAAGCGCTCAGCTTTCTTTATAGTCCAACTCTCACATCCATACATGACTACTGGAAAAACCATAGCCTTGACTAGATGGATCTTTGTTGACAAAGTAATGTCTCTGCTTTTTAATATGCTGTCTAGGTTGGTCATAACTTTCCTTCCAAGGAGTAAGTGTCTTTTAATTTCATGGCTGCAATCACCATCTTCAGTGATTTTGGAGCCCCCAAAAATGAATTCAGCCACTGTTTCCCCATCTATTTGCCATGAACTGATGGGACCAGATGCCATGATCTTAGTTTTCTGAATGTTGAGCTTTAAGCCAACTTTTTCATTTCCTCTTTCACTTTCATCAAGAGGCTTTTTAATTCTTCATTTTCTGCCATAAGGGTGGTGTCACCTGCATATCTGAGATTATTGATATTTTTTCCAGCAATCTTCATTCAAGCTTGTGCTTCATCCAGCCCAGTGTTTCTCATGATGTACTCTGCATAGAAGTTAAATAAGCAGGGTGACAATATACAGCCTTGACCTACTCCTTTTCCTATTTGGAACCAGTCTGTTGTTCCATGTCCAGTTCTAACTGTTGCTTTCTGACCTGCATACAAGTTTCTCAAGAGGCAGGTCATGTGGTCTGGTATTCCCTTCTTTTTCAGAATTTTCCACAGTTTATTGTGGTCCACACAGTCAAAGGCTTTGGCATAGTCAATAAAGCAGTAGATGTTTATCTGGAATTCTCTTGCTTTTTTGATGATCCAGCGAATGTTGGCAATTTGATCTCTGCCTCCTCTGCCTTTTCTAAAGCCAGCTTGAACATCTGGAAGTTCATGGTTCATGTATACTTAGCACTTAAATAACCACTACTCCAACTCATACACTTACTGGGTGAATCAGGAGAATAGCCTGGCAGGCAACAGTTAATGGGGTTACAAAAAGAGTTGGACATGACTTAGTGTCTAAACAATAACATCATCTTCAAAATTATTTTTAAAATCTCCCTCCTGTCCTAGCTCTGTCTTATAAACAAAATGACACATGTGAGGTAAATAGCTTTATAAGACCCAATTATACTTAAATCCTGAAACTGAAACTGTTAGTCGCTCAGTCATGTCCAACTCTTTGAGACCCCATGAGCTGTAGCCTGCAAGACTCCCCTGTTCATGGGATTTCTCAGGCAAGAATACTGGAGTGGGTTGCCATTTTTTTTCCAGGGGATCTTCCCAACCTAGGGATCGAACCTACATCTACTGCTTTGGCCAATTTTGGACATACTTTCTCCTGTTTCACCTAGTAAATGTATGAGTTGGAGTAGTGGTTCTTTCTTTCCGATCCAAGGATTGAACCCAGTTCTCCTGCGTTGCAAACAGATTCTTTACTATCTGAGCAGCCAGAGAATCCCAGATTATTATCAATCTGGATATGTACTATATTCAACTCTATGAAGATTGATTCTTTACCATCTGAGCCACCAGGGAATACATAAATCCTAAGCAAGTAAATTTCCAAAACTATGAGAAGAAAATTAAAAGGAATAAGATATAAAATGAACACATTACTTATGGATGAAGTTTCTTGGCCACTTATGAAGAGACCTACTAATTCCACATTCCAATCTGACTCAGAGATACACTGTCTAGTCAAGATACACTGTCTCTTGTTGGTTTGGTTCATCATCAAAGTTCAAGCAGTGACAGTTCCAGTACTACTGACTGGGAAGAATACTGATGTGATGACTGGGCTGGAACTGATGGCTAAAATATCTACTTGGACTAAAATTTGAAGTCATATGCCAAGGGTCCTTCTCCAATATTTTGTACTCCTTCTCATAATACAGACGGATTTTAAAAATGCCTGTTTCCTTTAATGACCATAGTATTTAAGCAAATAAAATCAAAGTACTAGCCTGCTTCCCCTAAAATGAACTGGAGACAAAAGTCTCATCTTTAAGCAAGAGATCAAAAAATTGAAACCATATGCAACAAGCTTGATTCATCTGTGCCAACATACATTTTTTCCTATATATTATACCCATTTTTTCTAACTATTCAATTTGCTTTTGTAAAACTCAGTTAAAGCCTTTGTTTTAAGTTGCTTTTAGTTTACATGGCCACTCAGTTCTAGTTGAATCAAAGCTTTGTTTTTGCTTGCAGGCTTCTCAGTCCTCTACCCATTATGCACACTCTCACTAAAAGAATCCTCTCCTGGGAGGGCTACAATCATGCCTCTCTTAATGGTACAGTTAAGGCTGGTTCAAAAGGGTACTTGCATGCTAGGCTGAACTACTCTTTTGTAAGATTTTCTCAAATCAAAGTAATTCTTCCAGTTATAGTGGTATCATGGTGAATCTATTTAGAAACTGAGAATATTTAAACTCATTGGTGGCATGAATTCAGCCTAGGCAAGTAGCTGAAAAAAGGTTATATCTTATCTTAAACTTGTCATCAGTTATACTCCCCAAAGAATAAGGGCATGGGAGAGGCTTGGCTTCTAGAATTTCAGAAGGTTCTCTTTATTGCATTTCATGTTTGTGCATTAGAAAGTATAGTAAATGAATTATTTCAACAGATTTGGGATGGCATATTAAGAGGGGAGAAGGGGAGAAGGAGAGCAAGAGACAGCGTGCACTCATTCAGGTTTATAGGAGAGGCTATGATCCCAAATTAAGTGCCCTCAAATTTTTGTTGAATGCATTAGGAGCATTCTTAGGTTTAGATAAACATGTGAGAGGAGCCATGCCTTTACTTCAAGTTTTAACACTCTCATTGTTTCCAAATTACAGTATGAGACATACCTCCTTGTAAGAAGGAAGGGCCAAAAATAGAAGTTTTATTGTACTATTTTTATACCCAAGGAATATAAAATAATCCTGTCAATATCACAGTCCTGAGAGAAAAATTGACTGATGTAATAAGTGCTTAATATTGCACAGGCATGTATACACACACACACACACACACACACACTCCTGAAGTCCTGACCCTGCTGACATGAATGAGATGGAATATAGAACAACTGTTTCTGGGGTTTGAACAGATGGCAGTGGTAATAAAACTTGAGCAAGGTGAGAGTACCTATTCATTTCATAATATATAGAAATGTATTAGGTTGTCAAGAATTAAGTTGTAACAGTTTATGTTCCCACAATGATAGCTGTCTAACAGAAATAAAGTAATTCAAGTTTGTGTAAAATTCTACATCAAAAGTGGTGTTTTGCCTAAACATTTCCATACAATATCCTCATTATAATATAAATAATCCATGATTTTAATCTTATGGTTAAAAATTGGTGTTTAGGTGACCCAAATTATATTTAAAATAGTATTTACTTTGTGAATCTTTTTTTTTAATCACTATAACATTAACTCCTGCATAGTTGGCAAAATTATAAATAAGATGAAAGAAATAAAATATTTTTCTTAATTTTTTTTCATGTATTCAAAATATTTATGGGAATCTAATAAATCCAGTACAAATCAAGAAACCCTTCTGGAGTGCCAAGGAATTTAAAGATACAGTCTAGGCAGGGCATGGAAAAACAGGGATTTAAGTAAGTCCTTGTCTTCCTTAAGCACATAATCCAGTAGCAAAATTAGGTACAATTCAGCATCCTTATGGTGATTAGCATTATGAGAAATCTTTCATTTTATTTCTGCAAGAGTGTGAGTCAGAGGGAAATAAAGATTGCATATGGCCAAGAACCATTTAAGGAAAGGTCTCTAAATGTTCTGGTATTTGAGCTTGACCTTAATCATGGATAGGTCCCTGCTACAGTCTCCCAACCTCAACAGAATACCATACCTCATATCTTGGCATGTCAAAGGTATAGAGGAAGGACAGTCTTGTCTGTACACAGGGAACAATGATGAGCAGTCCACTGCAGTGGGAAGGTTACAGCAAAGTGTAATCTGAAATATGCTTGGAAAAGGAGTTGCTATAATTAAAGATATTTAACTTCTAAAACCACCTTATTTAACTTATATGCAGAGTACATCATGAGAAATATCAAGCTAGATGAAATACAAGCTGGAATCAAGGTTGCTGGGAGAAATATAACCAACCTCAGATATGCAGATGACACCACCCTTATGGCAAAAAGCGAAGAACTAAAAAGCCTCTTGATGCAAGTGAAAGAGGAGAGTGAAAACGCTGGCTTAAAGCTCAACATTCAGAAAATTAAAGAAAGATCATGACATCATCCTGTCCCCTCACTTCATGGTAAATAGATGAGGAAACAAGAAAATAAAATCTTTTTTTATTTTATGAGGAAACAGATTTTCTTTTCATCACTCACAAGTTCTAGTTTGCATAACCCATTCAGTTCAGTTCAGTCGTAGATGGCTCTGCGACCCCAGGCATCCCTGTCCATTACCAACTCATGGACCTTGCTCAAAATTAAAAGACACTTGCACCTTGGAAGAAAATCCATGATAAACTTAGCATATTAAAAAGCAGAGACATCACTTTGCCCACAAATATCTGTATAGTCAAAGCTATGGTTTTTCCAGTAGTCACATATGTGTGTGAGAGTTGAACCGTAAAGAAGGCTGAGCGCCAAAGAATTGATGCTTTTGAACTGTGGTGTTGAAGACTATTCACCCTTGGACTGCAAGGAGATCAAACCAGTCAATCTTACCTAAAGTAAATCAGCTCTGATGATTCATTAGAAGGACTGATGCTAAAGTTGAAGCTCTAATACTTTGACAACCTGATGCCAAGAGACAACTCATTAGAAAAGACCCTGATGCTCAGAAATATTGAAGGGATGAGGAGAAGTGGGTGACAGAGGATGAGATGGTTGGATGGCATCATCATTGGATGACTCAATGGACATGAGTTGAGCAAGCTCTGAGGGATGGAGAAGGACAGGGAAGCTTGGCATTCTGCAGTCCATGGGGTTGCAAAGAGTCAGACATGACTCAGTGACTGAACAATTTCTAAAACCACCTTAAGAATCAGCACAGATATCCTTTCCCCTATTTTCTTGATGAAATTGATTTTAAAAGTTTAAATCTAACTCTACTGTGAGAGTTGATTGAATAGTCTATATAAGTCTGTCTTCTCTGAGGCTGAAGTCAGGAAGTCTGGCTGTCAAGGAGAAATGGAGTGGGAAAGGTCAGAGGATAAATCTGATTCTATGAGGACAATGTGTGTTTGTCACCTCCCCGTCACTAGATAAACTTGCACCTTTCAGTTCACTGTTGCATATATAGCTGTTCTTGGATTCAGAAGAGGTAAAGAAGTCTGGTAGAAACTGGAGGAACTGTGACCCCGTGGACTGCCTCGCCCTGCAGGTGAGCTAGCAGAACAGTGACAAGTGTGATTTGCAACAGCACTCATGCCTTCACTTCGTTTCCTCCTCCAGGGGATTTTCCCAGACCCAGGGATCAAACCTAGGTCTCCTGCACTACACACAGATTCTTTACTGCCTGAGCCACCAGGAAAGCCCCTTTACCACTGAGTCACCCTGGAAACTCCTAAGCGGGATATTTTGTAACAAATACCTAAAATTCAACTTTGACACTCAGTTATGGGTAGAGTCTAGAAGAGTCTTGAGGTGAATGCTAGAAATATGGACAGTAAAGGCAATTTTGGTATGATATCAGATGGAAATGAGGAATATATTACTGGAAACAGGAGAAAATAGAGTCCTTATAAAATGACAGAGAATTTTGTTAAACTGTCCTCTAGTGTGTTTTCTCACTCTTTGGAAAAGACTATGATGCTGAGAAAGATTGAAGGCAGGAAAAGAAAGGGATGGCAGAGGGTGAGATAATTGGATGGCATCACCGACTTGATGGACATGAGTTTGAGCAAGTTCCAGGAGTTGGTGATGGACAGGGAAGCCTGGGGTCACAGAGTCAGCCACAACTGAACTGAACTGAATGTGTTATGCAAACTAGAACTTGTGAGTGATGAAAATGGCTATTTATCTGAGAAGGATTTGAGCAAAGCAGTTGGAGAGGTTTGGTTCATCTTGATGACTGACAGTAAAACACAAGAATAGAGAGATGAATTGAAAAAAAATGTTAAAGCAAAAAGGAATCAGAACTTAATGATCTGGAAAATTTTCAATCTGTCCATACTGAGGAAAAAAAAAAAAAAAACAGTGAGAAAGCTAGTAGGTAGGAAGAGGATAAGTGTCGCTGGACTATCACTTGATAAAGAGATTATGGGTATAATTCATGAAGTCAATCAGCCATCCCAACAGAAGTAAGAAATATAGATGCGACGGTATCAGCAGAAACACCGCCAGCAAGTACTAAAGGAGACGCAGTCACGTGGGTAGAGCCCTACCATAGAGACTGTGCCCCACGACACCGAAGGGGCAGGCAGCCTGCAGGGCAGAGCAATGAACCAAAGAGGATTAGTCTTGACCCATAAGATCTTATGCAATTTGCCCTGCCAAGTCTGCACTTATTGATATCGCCAACCTTCGTTCTTCTCCTATAGAACAGGGGTGTCTATCCTGTCCCACCTTAAATTTCTAGTGTTTAAGCCATCTGGTCTATGGTATTTCGCAATGGCAGACTGAGGAGACTAACGCAGGTAGTATTCACTACAGTGTCAGCCTGAAGTACTGTGCTGTGCAGTTTTTGCTAGATTATATAAATGTTATCTGTGGGAAGGTTAGTGAAGCTATTCCACTGTTACTAGGAATCAGAGACATACATTTCTTGATGGCAATATATTATTAATTAAATTATTAATAAATGGAAATAGATAATTAATTAATTAATAATATATTATTGATCATATTTCAAAAGTGTGTTCCATATATAATGTCTTTTAAAATTTCTAAATAAACATACACAGACACAGAAACAAAGATTTGGAGGGGTTTTCAGCAAAATATTGAGGGTTTTGTTTCAGTGGTGAGCCTGAGGATTTTTTTTTTCTTTTATATTTGCTCATCACATTTTCTACATTTCTTACATTGACATGTAATATTGTGTAGTTTTAAAAATAAACATACACTGAAATAAAGATAAATCAAGCGACAACATTATGCTGATATCAGTTCACATTTGGAACATTTTTGTCTTGATTTAAAACAAACCAAATTCAAACTAAGAAATTTGGTTTTATTGCTAATTTATAAGCACCATTGGTCTCATTCACTATTAAAATGAATAATTGGACCTAAAGTCAGCAAATCTGACAGCATTCACTGGAAACCAGCAAATGTTAGAGTCAGCCTGAATGTTTTGTTTTGTAATAGGAAGCTATGTACTAACATATTAAATCAGTTTACTACAGTGATGTGTTTTAGTATTTTTTATTTTCTTAAAACTTGGAATTCCTGTTCTCTATATAAATTGCCAACTGATATCCTCTCTTTCTCTGGACCCCCTTTCTTTTCCCCCTGCCTACCTTCTTTTCCCCTCTTCATTTGCCCTTCTCTTCTAATATTTACCAATTTTAGGCCCTGCTATATATTACACTGGGCTCTGGAGAGCCAGAGTTAAGTAAACTCTGGTTTCTCATGGGGCCTACTTGGGATGACAGACAAATGCATGAAATATTACAATGTGATGTGATGATGGCTGAAACAGTTATGCACAAGGTTACAGTAGGGACACTGAGCACATCTAGAAAATCAGGAGAGAAAGGCTTGCTGCTTCCGAATGGCTTTTACTGGGATGACCCAGAGAGATGATATGGGGAGGGTGGTGGGAGGAGGGTTCAGGGTTGGGAACTCATGTACACCCATGGCGGATTCATGTCAATGTATGGCAAAACCAATACAGTATTGTAAAGTAAAATAAATAAATAAATAAATAAATAATAAAGAGCAAAAAAAATGCAAAAAATATATAAACAGCACATTTAGAGAATATATCTTCATTGTTTCCCTTATAGATTCATGTTTAAATTATGATGGTTCATTTTAAGTTCTCTATTAGTAGGTGAGGACAAAGGAGAGGTGTTTTATATCAGGTAGTAGTTTCTACAGTAATCATAATTTAGATTTCAAAACTTTTTTGTTTACTTTTAGAAGTACTAAGAGAACCCATAGACATAGCTAAGGGATCGATTCAATCATGATTAGGACAGTAGTGACAAAATCACATTTCTCTTACCGTCTAGATCAACTACATGAAAATTGAGAAAAATCAGTGTCTTTTAGCCAGTGAGAGATTTTTTTTTTCAGTTCAAATAGTGTTTTTTTTTTTTCAATATACATTTATTTATTTTAATTGGAGGCTAATTACTTTCAATATTGTATTGGTTTTGCCATACATCAACATGAATCCACCACGGGTGCACACGTGTTCCCCATCCTGAACTCCCCTCCCTCCTCCTTCCCCATACCATCCCTCTGGGTCATCCCAGTGAACCAGCCCTGAGCACCTTGTATCATGCAGCAAACCTGGACTGGCAATCCATTTGATATATGATATTACACATGTTTCAATACCATTCTCCCATATCATCCCATCCTCATCCTCTCCCACAGAGTCCGAAAGACTGTTCTATACTTCTGTGTCTCTTTTGCTGTCTTACATATAGGGTTATTGTTACCATCTTTTTAAATTCCACATATATGCATTAGTATACTGTTTTTCTTTCTGGCTTACTTCACTCTGTATAATAGGCTCCAGTTTCATCCACCTCATTAGAACTGATTCAAATGTATTCTTTTTAATAGCTGAGTAATATTTCGTTGTGTATATGTACCACAGCTTTCTTATCCATTTGTCTGCTGATGGACATCTAGGTTGCTTAAGGATCAAAATGACTTTAGTATTAGCTTTTGGATCAAGCTTCATTTAAAAAGACATAAAAAGTTTTACACAGCAGTTTTAAATGGCTTACAATGGAGCTGATGGAGCTCCTACATTAGGCAGAGAAAACGAAAATCCCCCAAGGAAAAACTTAACATGAATAAAAAAATAGGGAATATTAATATACCATATCTGTGGATTCTGCATGTTTTATTTCCTTCATAGTTCATGTAATGTTCATTGAAAACAGTGTCTTCATGCATATTTGAAGTAAAACACACCTCTGATTTCATTGGGTGAAGCAGTCAAGATAACAAATGCATTCAACATTTAAATGAACTCATCAGAAGTGGCAGGTGCTTTGCAACTAATGAGGAGCAGAATTTGGGAATTTGGGGAGGTTGGTACACCTTTGAATATTTTATTTGAAGCTAATATGAACTATTTGATTCAGCATTATGGGACTGAAAGTCTCACAGGAGCAACAATTGGGACGTTCAGCAACATCACAATGATAAAGAAGTTAACATTTGTTGGGCAGATGAATTTTTGTTTGTCAAACATAAAAGCATGTAACCTACTGTAGAAACCCGTGAGGACCCTTAAATCTGAAATACTGTGCATTTTGAAAAGAGAATGTCAAAGATTAATTAATTCTGTGAGAGCAGCAAAGAGCTTTTGCATGATTCACACTGGCAGAAGGAATATATCCCTTGTAATTTGAAAGGGTCAGGGGGGAAGGATATTTCTTACATGCAGTCAGGGGAAAAATCTTGAAAAATAGAGTTATCATTCCACTTTATACACAAATTTTAAAGGTTTTTTTGGCAAAATAGATAGATATACCTTTTATTTCCACTTGTATTCTTTATATTAATATGAGAAATTTAATCAGTTCAGGTTTTATTCATAAAATATGCAAAGTCAATTATTCCTAGCTTCTCTTTGACTACCTTCCACACTGCCAACTACTGCAAAATGTAAATCAGATGAAGTGTCCCTCTGACAAATTTCTGGAATAGAATCAGGTTACATTCCTCTCAGCATCTCTGTGCCCCATATGTCCATGGGGACTATGAATTCAAAATTGGGAACTGAACAAAATATGAAAGAAAAAGCTCAGCTCACTTCCCATCAAGAAAATTTATTCTCATAGTAACTCCTTCCACAATACTCGTTATTTTCCAGGCATAAGTTGCCATGATGCCACCAGGCTCCTTGTCTTGCTTCATCCCTAAATGTTTCTTGGGATTTTATGATCTGAGCTTTAAGGGATTTCTGGAGCTCCTTGAATGAAGCCTGTATTAACTCATAAGGAAATGAGGTCCACTCCAAGTCACTAGAGAAAGGCAGGACATTCCTGCACAGCACAGCATGGTGTTGACTCACACTGCCATTCGTTCAGAAAATGTACTGCATTTTGAAGCTTCACTTAAGCACAAGAAGAGAGCCAAGCGAGATAGGGAATCAACGTAGGGAGGACAATTGATCTTGGCTTGCTTCTTCTTAGGTGTGATTAGAAGGCTTAGGTGAGGAAACACAGGGAGAAACATTAGAGCAGGGAAGAAGGAAATAGGCAGAGTGAGTGATTAGGAGCTTAGACTTGGGAAGAATGAAGCTTCAGGTTTACTCCCTGCTGCACTTTACCCTATGGTTTGGGCACATCTCACAACCCTTTTAAGCTCCAGGATTTTATTTTCCATCTATATGCTTGACACATTTATGGTATTTTTTCATAGGATTCTTGTGAAATTTAAAATAAAATAACAATAGGAATAATAAAACTATATTATAGTACTTAGTAATTATATACTTAATGTGGTTACACCATCCCTGGCAAATATTATGGTCATCAACACCATTATTTTTTATTAGGGTGCTCCTCTGATTTTTATAACAACTCTGCTTTTATCTTTGCAGTACTGGTTAGATGAATTCCTAATTCTCCAGAGCTTTGTTTCTTATCTCAGAAATGGCAAGAGTTGGTCAACTAGCCTGTAGGGGCTCATCCAACTCTAACAATCTATAACTTGGTCTACTTTTAAAGATTGTACTTCTGAGAGTCATCAACTATATACACATATGCACATGGAATTCCAAATTAGGGGACTTTATGTGGTGAACAGAAAAAAAGAAAAAACTCTAAGAAAATAATTACAGACAGAACATAACAATAGAAAGACTTATAAAAATCCCTTCCTATTTTCAAAGTCTGTTTCTACAGTTGTGCATTCCCCATGAGACTGCCCCAAATGCAATTTAGAGAGACACTGAATTGGATTCAGAAAGTTGAGAGTTTTATGAATCTTTGCCTCTAAGTGACATATGCCTTTCTGCAAAATCAGAAAATAGATTTGTTCAGTGCATGGAGTGGAGTATTACTGATGTAATTGGGTAAAGCTGGCAAAATATGTTCGATTTTAGTTGATGACACTGAATAAATCTCCTGTCAGGAATAAATTGAGTATTCACAGAAGCTTCAATGTATCTATGAACACAGACCATCACAGAAATCTGAGAACTTGATTAGATTTTCTTATATATATTCAAAGGCATTATGACAATTGACTCATATGTAGAGGAAAATGCAACTGCTGAAACCCGGCAGTTTATAAGACAATAGCTTTCCTGGAGATGAAAAAGGAACCTGTTGCAATTGTGTGTGTAAACTGGTATGCAACGCAATGACATGAAAGCTTACCAGTGAACCTCATTTCTTTTAGATCTCTTATTAAACTTAGCTCTAGCAAACTAGAACTAGAGTAGGATGTGCTGCTGCCTAGGAGATGAGAAGAGCTTTAAAACCCTATAAATCCATTGGCTGCAACTAACACAATAACCAGCTGACTAGATTGAGGGGTTGGGATTACACTTGAAACAATGACCACAGTTTTTTGAATCCTACAAAATGGCCTACTGCTCCCATAGAGGACTAAATATAGTCTAAAATATCAAGGAGTTATCTGGTCAGTCTTGCCCAAACTAACATAAGCCCTAATGCATTTGATTTGGCTACAATTATAGCGGATGCTACAAGTGATCAAAATTTCATCCTCGCAGACTCCTAGCAAAGAGAACTGAGGATGAAATGGTACTTGTAATTAGCACACAACAGTCACAGCACTTTAAAAAATGTTATAACACACCAGAAAAAGATCCAGGCTGACTTGGCAGGACTTGTCTCACAGTGATTCCTAGGGTTTTCTTAATGATCCTTGTGTTTTCTTAATGATCCGTGGGTTTTCTTTTCATTGAGAATTCTGAATGTCAATTGTATTTAGTACAGTTTCAAATAATAATGTCTTGAATCTTTTTACTGTTTGACCTTTTTCATTTTATTGATTTATGATTGTCTTTATTATTTCTTGTATTCTACTTATCTCGGGCTTAATTTGCTCTCTTATTTTCATGCTGTCTATGGAGAAAATATAAACCATTGATTTACTCTTTAGAACTATATATTTTTCTTTCTGCACTATAGTAGTTTTAGCACTATAGTAATTCCCTGGCGGTTCAGTGGTGAAACATCTGCCTGTCAGTGCAGCAGATGTGAATTCAATCCTTGCATTGGGAAAATCCTCTGGAGAAGGAAATGGCAAACCACTCCAGTATTATTACCTGGGAAATGTCATGGACAGAGGAGCCTGGTGGGCTATAGTCCATGGGATCACAAAGAGTTAGACACAACTTAGCAACTAAACAACAACATAATATTTTCAGTTTAAAAATTATTGATATACCTTGTTATATTATCATCCAGTTTTAATCATTTTCTAATCTTTATTTTTCTCTTATCTATTGATTATTTACAAATCTGTTGAATAACTAGCAAGTTAATTAAGGTTTATATAGATATAAATACATATATACACACACGTACATATCTCTTATATATTACTGGTTTCTAGCTTTGTGAAGTTTTAGATAGAGATCATACCTTGTAGTATTTCAATTTTTAAGGTTTGTTTTATGATTCATTATATCGACTATATTGGCTAATGTTCCAGGCACACTAAAATGAACTATGTATTATTCATTTGTTGGGTATATTGTTCTGTAAATGTCAATTGGGTAAAATTGGTTGATAATATGACTCAGAATTCCTTTATTTCCTACTGATATTTTTCAAGTTATTCTGTTAATTACTGAGAGAGAAGGGCAAAAATTTCTCATTATGGTTTTTAACTATTTTCTCCATTTAGTTTGTCAGTTTCTACTTTGAGGATCTGTTATTAGATATAAATACAATTAAAATCTTATATCATCCAGATTTCTCATTCATTTATCATTAGAGAAATAATATTTCCTATAATTAGTAAAATTTTTATCCTAAATTTATTTTGTCTGATATTGATATATACTTTGTGCACTTACTGAGAGCAAGTATATATTTTTCATTATTACAACCTGTCTGTATCTTTCTATTTAAAATGTATCTCTTAGAAACACATCTGTTTTTTGGTCTTGCTTTTTAACTTTTACCCAGTTCAATAATCTTCACCTTGAGATTATAATCTTTCTTAAATCAACATTTAATATAATTATTGACATGGTTAGGATTCAGTTGACATTTTATTATTTTCTTTAATGCCACCTCTTATTTGTTTCTTATGCTCTGAGTTTTGAAGGTGATAATCAAACATTTTAGAATGTTTCATTTTCTTTATTGGAATTTTAGCTATAATTCCTTTCTTTTTGTGTGTGTGATTGGCCCAGGGCTAACAATATGCATTTCTAACTTATTAAAGTCTACTTAGAGTTAGTATTACCCTGCTTTAAACATCATATTTCACAGTTCCTAACCATACTTTACATGTTTTTCTTCACAAATATAATAATAAAAACACTGTTAAACAACTGAAAGAGCAAGAAAAAAATATAAAACATATATGACAAAGGAGTTACTTCTAACATTTATATATATATATATATATATATATATAGAGAGAGAGAGAGAGAGAGAGAGAGAGAGGAAGGAGTCATAGGCTAGAAAATAAGAAGACAACCAAATGAAAACATGTGCAAATGATCTGAATAGATACTTCACCAAATAAGATATTTGGGTACCAAGGAATCACATGAAAAAATATTCAGCATTGGTAATCATTAGAGAGATATACAACTGCAAGTCAATTAAACTGTCTAAAATTAAAAAGAATACAAATACCAAGCACTGCCTATGGTGTGTACCAATAGAAACTCTCATTCACTGCTGGCAGAAATTTTAAATGAAATAACACTCTATAACCTCAACCTTGAAAGTTTCCAGTCAACCTATTTCAGTCCCATATAACCCCTACTTCCAATTAAAAAGTTAAGTTGCTGAAAAATTTTTCCTCCCATTTGCTTAAAGTGTTCCGTATTACACAATTTTATCCCTTCTTAAAAAAAGACTCACAATGGAGTATTACTCAGCCATTAAAAAGAATACATTTGAATCAGTTCTAATGAGGTGGATGAAACTGGAGCCGATTATACAGAGTGAAGTAAGCCAGAAAGGAAAACACCAATACAGTATACTAACACATATATATGGAATTTAGAAAGATGGTAATGTTAAACCNTGATTCATGTCAATGTATAGCAAAACGAATACAGTATTGTGAAGCAAAACAAACTAAAAAATAAAAATTTAAAATAAAATAAAAGCCAGAAAAAAAAAAAAAAGCTTTCCCTTTCAAGTCAGGAAAAAGCAAGGTTGCCATTTCCTTACTATTAATTAGCACTGTATTGGACAATCCTAGACAGAATAGTATAGAAAGTAAAAGAAATAAAAAGTATAAGAAATTAAAAAAAAGACCTATTCTTTTCTACTCTCTTAATATTTTCCCATTTGAACCAACACCTGAATCATTAGTGACTGTTTTTTTTTTTTTTTCTTTCTTTCTTTTCAGGATTAGGAAGAGCTCAGTCTTTAAAACATAATGTCTTATCTCAGTGCCCTTGAGGAAAAGGAAATGGGTTCTTGGTTGAGGGGAGGAGAGTACCTGCCCTTTCTCCACCCTTAGGACACTTGCTGTTGGTTTTGTTGTTGCTCTTTTTACTACAGATGTCATTAAGAACAAAACCAAAGTGTCAAAGTGCTGCTAAATTGAATATTTCTATTTCTATATACATTAACATTTCAAATAAATGAGCTTCTGTATCATAACCTCAGATATGCAGATAACACCACCCTTATGGCAGAAAGTGAAGAAGAACTAAAGAGCCTCACGATGAAAGTGAAAGAGGAGATGAAAAAGTTGGCTTAAAGCTCAACTTTCAGAAAACGAAGATCATGGCATCCATCCCATCAGTTCATGACAAATAGATGGGGAAACAGTGTAAACAGTAGCTGACTTCATTTTTTTGGGCTCCAAAATCACTGCAGATGGTGATTGCAGCCATGAAGTTAAAAAACATTTACTCTTTGGAAGAAGAGTTATGACCAACCTAGATAGAATATTAGAAAGCAGAGACATGACTTTGTCAACAAAGGTCTGTCTAGTCAAGGCTATGGTTTTTCCAGTAGTCATGTTTGGATGTGATAGTTGGACTATAAAGAAAGCTGAGCACCGAAGAATTGATGCTTTTGAACTGTGGTGTTGGAGAAGACTCTGGAGAGTCCCTTTGACTGCAAGGAGATCCAACCAGTCCATCCTAAAGGAGATCAGTCCTGGGAAGGACTGATACTGAAGCTGAAACACTAACACTTTGGCCACCTGATATGAAGAGCTGACTCATTGGAAAAGACCCTGATGCTGGGAAAGATTGAGGGCAGGAGGAGAAGGGGACAATAGAGGATGAGATTGTTGGGTGGTATCACCTGATTCAGTGGACATGAGTTTGGGTAAACTCTGGGAGTTGGTGATAGACAGGGAGGCCTGGCGTGCTGTTGGGGTTGCAAAGAATCGGACACGACTGAGCAACTGAACTGAACTGTAAACACAATTAATAAGAAAGATGACAGTTGTCACATTTGGAGATTTATTTCACCTTAAACTAAAGCTATCTATAGTGCTTTAATACAGTCCCACCAAGAACAAAGGAAATATACGATATGCCTTATATATTTCTTTCAAATAGGAGACTCCTAAGGTATAGATTCTAACAAACTGTTCTAAAGATCATCCAATACAAAACATTTTTGATGTTGCAGTAACTAGGAAGACCTCATAGTGGTCAGTGATTTAGTTACAAAGTTGTTTCTGACTCTTGTGACCCCATGGACTATATAGCCTGCCAGTCTCCTCTGTCCATGGGATTTTCTAGGCAAGAATATTGGAATGGGTTGCCATTTCCTTCTCCAGGGGATCTTCCTGGAGTCAGGGGTCAAACCTGGTCTCCTGCATTGCAGGCAGATTCTTTATGGACTGAGCCAGCAAACCTCATGTGGATAACAATTTTTCATCAAAACTGAAGTTTCCTATAACTCATCTAGAATCTAATCTAAGAATTAACTTAGCATCATAGGGCAGCCTGAATAGGGTCCAATCTTGGGAAAGAAAAGGCACACCTGTCAGTTTTATCTCAGTGATGAACACAACCCTGAATAAGTGTACCCTTAGGTAAGACCTTGATGGGAGTTTTGATTTTTAAAAAGTTGAAAACGTCTCCTTTAACAGGTTGAGAATAGATTCAAGTGAAGGATCTAACAAGGTATAAGGACAAACAAAAATTTAAAAGAAGAAATTCTCCAAAGTAGATTCTGAGGCAAAATTGTAAATATCCCCCCCACTCTTTTAGGAGAGGAAGGATTGATACATGGAGCAGGAGCAAGGGGCAGAAATTTCACTGGGAAGATGGAAAGCCATGTAGGATGTACAACATATAAAGTTATTCACTAATTTCTTTCACTATATCCTTTGAGATTAAAACATTACTATATTCCTCCTCTGGATGATATGGGAATTTTGATAATTGGTGGATCTTTCATAGGAAAACTTGAATATTATCTCCTTTGTATAGAGTATAATTGTAATTCTCTGTTCAGCCTAAACTGCAACACATTTTCTCTCCTCTAAAAGTTGGGACAGATCTAAAAGTACATTTATGTTAGTTTTGGAATTTTTCAGCTGACAAAAGTTTCCCACTAGCATTATCTGCATTGAAGTATTTCACTGTAAGCATCCTTCATATTAGTCCGTTTGATGCTCTACAAATGTATCAGGGAATCTGGGCTTCAGTTTTTATGAAACAATAAATTATACATATAACCTATTTCATATTCTTATAGCCAAAATGTAAACCTGTCACCATCCAATCGAAAATAGGTCCCTGATTGATATAGTACTTTGCCAAATAGCCTCTGTGAAGTGGTCGACCCTCTTGAGACTTAAAAATCTGTGTATCTCAGCAATGATTATTCATCTGTCCATGCACCATTTTATATGACACTGTTCTGTGTTTTATTTAATTCAACAAACCTATATTGAATATATGCTGTGTGTCAGGAAATATGCTTTCCTGCGGGGGGGAAGAGATTCAGAAGACAATGTACCTGTCCTTGCAGAGCTCATAATCTGAGCTGAATCAGAGATGTGTACCTTTCTATCACACAAGCAAAATTATTATAAAGATAAATGATAGTTCTAAGAAAGCTAACTAAGTTAAAAATCAAGTTTACCTGAAGACGAGAGAGAATGGGAAATTTTATACAGGAAAAAAACCAGTAATTAACACCGAACTGGGCACTAAAGGCAACGGCACCCACTCTAGTACTCTTGCCTGGAAAATCCCATGGGCAGAGGAGCCTGGTAGGCTGCAGTCCATGGGGTCGCTAAGTTGGACACAACTGAGCAACTTCACTTTCACTTTTCACTTTCATGTATTGGAGAAGGAAATGGCAACCCACTCCAGTGTTCTTGCCTGGAGAATCCCAGGGACGGGGGAGCCTGGTGGGCTGCCATCTATGGCAGAGTTGGACATGACTGAAGTGATTTAGCAGCAACTTAGCAGTGCCAAGTGGATATGAGACAGGGAGAAGGGATTCAGATTTTCCTGAGAGCAGTATATACATCAACACACTGGGAAGTCAAATGACCTGCTGTGTTTGAGGAGTGGCAAGTATATCCACAAAGAAAAGCTGGATAAAAAAAAAAAGATGAATAAAGATGAAAAGAAGGGATAAGCCTAAAGAGCAATGAATTCCTTGCCAAAATTTGGAATTTTTCATGATATGCCAGATGTTACCAAAAATACCATACCTGCCAAGTTGCTAAAATGTCACTAAAATTAGATGTTTTCTTCCTATAGCCAGTAAAGCCTTTGTTTGTTTGTTTGTTTGTTTACTACAGCTCTTGGTCTTCTAAAAATTCAGGGGTAAACCACAAAATTCTAGATTTCACTCTTGGGAAGAAAGAAACTTCACTGGGTTGGGGGTAGACTTCATAATTTAAACCACCCTACTAACCAATATCATCTTTGACACTGGGGAAAAAATAAAATTAGCAATGGCCAGTGGAATGAAATAGTTGTATTGAAATAGCAAACGCTGCCATTACTTGGTTTACATATCGATTTAAATAAAAATAAATGAAAGTAAACAATTTTAGGACTTGTACACTTGGACCTAACTTTAGTTCTTGGAAGCAGAGAGCTTGTAAACAGATTTCCCCAGAAGGGGTAGGAAAGAGAAAGAAAATGAAGATATACAGTCAGTAAACAAAGCCAAGAGCTCTGCCAAATGATTCTGTTTCCCCTTGAATGCTGTATCTGCATGAAATGTACATTGATGACAAATGGAATACCCCCATTTACTGGCAGGTCAATTCAGAGAACTCACAACTTCTGATGTATAGCTCTCATTTCTACACTCCAAGAAAACTTTCCTTTCCTTATGAAGCTCTTTAGATTCTCCCTTGGGGTTTTGTTGCCTACAATGATGAAAAGATGGGCACAAAAAGAGAAACATCAAGTGGATCCCACATGATGAAAATAAACATAAAAGGAGTTTCTAAGGGCCATTTGTTGCTGAATGAGCTCAGTCATGCACTGCTCTGCATATGCCACGCGATCCAGGTTCAGCCTAGTCCCAGAGATCAATGCACATTGCTAATCGACACGGCCTGAGAATTATAGTGCTACAGTCACATAAATGAGAGCAAGTGACTTTCACTTTACTCTCAACATCGATAGCCAAACATATACATCAAAGCTAGAAACTGGCACAAGGGATAATAATCAACTAGCATTGGGAGGGTGTTCTTATTCTGCAAAGTGTTACCATGTGTAGGAACTTCCAGAGACCAACACATATGGCTTAGCACTCCAGGTGTATTAATACCTTACTTCTCCACCTATAAGCTACCCAATATGGGTGAATACTCAGACACTTTTCTCAATTAGGGAAAGCTAATTTTCTTATAAGGCAGAGAGCACTGAAGATTTGGTCTCTTTTCTTTGCTCTCCTCCCTCAACCATTTAAGTATAGTGATTCAGAACCTCTCTAGAGAACTCACATTTTCTCATGTGGGCTGTCCTATAGCTAGACTGGGGGATGTGTGAGGCCAATGATCTAAGTCAGGGGAGGAGAAAACTTACAAAGCTTACTTATTCTCAGACATACTTCACATTTCCCCAATCAGTATTATCTATCATGCAGATATTTTACTTACAATAAGTGGCTGAAGAGAATTCATATTTTTAGCATATCAGAGTCACCTGAAGTTAGTTCTGCCAAGCAAGATCCTGGATTCTTTCCTTTGTAAGCATTAAAACATTTGGCAGGTATACCTCTACAAACTTCAAACCCTTACAGCATAAAAAGAAATAAAAATGGGCAGAAGACTTCACTAGACATTTTTTCAAAGGGAAAATCCGCATGGTCAACAGACACAAAAAAAGATGCTCAGTATTGTTAATCATCAGGGGAATGGAATCAAAACCACAATGAGATGTCACCTCACACCTGTCAGAAAGAGTACCATCAAGAAGGAATGTGTGTTTTTACAAACAGTTCAGGTCATTCAGACCCATGATGAAGTCTGAGAACCCCAGGTAAGGCATGCAAGTTTTGGAGACAAGGACAAATGGAAAGATGGGAGCCAGATTGTAAAGGGACTTGTGAATACCCCCAAGTAACCTGGACTTTGCCATAGGAAATTGCACAGACCAGTGGTCAGGATGCAGTTGTTTGTTGGGGAAAGAGTTGAGCAGTGTAACTTAGGTAAATCTCTCAGTTAACTTTTTATGTTTGAAATGTTCTACAATTTGGTATTCTTTCTCTAATAAACTGTTCATTTGTGCGTTAACTTTATTGTATTTCTGTAAGATTACAGCTTTGTTATAAATCTTTGCTCTTTTAGTGTGAAGTTAATAAAATTCTAAGATATTACTGATAATAATATTCATTTTAGATAACTTTTTGGAGCTATAACCTAATATTTCTGTCCTTGAAATTAAAAAAATGGTATTTTCATTGAATTATAATCTTATTAGACCATATTTCTCTGTAAGCTGAAGTTTTTGCAGTTTGGAATGACTCATCATGTCTTTTTGTCCAGAAATGGTCTTCTTCAACGAGTTTCTAAAAGGACATTGTCAAAAAAATATCCACAGAAACTATATTAGCTTCTTATTGGAATTTTCACTTTGAAAAGTCCAATCTATATTTCAGTATACATCAGTCAAAGTCTACACTGTCCAAAGATAGAACAAAGTGGACTAATTAGAACTTCTTGACAGTTTCTGAGGCAAGAGAAGGAAGAAAAAAATATCTAATACCTTTAGAGAACTTTTTAAAAGAGTAAATACCTGTTTTCCCAAATTGAGAGTCTTTGAAATTATTCTGTGCTTATATTTTGGCTGCCATATTGGGAAGCATCAAGTGATTGCTATAATAAATCTTGGAGTCATTCTCCCACTCCATTTCCCTATCTCTTATCTCCTGTAGGGAATTAAAGATATGAAGGTAAGGGAAACACACACATTTTAAAGAGAACTGTTTTGCTCACTGTGCTCTATAAAATGTGAGGGTTATTTTGTTTTCTCTGCCCATGCCAATTTTGCTCATATGTGTGTATGTATATATGTGTGTATGTATTCTTCTGCTTATTTATTTGTTAATTATTTTACTTAATCAGTGAAAACGACTAAGATATACTTTCTGATATCTTTCTCCTTTTTCAGTTATTTCCTTCTCCCTTAGTATGTTGCCTCTACTTTCATGGAGAAGTATCTACCAGTAGGGTTTTTATTGATAAACAGGAAGGAAATAGTGTTAGAGATATTAATTAAAAATAATATCTCCTTTCAGTTCAGAAAACCACTCTCCTCAAAGAGGTTTCCAAAAGAAAAAATATATATATATTTAATAAACATCAAGCCAGATGTGCATTACAGGCAATTTAATAAAGGGATTGACAAGATGGAGGGAAAAAAAACTCACCTTTTTATATAGTCAAGCAGATACAACCCATTGCATACATGCTCTCAAGATAAACAATGATGAGTCCCAAGTAAGAGGACTTGACAGCTCCTTGTGTCACTCATAGTTCATCCTAGATCCACTTTGTAGTTAGGGTGGCCATCCCATCTATTTTAGCTACATGGCTTTCTCTGGCATGTTGGTGACAGAAAGTAGTTTGAGAAAAACACTTCAGCCCTGCAAAAGGTGGGCTACTACACCTTTCATCACATAGCAACTTGGAAGTAAGGGTGCTACCTTATTTGATGGTTACATTTGAAAGATGTTGTTCCTAAGTCCTTGAAAAGACATTTCAGGATCCTAAAGCTGGTGAGAGGATTAATTAGCTTTTTAAAAAATTTTATAGTATATTTCAACCAGAAAAGAGTTTTCCATAACAAGCTTGAAGATCCTTTGAGAAGGAAATGGCAATACACCACTATTCTTCCCTGGAAAATCTCATGGACAGAAGAGCTAAACAAGCCCCAGTCCACAGGGTTGCAAAGAATTTCACACAACTGGGCAACTAACACCACCAGATCAAGAAAAGAGAGTGAGATAAAGTCTATTCTCTTACTTTCAACAGGAGAATTAAGCTTTTTGTTTTAAGTTTGTAATTATCTTTTGTTGTTGTTCAGGCTCTCAGTTGTGTCTGACTCTTTTCAACCCCATGGACTGCAGCACACCTTCACTGTCTTCTGGAGCTTGCTCAAACTCATGTCCATTGAGTCACTGATGCTATCCATCCATTTCATTCTCTGTCATCCCCATCTCCTCCTGCCTTCACTCTTTCCCAGCATCAGGGTCTTTTTCCAGTGAGTCAGCTCTTCTCACTAGGTACCCAAAGTATTGGAGCTTTAGTTTCAACATCAGTCCTTTCAATGAATATTCAGGGTTGGTTTCCTTTAGGATTGACTCTGGTTTGATCTCCTTGCAGTCCAAGGGACTTTCAAGAGTTTTCTCCAACACTACAGTTCAAAAGCATCAATTCTTTGGTGCTCAGCCTTCTTTATGGTCCAACTCTCACATTCATACATGACTGGAAAAACCATAGCTTTGATTATATGAATCTTTGTGAGCAAAGTAATGTCTCTGCTTTTAAATACACTGTCTACGTTAGTCATAGCTTTTCTTCTAAGGACCAAGCGTCTTTTAATGTCATGACTGTAGTCACCATCTGAAGTGATTTTAGAGCCCAATAAAATAAAGTCTGTCACTGTTTCCATTGTTTTCTTATCCATTTGCCTTGAAGTGATGGAACTGGATGCCATGATCTTATCTTTTTGAATGTTGAGTTTTAAGCCAGCTTTTTCACTCTCTTCTTTCACCTTCATCAAGAGACACTTCAGTTCCTCTTTGCTTTCTGCCCTAAGGGTGATGTCATCTGTTTATTTGAGGTTATTGATATTTCTCCCAGCAATCTTGATTCCAGTTTGTGCTTCATCCAGCCCAGCGTATCGCATGGTGTACTCTACATAAAAGTTAAATAAGCAGGGTGACAGTATACAGCCTTGATGTACTCCTTTCCCAATTTTGAACCAGTCCATTGTTCCATGCTTGGTTCTAACTGTTGCTTCTTGATCTGCATTCAGGTTTCTAAGGAGGCAGATAAGATGGTCTGGTATCCCCACCTCTTGAAGAATTTTCCAAAGTTTATTTTGATCCACACTGTCAAAGCTTTAGTGTAGTAAATGAAGCAGAAGTAGATGTTTTTCTGGAATTCGCTTGCTTTTTCTATGATCCAACACTTGTTGGTAATTTGATCTCTGGTTCCTCTGCCTTTTCTAAATCCAGCCTGAACATCTGGGAGTTCTCAGTTCATGTACTTTTGAAGCCTAGCTTGGAGAATTTTGAGCATTACTTTGCTAGCATATGGGATGAGTGCAACTGTGTGGTAGTTTTAACATTCTTTGCAATTGTCCTTTACATCAGCCAAACACATCACACTAGCAGTCACAAGATTAGGTGCCAGTCCTTGACTTCCCACTCAGTGGTTGTTATCAGCATTGTATGTACCTCAGTTTCTATTAGGAACTTAGGATAACAAGCACAAAATACCTAAGACTTTATATATAATGGGCCAACAGCACAAGGACCAACAGTAATAGAACTTGTTGGGTAAACAGGATTTCAGGCTCCCTAAATCAGTGTACATATTTTAAGAGTACTTCTGATCATTCAGCATATAGTTAATTCTCAGGAGCACTGGTCTAAGGTTATGGTTCTCAAAGCATGACCTCAGACCAGGAGTATCAGTATCATCAAGCCACTTGGTAGAAGTGGAAGATTTGAGCTCCATCCATATCCACTAAAGGGCTTCCCTGGTGGCTCAGATGGTAAAGAATCCACCTGCAATGAGGGAGACCTGGGTTCGATTCCTGAGTTAGAAAGATCCCCTGGAGGAGGGTATGGCAACTCACTCCAGTTTCTTTCCTTGAGAACTTCATGGACAGAGGAGCCTGGTGGGCTACAGTCCACGGAGTCGAAAAGAGCTGGACATGATTGAGTGACTAAGCACATATCTACTAAATTAGAAATCCTGAGTACAGTATCCAGTAATTGTATAATTATGTGTGCACTTAAGATTTACCAAGATAAAATTTACATACTGTAAAATTCATGTTTTTCATATTACAACTCAGTTAATTCTGACAAATAGCCTTGTAACCATCAAGACATAAAATACTCCTATTGTCCCTAAAAGTTTCATTGTTTCCTTTTATATTTAATTTCCTACTTAACTTCCAACCCTAAAAATGACTAATCTGTTTTACAGCCCTATAGTTTTGCTTCTCCTAATGTCATATATGTAAAATTGTACATTGTGCTCACACTCAAGTCCAACATCTTTCACTTAGTGTAATGCATTTGAGAATCAGTTATGTGTATTATTTATTATTAAATATTTTTGAATTTTCCAATTACCTTTCTGTTATTGGCTTCTATTTTCATATTATAGATTATAAAATCATATTATAAATGTGATCTAATAAAATGTAAATCTTCTTATTCTGTTAAAATTTGTTCTGTGGCCTAACATTTTATCTGTTCTGAAAAATGTTCCCTGTGTGCTTAAGAGGAATGTGTATTTTGCTGCTGCATGATAGGATATTTTGTACATGTCTGTTAGATCAATTTCATCTAGATGGGGATGAAAGTGCAATATTGAAGTTCTTACTGTTGTGGTATTTCTGTCTATTTATCTCTTCAGCTTAAAAAGGGAAACCACATACAAACTCCTTTTATGAGGCCAGCATTATTGTGATACAAAGTCAGAAAAGTATAGCACAAGAAAACAAAATTATAAGCCAATAATCCTGCTAAATATAGGTGAAAATCCTTAGGAAAATACTAGCAAATTGAATTCAATAGGACAGAGATGCCCTCATACACTATGACCAAGTGGGATTTATCCCTGGGATGCAAGGATGATTTGATATATGCAAATAAATAAGTGTGATATATCACATTAACAAAATGAAGGTTAAAAAGTTATATAATCATTTCAGTAGATAAAGAAGCACATTTAAAATTTACCATATTTTCCTGACAAAAGCTCTTAAATTAAGTATAGAAGAAATGTACCTCAACATTATAAAGGCCATATATAAGAAGTCCACAGCTAACATCACATTCATTGATGAAAAACTTATAGCTTTCCCCCCCCCCTAATATCAGCAATAAATCAAGGATGTCCATTCTCACCATTTCTCTTCAACACATACTAGAAATTCCAGCCAGAGCAATTAGACAAGAAAAGCATCTACAAGGCCTTCAAATCAGAAAAGGGGAAGTAAAATTTTCGCTGTTGGCAGATAATATGCTATATATAGAAAGCACTAAAGACCCTACCCCAAAACTCTTAAACTAACAAAATAATTCAGTAAAACAGAAGGATATGAAATCAACATTCAAAAATCAGTTGTGTTCATATACACATACAAATAAATTATCTAAAAAATTAAGAAAACAATTCTTTTGGATGTAAATCTAGTATGAATATATGTGTTATTCAATCAGTCATGTCTGACTCTGTGATCCCATGGATTGTAGCCCACCAGGCTCCTCTGTCCATGGAACTCTCCAGGCAAGAATACTTCAGTGGTTTTCCATGTCCTTCTCCAGGGAATCTTCCTGATGCAGGAACTGAACCCTGGTCTCCTGCATTGCAGGCAGATTCTTTACTGTCTGAGCCACCAGAAAACCCAATATGAATATATAGGAATAAATATAACCAAGGAGGCAAAACCAAGGGAACGTTTCATGCAAGAATGGGCACAATAAAGGAAAGTTAAGGCAATGACCTAACAGAAACAAAAGAGATCAAGAAGGGGTGGCAAGAATACACAGAAGAACTATACAAAAAAGGTCTTAATGATCCAGATAAGCACAATAGTGTGGTCACTCACCTAGAGCTAGATATACTGGAGGGTAAAACTGAATAGGCTTTAGGAAGTATTACTACAAAAAAAGCTAGTGGAGGTGATGGAATTACAGCTGACCTATTTAAAATCCTAAAAGATGATGCTGTTGAAGTGCTGCAGTCAATATGTCAGCAACTTGGAAAATTCAGCAGTAACCACAGGACTGGGAAAGGTGAGTTTTCATTCTTATCCCAAAGAACGGCAGTGCCAAAGAATGTTCAAACTACTGTACAATTGTGCTCATCTCATATGCTACCAAAATAATGCTCAAATTCCTTCAAGCTAGGCTTCAGCAGAACCAAAACCTTCCAGATGTACAAACTGGATTCAAATACAGCAGAATAACAAGAGATTAAATTTTCAACATTTATTGGATTATAGAAAAAAGCAAGGAAATTCCAGAAATACGTCTACTTCTGCTTCATTGACTATGCTAAAGCTTTTGACTGTGTGGGTCACAATAAACTGTGGAAAATTCTTCAAGTGATGGGAATACTAGACCATCTTACCTGATACCCGAGAAAGCTTAAGAAGAAACAGTTAGAACTGAACATGGGACAATGAACTGCATGTACATCAAGGTTATATATTGTCACCCTGCTTATTTAATTTCTATGCAGAGTATAGTATGCAAAATTCTGGGCTGGATGAATCACAAGCTAGAGTCAAGATTGCTGGGTGAAATATCAATAACCTCAAATATACACAGATAATACCACTTTAATGGCAGAAAGCAAAGAGGAACTAAAGAGCCTCTTGATGAGGGTGAAAGAGGATAGTGAAAAAGGTAGCTTGAAACTCAATATTCAAAAAACTAAGATCATGGTATCAGGTCCCATCACTTCATGGGGAATAGAAAAGAAAATAGTGGAGCAGTGACAGATTTTATCTTTTTGGACTCCAAAATCACTGCAGATGGTGACTGCAGCCATGTAATTAAAAGACACTTGGTCCTTGGAAGAAAAGCTATGACCAACCTAGACAGTGTATTAAAAGGCAGAGATATCCATCTCTTTGCTGACAAAGGTCCATATAGTCAAAGCTATGGGTTTTCCAGTAGTCAGGTATGGATGTGAGAGCTGTACCATAAAGAAGGCTAAGGGATGCTTTCAAATTGTGGTGCTACAGAAGACTCTTGAGAGTCCCTTAGTCAGCAAGGAGATCAAACCAGTCAATGTTAATTGTGAAGGAAATCAACCCTGAATCTTCATTGGAAGGACTGATGCTGAAGCTCCAATACTTTGGCCACCCAATGCAAAGACCTGACTCTTTGGAAAAGACCTTGATAGTGGGAAGGATTGAGGGAAGGAGAAGAAGGGGGAAATAGAAGGGTGAGATTGTTGGACAGCATCATCAACACAATGGATAAGAGTTGAGCAAACTCTGAGAGAGGTAGTTAAGGAAAGGGAAGCCTGGCATGTTGAGGCCCATGGGGTTGTAGAGAGTTGGACATGACTTTGCAACTGAACAACAACAACAAGGAAGTGAAAAATCTTTATTCTGGAAACTGTAAAACTCTGAAGAAAGAAATTGAAGACACAAATAAATGGAAAGATATCCTATGTTCATGTATTGGAATAATTAATATGGTTAAAATGTCAAAAATACTTAAGCCATCTACATATTCAATCAATTTCTATCAAAATTCCAATGATCTTTTTCATAGAAATGGGAAAAAATAAAACAACGATACAATTCATGACAAACCACAAATGTCTCCAGATATTCAATGCAATACTGAGTAAGAGTAAAGATGGAGGCATCATATTTCCTGACATCAAACTATATTAAATATCTATAGTAACCAAAATAGCATGATACTGGCATAAAAACACAGATCAGTTGAAGAGAAAAGAGAAGCCAGAGATAAACCCACACACATTGGGGCAACTATTTTCAGCAAGGCCATCAAGGAAAAAAGAAATTACCTTCTGTCCTAGTGCAATGAGATGCCAAGTGGTATTAGTATGGGATCCTGGGCTCTGTAAATTTTATCATTATAATAAACATGAAAGAATTTACTAATGACCATTCACTACACTTCATATTACACATTTTTTATAACTATTCAGTTCTATTTTTAAGTCCTTTGGGATGCATATTGAGACATATATAGAGATGTAAACCATTTGAATAAGTCACACATTTTCCTTTCTACATTTCTGTTAATTTTGCCCCATTTCTAGTTTTATAATTTCTTCAAAACAACTTTTGCAAAGCCTGGATATCATTTTTAAATTTCAGTTGGAGGACTGTTTTGTTTAATTGAATCCCACATTGCCTGAGTGTGGTTAATTATCAGAACAGCCACCGTGACAGGCAATTTCCTGGCTGTTTCCACATTTTCCAAATCTCATGTGTGAACGGTTTTTTCTTTGTGTGGCAAAAGAAAAATCAGGTGGAACAATATATGGATAATTTAGAAATTATATATGAGAAAAGAAGATCTATACACAACTACTGTTCAAGGTCTTTCTGTTGTGAGTACTAGTCTAATCAATCATCACTTCCAAATTCACATAGTCTATTTATCTCTTGTGCTGAGGTGCTGAAAGCCAAGATTAATGATGGCAATGGGAGAATAGCTTTTGCAAAAGATGGTGATGAGATATCCTTGGAGAAGCTTCTCTGTGTTATCCAATGTTTTCTAACAGACTAGTATGAACATAGAAATATTTTGGTTATTTAACTTTCTAATTTAGGTATAAATGTTAAAATTACATAAATTATCCAGACAGATTATGTCTAGTGTTATGTTCCCATTAGTTGAATGGTTCATTAATATATATCTGATCTTTCTTTTGCCTTGACACTATTGCATAGACTATAACAAATCCAATTGACTTTTTCTGGCTATTTTTATAATCTTTCATCACAATTTGCTCCATCTTATGTAAAATTAAAAAATTAGCTGATATTAAATACTAAGATAGCAACAAATGATGATCATGTTACCATACTTGCATTAAAACAATTTTGCCTAGTCTAATTTGTTCAAAGAATGGTGATAGTAAGATTAAACTCAGAAATATGATTCCCTTCTGGGTAATACAAAGAGAAATATAACAAAAACAAAATTTTTGTTTCCTGTCCTGTATATGCCTTTGCACAGCCAACTATAATATTTACATGCATAATAAAAATAATGTGCTATAGGCCGTATTTTAAAAACACTTTCTGGTACACGGCTATTTGTGGGAATAAAGCTCAATTGGTTAGTATGCACAGCATAGAGAAGGATCATGTAAAGCTTATCTTGGCCTATTTGTCTACCCTCACCTGAAGTTTTTCCCTGAAAATGCAGCAATATAAAAACCCTAAATTTATGCCTGATCCCAAACATTTGGTGGCCTCACAGAACTCTCTAAGTAGGTTTATGCCACTTCTTTCTGTCACGTGTTTTTCCTTGGAATATCCACTCTATTCTTGCCCACTGAAGTGAAGTGAAGTGGAGTCGCTCAGTCGTGTCCAACTCTTGGTGACCCCATGGGTTGTAGCCTACTATGCACCTCCATCCATGGGGTTTTCCAGGCAAGAATACTGAAGTGGGTTGCCATTTCCTTCTCCTCAGCTTTAATAAATGGCTCAAACTTTAAATTGTGTTCTTGCCTTTTATTATTCTCTCTTTTTTTTCCAAAATAGTTAATATATTCTTTTACTATAGAATCTGTCATATTGTATTGTAGTTTTCTGTAGAAAATATTTGTCTCTTATAATAATTTTATTCTATATTTCTTCCCTACTAGGTTGACTATTAAAAGAGCAGTTCAGTTCAGTTTAGTTTCTCAGTAGTGTCCGACTCTTTGCGATCCCATAGACTGCAGCATGCCAGGCCTTCCTGTCCAAATCACCAACTCCAGAGTTTACTCAAACTCATGTCTATTGAGTCAGTGATGCCATCCAACCATCTCATCCTATGTTGTCCCCTTCTCCTTCCACCTTCACTCTTTCACAGAATCAGGGTCTTTCCAAATGAGTCAGTTCTTCTTCGCACCAGGTGGCCAAAGTATTGGTGTTTTAGCTTCAGTATCAGTCTTTCCAATGAATATTTGGGACTGATTTCCATTAGAATGGACTGTTTGGATCTCCTTGCAGTCCAAGGGACTCTCAAGAGTCTTCTCCAACACCACAGTTCAAAAGCATCAGTTCTCTGGCGCTCAGTTTTCTTTATAGTCCAACTCTCACATTCATACATGACCACTGGAAAAACCATAGCTTTGACTGGTTGGACCTTTATTGGCAAAGAGCAGTATTGTATCATTATTTTTACTCTCAGTGTCCTTTGATATTACTTCTCATCCAACATGTATTCTTTGAGTTATAAATGACTAAGTTACATACTTAATGATGTGCTGGCTGAAATAATAAGTAAAGAGTGAGTTTGGGTTATTAGTAACAGGTTGATTTTAAGGGAAAGTATGACAAGATTAACACAGTTAATTTTTTTATATTTGAGGAATAAAACCTTAAACTATGTGATCTTTTGTCAGTGACTGGCTGCCGTCTATGGGGTCGCACAGAGTCGGACACGACTCAAGTGACTCAGCAGCATATTGCTTATCTGCAAAGAACCTTTGAAATTTTTTTTTAAAAAGCAAGCAGAAAAATTAAATATGAAAAAATAGATATCTGTCTTCCTTCATTTCTCTCATTCCCAGCACAGAGTAATTCTATTTTATATGGTTCAACCATTGCATCTCAATTTTGTGGTTGTTACTTTATTAAATTAAATGTTCCCTTGGTATCTCTAATTTTCTTGAAGAGATCTCTAGTCTTTCCCATTCTGTTGTTTTCCTCTTTTCTTTGCATTGATCACTGAGAAAGGCTTTCTTAACTTTCCTGGCTATTCTCTGGAACTCTGCATTCAAACGGGTATATCTTTACATTTCTCCTTTGCTTTTTGCTTCTCTTCTTTTCACAGCTATTTGTAAGGCCAACTGTGACAGCCATTTTGCATTTCTTTTTCTTGGGGATGGTCTTGATCCTGTCTCCTGTACAATGTCACGAACCTCCATCCACAGTTCATCAGGCACTCTGCCTATCAGATCTATTCCCTTAAATCTATTTCTCACTTCCACTGTATCAACATAAGAGATTTGATTTAAGTCATACGTGAATGGTCTAGTGGTTTTTCTCCACTTTCTTCAATTTCAGTCTGAATTTGGCAATAAGGAGTTCGTGATCAAAAGCACAGTCAGCTCTTGGTCTTGCTTTTGTTGACTGTATAGAGCTTCTCTTTCTTTGGCTGCAAAGACTATAATCAATCTGATTTCAGTGTTGAACATCTGGTGATGTCCATATGTAGAGTCCTCTCTTGTGTTGTTGGAAGAAGATGTTTACTATGACCAGTGCATTCTCTTGGCAGAACTCTATTAGCCTTTGCTCTGTTTCACTCCATACTTCAAGGCCAAATTTGCCTGTTACTCCAGGTGTTTCTTGACTTCCTACTTTCGCATTCCAGTCCCCTAAAATGAAAAGGACATCTTTTTTTGGGTGTTAGTTCTAGAAGCCCTTGTAGGTCTTCATAGAACTGTTCAACTTTAGCTTCTTCAGCAGTACTGGTGAGGGCATAGACTTGGATTACCATGATATTGAATGTTTTGTCTTGGAAACGAACTGAGATCATCCTGTCATTTTTGAGATTGCATCCAAGTACTGCATTTTGGACTCTTTTGTTGACTATGTTGGTTACTCCATTTCTTCTAATGGATTCCTGCCTATAGTAGTAGATATAATGGTCATCTGAGTTAAGTTCACCCATTCCTGTCCATCTTAGTTCACTAATTCCTAGAATGTTGATGTTCACTCTTCTCATCCATTTCACCACTTCCAATTTGCCTTGATTCATGGACCTAACATTGCAAGTTCCTATGCAATACTGCTCTTTACAGCATCAAACCTTGCTTCTATCACCAGTCCCATTCATAACTGAGTATTGCCTTTGCTTTGGTTCCATCTCTTCATTTTTTCTGGGGTCATTTCTTCACTGATCTCCAGTAGCATACTGGGCACCTACCAACCTGGGAAGTTCATCCAGAAATGGTAGGGACCTAACAGAAGCAGAAAATATTAAGAAGAGGTGGCAAGAATACACAGAAGAACTGTAAAAAGAAGATCTTCACGACTCAGAAAATCACGATGTTGTGATCACTCACCTAGAGCCAGACATCCTGGAATGTGAAATCAAGTGGGCCTTATGAAGCATCACTCTGAACAAAGCTAGTGGAGGTTATGGAATACCAGGTGAACTATTTCAAATCCTGAAAGATGAGGCCATGAAAATGCTGCACTCAATATGCCAGCAAATTTGGAAAACTCAGCAGTGGCCATAGGACTGAAAAAGGTCAGTTTTCATTCCTATCCCAAAGAAAGGCAATGCCAAAGAATGCTCAAACTACTGCACAATTGCACTCATCTCACACGCTAGTAAGTAATGCTCAAAATTCTCCAAGCCAGGCTTCAGCAATACATGAACCATGAACTTCCAGATGTTCAAGCTAGTTTTAGAAAAGACAGAGGAACCAGAGATCAAATTGCCAACATTCACTGGATCACCAAAAAAGTAATGGAGTTCCAGAAAAACATCTATTTCTGCTTTATTGACTATGTCAAAGCCTTTGACTATGCAGATCACCATAAACTGTGGAAAATTCTGAAAGAGATGGGAATACCAGACCACCTGACCTCCCTTTTGAGAAACCTGCATGCAGGTCAGGAAGCAACAGTTAAAACTGGACATGGAACAACAGACTGGTTCCAAATAGGAAAAGGAGTACATCAAGGCTGTATATTGTCACCCTGCTTATTTAACTGCATATTTATATATGCAAAGTACATCATGAGAAACGCTGGGCTGGAGAGAGCACAAGCTGGAATCAAGACTACCAGGAGAAATATCAGTAACCTCAGATATGCAGATGACATCACCCTTATGGCAGAAAGTGAAGAACTAAAGAGCCTCTTGATGAAAGCAAGAGAAGAGAGTGAAAAAGTTGGCTTAAAGCTCAGCATTCAGAAAATTAATATCATGGCATCTGGGCCCATCATTTCTTGGCAAATAGATGGGGAAACAGTGGAAACAGTGGCTGACTTTATTTTTCTTGTCTCCAAAATCACAGCAGCTGGTGATTGCAGCCATGAAATTAAAAGATGCTTACTCCTTGGAAGGAAAGTTATGACCAAACTAGACAGTCTATTAAAAAGCAGAGACAATATTGTATTGGTTTTGCCATAGAGCCTCCAATTAAAATAAATAAATTTAAATTAAAAAACAAAAACAAACAAAAAACAAAATCAAAGGTCCATCTAGTCAAGGCTATGGTTTTTCCAGTGGTCATGTATGGATGTGAGAGTTAGACTATAAAGAAAACTGAGTGCTGAAGAATTGATGCTTTTGAACTGTGGTGTTGGAGAAGACTCTGGAGAGTCCCTTGGACTGCAAGGAGATCCAACCTGTCCATCCTAAAGGAAAACAGTCCTGGGTTTTCATTGGAATGACTGATATTGAAGCTGAAACGCCAATACTTTGGCCACCTGATACAAAGAGTTGACTCATTTGAAAAGACCTTGATGCTGGGAAAGATTGAGGGCAGGTGGAGAAGAGGACAATGGAGGATGAGCTGGGTGGATGGCATCAACGACTCGATGGACATGGGTTTAGGTGAACTCTAGGCGTTGGTGATGGACAGGGAGGCCTGGCGTGCTGCATGTCATTGGGTCCCAAAGAGTCGGACATGACTGAACAACTGAACTGAACTGAACTTTATTAAGCAGCGTGTATTTAGTGCTATATTTTGTGTGTTTTGAAGCATTTAATTTTTATGACAAAATGTGATCTGAGTTCAATTAAACTGAAAAATATTCAATAGTTAATAAATGTCAAGCCCACATGCTTTATGCCAATTGATCTTAAATCCAGCTGTCTCCCCTGATAGTCTCATTAGAGTCTCAGACTTGCTGTATAATTAATGGCACTGAATTCTGATGGGCCTGCCAGGCAGCCCAGGTATTAACTTCAGTCTGGTAGGGTATCTTCTCCTGCTGACTAGTTTGAATATTCAATGCCAATATTTTAGCCTATCACTTATTTTTTCTATTTTTATTTCTTCATTGGTAATTTTTCTCCTTGTAATTGTTGCAGTCTTTCTCTTGATATGTTCATATTTTCAGTCAGGTTACTTTCTCATTTTGGTGCCCAGGAGTTTCCTTCAGTTCAGTTCAGCCACTCAGTCATGTCTGACTCTTTGTGACCCCATGGACTGCAGCCCACCAGGCCTCCCTGTCCATCACCAACTCCTAGAACCTGTTCAAACTCATGTCCATCGAGTCGGGTGGTGCCATCCAAATATCTCATCCTATGTAGTCCCCTTCTCCTGCCTTCAAACTTTCCCAGCATCAGGATATTTTCCAAAGAGCCCATTCTTCACATCAAGTGGCCAAAGTATTAGAGTTTCAGCTTCAACATCAATCCTTCCAATGAACATTCAGGACTGATTTCCTTTAGGATGGACTGGTTGGATCTCCTTGCAGTCCAAGGGACTCTCAAGAGTCTTCTCCAACACCACAGTTCAAAAGGATCAATTCTTCAGCACTCAGCTTTCTTTATAGTCCAACTCTCACATCCATACATGACTACTAGAAAAACCATAGCTTTGACTAGACGTACCTTTATTGGCAAAATACTGTCTCTGGTTTTTAATATGCTGTCTAGGTTGGTCATAGCTTTCTTCCAAGGAGCAAGTATCTTTTAATCTCATGGCTGCAGTCAACAAAGAGTTTTCTTAAGATGGTCAATTTCAGACATCTCTATTGTAAACCATCTCAACAACAGTGGGTTGATATTTAACTCAGTCATAAACTACTAGCCATGAAATTAAAAGATGCTTACTCCTTGGAAGGAAAGTTATGACCAACCTAGATAGAATATTAGAAAGCAGAGATATTACTTTGCCAACAAAGGTCCAAATAGGCAAGGCTATGGTTTTTCCAGTAGTCATGTATGGATGTGAGAGTTGGACTGTGAAGAAAGTTGAGCACCAAAGAACTGATGCTTTTGAACTTTGTTGTTGGAGAAGACTCTTGAGAGTCCAAGGGACTGCAAGGAGGTCCAACCAGTCCATCCTAAAGAAGATCAGACCTGGGTATTCATTGGAAGGACTGATGCTAAAGCTGAAACTCCAATACTTTGGCCACCTCATGAGAAGAGTTGACTCATTAGAAAAGACCCTGATGCTGGGAGGGATTGAGGGCAGAAGAAGGGGACAGCAGAGGATGAGATGGCTGGATGGCATCACCAAGTCAATGGACGTGAGTTTGAGTGAAGTCTGGGAGTTGGTGATGGACAGGGAGGCCTGGCATGCTGCGATTCATGGGGTCGCAAAGAGTCGGACATGACTGAGCCACTGAACTGAACTAAACTACTAGTCATGAGATAATGAGCTAACTGTTATACCAAATATTTCCTGTTTTAATTTAAATTTCATGATAAACTTTGAAATAGATATTATTTTTTTAAATCTCTCCCTTACAAATAAGGAAATTGATCTTAAGGAATGTTAAAATCCCTCCTCAAGAACACAAAATGTTATGTGGAGAATTCAGGGCAAAAATCAAGCTGTATGTGTCTTCAGAGCCTGACTGCTGAATATTTAGATGACTATGAGTTGATTTCATTACTCAACTCTCAGAGGGTAAGATTATCTCGAATTCCAATTTTTAAAGACACGTCATCACTGCCACCCTGTTGTTCCTATAGCAGTTATTATTAGTCCTTTTTTTCTTTTTTTACAAATGAGAAATGTGATGCTTAGAGAGATGGGGGAACTGCCTCAAATCATGCAGTTATAAAGTGGCATAACAGCCTAAAATTGAAGCTTTCCTGATTTCAACATCTTAGATCTTTCCACTACATGATGTTTGTTAAAAATTTGCCAGTCTGTTCGAATTAACTAGGGAAATGGAAATACATTAATATCATCTGAAGAAGGACTGTGATCCAGTGAATGAGTTTCATGGAGCTACACTACCTCAGATTCTTAAAAACAGGTGTTATTTACACAGTGTGACCTGTGTTTCACATTCACCTTTGAAACTGACATTTAAAAACTTAACATACTGCAGAACCTGGTGTTTCATGTGGTAAACAGAGCAGACTGGGAAAAGTTCATTTGGAAAATATAACAATACATTGCTCTCTAGAAATAGAATCAATACTGAATTGAGAATGAAAACAAAGTTTATCCCTTTTCACAAAAGTCCACCTCCCCTATAGGTAACTGATTTATCTGGGATTTAATAGGCATAACATATATTGTCTTTGATTAATTTTCCTGCACCTAAATTATCTACACGCAGTGTTCCCAAATATTTAAGGTTCACAGATGACTTAATTGGTTGAAAAAATATACACAAGCTAGTCTGCTTGCATCATTTTTTTACTGAGTTTTCAAAGGATAAAATGGTTGGGAAAAGAGTCTTGCTTTTTTGGACCCAATAATGATGTGGCAGGGGAGAGAAAAATCAGCCAAATACTTAATCTGCATCCAAGTGACAACAGTAGCATATATATTAATAATGAACAAAAACTAACACAATCATAATGACAATCATCTAATAGTCATGAGCTTTTAACTTCAAATTATTAATATATATCATAGAAAGTTCTCTTAGAAATTTCCACAGAAGTACCATAAGCAACTATTATTAATTATACTTCTAAAGTAAGAAAGGAAAAAAAAAGATTGAATTAGAACATCATTTAGTAACTTGCTCAGAATCATGCAGTTAGTGTATCAGATATGGTTCCACTAGGAAAACAGAGGTGGGGATAATTTTTAACACAAGAAATGGATTACACAGATAACAAAAGGTTAGTCAGAGAGCAGTGAGGAAGTCTAGAGGCTGGCAGTAACAGGAAGTCGCTCTCACTCCTAGGCTGAAAGGATAAAGGAAGGAGATAGGGTTTACCTGTTACAGAGGTCAAAGCTATGGTTTTTCCAGCAGTCATGTATGGATGTGAGAGTTGGACCATAAAGAAAGCTGAGTGCCAAAGAATTGATGCCTTTAAATTGTAGTGTTGGAGAAGACTCTTGAGAGTCCCTTGGACTACAAGGAGATCAAACCAATCAATCCTAAAGGAAATCAGTCCTGAATGTTCATTGGAAGGACTAATGCTGAAGCTGAAGCTCCAATACTTTGGCCACCTGATGGGAAGAACTGACTCATTGAAAAAGACCCTGATGCTGGGAAAGATTGAAGGCAGGAGGAGAAGGGGGTGACAGAGGATGAGATGGTTGGATGGCATCACCAACTTGATGGACATGAGTTTGAGTTAACTCTGGGAGTTGGTGATGGACAGAGAAGCCTGACATGCTGCAGTCCAAGGGGTTACAAAGAGTCGGACATGACTAAGCGACTGAACAGACTGAAGTTTCTGAGTAGCAGATGGAACCACAAAAGGACTGGCTGCCAGAGGCTTAAGCTAGCTTGGACAAGATATTGTTCAAAGTAGAGGAAGCAGGGACAATTTACTCATGTTCTGAGGGCAAACAGACCTAACAAAATATAAGTTGATAGATGCTTACAATTAGTTTTAAGACCTGCATTCTTTCCAGGTCACCATGTTAATTCTATGTATTACCAAAATACCTACTTCATGATTTGGGGGAAAGTTTAATTCCTTGGGCCTTTTGTTCCTTTTTTTTTTTTTTTTTTACACAATTTATTTACTTTAATTGGAATCTAATTACTTTACANTAATATATATCATAGAAAGTTCTCTTAGAAATTTCCACAGAAGTACCATAAGCAACTATTATTAATTATACTTCTAAAGTAAGAAAGGAAAAAAAAAGATTGAATTAGAACATCATTTAGTAACTTGCTCAGAATCATGCAGTTAGTGTATCAGATATGGTTCCACTAGGAAAACAGAGGTGGGGATAATTTTTAACACAAGAAATGGATTACACAGATAACAAAAGGTTAGTCAGAGAGCAGTGAGGAAGTCTAGAGGCTGGCAGTAACAGGAAGTCGCTCTCACTCCTAGGCTGAAAGGATAAAGGAAGGAGATAGGGTTTACCTGTTACAGAGGTCAAAGCTATGGTTTTTCCAGCAGTCATGTATGGATGTGAGAGTTGGACCATAAAGAAAGCTGAGTGCCAAAGAATTGATGCCTTTAAATTGTAGTGTTGGAGAAGACTCTTGAGAGTCCCTTGGACTACAAGGAGATCAAACCAATCAATCCTAAAGGAAATCAGTCCTGAATGTTCATTGGAAGGACTAATGCTGAAGCTGAAGCTCCAATACTTTGGCCACCTGATGGGAAGAACTGACTCATTGAAAAAGACCCTGATGCTGGGAAAGATTGAAGGCAGGAGGAGAAGGGGGTGACAGAGGATGAGATGGTTGGATGGCATCACCAACTTGATGGACATGAGTTTGAGTTAACTCTGGGAGTTGGTGATGGACAGAGAAGCCTGACATGCTGCAGTCCAAGGGGTTACAAAGAGTCGGACATGACTAAGCGACTGAACAGACTGAAGTTTCTGAGTAGCAGATGGAACCACAAAAGGACTGGCTGCCAGAGGCTTAAGCTAGCTTGGACAAGATATTGTTCAAAGTAGAGGAAGCAGGGACAATTTACTCATGTTCTGAGGGCAAACAGACCTAACAAAATATAAGTTGATAGATGCTTACAATTAGTTTTAAGACCTGCATTCTTTCCAGGTCACCATGTTAATTCTATGTATTACCAAAATACCTACTTCATGATTTGGGGGAAAGTTTAATTCCTTGGGCCTTTTGTTCCTTTTTTTTTTTTTTTTTTTACAATTTATTTACTTTAATTGGAATCTAATTACTTTACAATATTGTATTGGTTTTGCCATACATCAATATGATTCCACCACGGGTATACACGTTTCCAATCTTGAACCCCTCTCCCACCTCCCTCCCCATACCATCCCTCTGGGTCATCCCAGTGCACCAGCCCCAAGCATCCTGTATCCTTTTGAATAACTTTTTAAAGGGTAATTGGTGATAGGACAGCCATAAAATTCAAATCTCTTGAAGTTGTCAGGGTAGGATTTTCCTCAGTATCAGTCTATATATATGGCCTTAAAAGGACTGATGGTTTATATTTTAATTGAAATCATGTTAATTTTCATTACATCAGCTTCTTGTTTGAATAGTACATTGTAACGTGGACAGTAGATTTGTACAAAGCTAAAAAAAATTCTCAATTACCTTTAGAGGCTTAAGGATTTAAAACAGCTTATTAATCTTTAAAGACTGATAGATCAAATCACTAAGAGCTATATTCCCAGGAAAAATTCTCAAATCATTGGAATTACATTCACCTGGGACTGAGCCATAACAAGCTGGTGAAACTCTAGTTCATGACATTGTTAAACACCACAAAAACTTTGGTAGCTGGATAAGCAATCAAAACAGAGTTGTATTGCAGAATAAACAAGTACTAGATTATTTTCTACAAATTATTTCTAAGAATTCTTCTGGAATAGAATTGGCCAGTAAATCTATATGGACAGGCAAAAGCCAGAAAGAAGGAACAGGCCATAGATGGCTTTCTGCCAGCACTAGCTCAAGGGAAACATCTAAACACTAAGTAATTTGAATACCAGTTTATACAAAGATTCAGGCCGTGGAGATCCGTTGTGATCCTAATTTTGTTCTAGGCTTAGGTTTATTTACTCAGGAGAGATGACCAGAAACAGTTTCTTGATATCAGGCTTGCTAGAAAAGTAACCATGACAAGCAGAATTATGCAAACGAGATGACAGGCAATTGATATTTCAGGAAGAAAAGTTACAGCCACTTGGCTATCAATTCCAACCCAAACTCACAGATCTGTTCCTATTGCAAGCATGCTGCAACTGCTGCTAAGTCACTTCAGTCATGTCCGACTCTGTGTGACCCCACAGACGGCAACCCACTAGGCTCCTCTGTCCCTGAGATTCTTCAGGCAAGAACACTGGAGTGGGTTGCCATTTCCTTCTTCAATGCATGAAAGTGAAAAGTCAAAGTGAAGTTGCTCAGTCGTTCCCGACTCTTAGTGACCCCATGGACTGCAGCCTACCAGGCTCCTCCATCCATGCTAGGAAAACTCAAATATTCCAAAGAGCAGACCAGACTAAGACAAGCCTCAGTGTAGTTTTCTCTTCTTGTGGAATGGGGCAGAAAGTAGGATTTGGAATTTGGAATAGTCAGAGGAAGGAAAGGAAACCATACAATATAATCATATTGGTATGTTATTAATGCATTAGTATCCAGAGAAGACAGGCCATTGATGAGATAGGATATTATCAAAAGATATAAGAATGAAAGATGTGTTGGTTCCATTTAAGAATCTATCAGCAATGCATATTTGTCATTGATAAATATCTAATAAAGTGTGAAAGTCATCTTGATAACTTACTTCCAATAAAATTTGACTGTCATAACATAATGCCTTATCATGTAACTCTTCTCTGAATGTGCAGTTAGGAAGAACTGACTTAAGACAGTTTGGAGATTTTGACTGCGTAATAGGTAGGAGAGTGGGAAGTGGCTATTTATTCTAGCATCTTTGCCTGGATAGAATTAAGATTGTGTTTTTACTTGCCTGTTTAGCTTTCTTTACAGGGCCTGAAGAAGGCCCTATACATTTTCTATCTGTACTGATAAGGAAATCAGACTGAAAGTTAATCAAAATCTTGAGAATAAGTTTAATAGCAATGTACTTTACAGTTTTTTTCTTCATAATTCTTTCTCCACTTTTTATCTAATGCCAGATAAACTACGGACATTCTATTTGAAACTTAGAGCAAAGGCAGTTAAAGGAACTGTTTTGAAGGACTATTTCTTATATATACAAAGAGCTGCTGATTCATTTAGGCAAGAGATTTTTTATTAATTCCAAGTTCAAATAATTTAATTTCATTTATAATTTTTGTTTTAAAATATGTGTTAGAAAGACTGCTTGTCTGGCAGTATATGCATTTTTGAAGTCTATGGTCTTTCAAATTTTAGAATTTTTAATATATGTATATTGTACAATTCTCTTTCCAGAATGTTAGCACTCAAAATATCTAGAACAACTAAGGTCTATATAGTCAAAGCTATGGTTTTTCTAGTAGTCATATGTGGATTTGACCATAAAGAAGGCTGAGTGCCAAAGAATTGATGCTTTCCACCTGTGATGCTGGAAAATATTCTTGAGAGTCCCTTGGGCACCAAAGAGATCAAACCTATCAATCCTAAAGGAAATCAGTCCTGAATATTCATTGGAAGGACTGATGCTAAAGCTGAAGCTCCAATACTTTGGCCACTTAACTCAAAGAGCTGACTCACTGGATAAGACTCTGATGCTGGGAAAGACTGAACAGGAGACATAGGTGAGAGAGAATGAGATGGTTGGATGGCATCATTGACTCAATGGACATGAATTTGAGCAAACTCTGGGTGATAGTGAAGGACAGAGAACCCTGGCGTGCTGCGCCCATGGAGTCGCAAAGAGTCGGACATGACTTAGCGGCTGAACAACAACAGATGAACTACATAATTCCATTCATTACCCAGCACTTTGAGCCTCAGAAATCCCAGAATGATCACTGGTCAGCAATAAAGCTTCTTTCTTCTCTTTTAATAACTGCCAACTATTATGTTTATACTTCCAAATGTAAATGACATTTCAGCTATCCATCAGCCGAAAGCCAAATGTGATACTCAACCAAAAGCAAAAGAGGCAGTTAGCTAGGCAATTGCTTCATTTTCAAAAGTTCTACATTAAATTCAAATGTTATTCGAGGTTCACTGCCATTCAGATTAAACTGACATTTAAAAAGAAAATATGAATTCTTCCCTAACCTTTAGAAATAACATAGGATTTAGACATTTCAATACTGTTTCTTTCTCCTTTACTTGTGTTTCTTATTGGTTTATTCAGTGCCCAAACAATTATTTTTTAACCTTTGACAGGAAGTGATGAGCTGGTATAAGAACAACTAGTAGACACTTCAGTATAGCAATAGAACCCCTAAGAACATTTTATATCTTTTCACTATAACTTCATTTATGCCAATTTTTGAAAATGAATTAAAATGAAAAATTATTCAAGTTCTTTTTGTTATTTGTTTTGGAGAGTAAAATCCAAATTCTTACACCAAATGGAAATATATTTTGTTTGAATAAAAAAAGAAATATAGCACAAGTTTTTACCATGTCTATTATCAAATTTCTCTCCGTCTTTAACCAAGAATATAGTCAGAGATAATTACTTCTATTCAGAATGTTAAAATTGGTCAGAATATTTTCTATGCAAAGAGGTAAAACAATAAAATTAATAGTGGAAGTTATTAGCCAAGCATTTCTTCCACAATAAGCATGGAATTACAGAGAGGGTCAGGAGTCAGATTTCATGTGAAGTTCATTCATGGATTATTTATAAACAAGAATGGGACCATTGTAATTTGATGGCAAAGGAAATTTAAAGGAGAAAGAATGATTTGCTCTTTAAGAGGGAGAGATAAATAATTGTGCAATGGTAGAATTTCTGAGAAAGAGATGATTTTGGTCATTACATATAATGGATGAAGGCATATGATTTAATGCACAATTTAAAAGTGGTGAAGCTGATGTGAAAGTTCTCCAGTGGGTATAAATTCATTTATCCATTTACATATAGACTGATTTCTCTGACCACATGTATAAACATAAGGTGGACATATTGTCACAATATTAAAGTAGAGAGTGCAGGTTCAGGGGACCAAAGTTATAATCCTTATCTACCAATCAGTGACAAAATAGCTAAGAACATACAGTGGAGAAAGGACAGAATTTTCAATAAATGGTATTAGGAAAATTATTTAACTATATGCAAAAGAGTAAAACTAGACTACTAATTTATATCATACAAACAAATGAACTCAAAATGAATTGAAGATTTGAATAGATCTAAAATTATACAATTCCTAGAAGAATACATAGGAGATAACATCCTGAACACTGGCCTCAATGATTTTTTTTTTTAATTTGACTCCAAAGGCAAGGAAACAAATTCAGAAATAAACAGATTAGACATTATACTAAAAAGCTTCTGCACATGAGAGAACCTATCACCAAAGTGAAAGGCAAGCCTACTGAATGCAAGAGGATATTTTAAAATATTCAATAAAGGGATTACATATGTGTGTGTGTGTGTGTGTGTGTGTGTGTGTGTGTGTGTGTGTGTAAAATACTCAAAATATATAAAGAACTCATACAGCCAGTTAGGAAAAAAAACTGGTTAAAACTAGGCATAAGATGTGATTAGATAGTTTTGTGGAAGCAGTGACAGCTTTTATTTTCTTGGGCTCCAAAGTCATTGTGAACAGTGACTGCAGCCAGGAAATTAAAAGATACTTGGAGGGAAAGCTATGACAAACCTAGACAGCATACTAAAAAGAAGAAATATTGCTTCACTGACAAATGCCCATGGAGTCAAAGCTATGGCTTTTCCACTGGTCATGTACAGATGTGAGAGCTGGATCACAGAGAAGGCTGTTCAGTTCAATTCAGTCACTCACTCATGTCTGACTCTTTGTGACCCCATGAACCAGAGCACGCCAGACCTTCCTGTCTATCACCAACTCCCAGAGCCTACCCAGATGCCTGTCCATTGAGTCAGTGATGCCATCCAACCATCTCATCCTCTGTCATCCCCTTCTCCTCCTGCCCTCAATCTTTCCCCGCATCAGGGTCTTTTCAAATGAGTCAGCTCTTTGCATCAGGCAGCCAAAGTATTGGAGTTTCAGCCTCAACATCAGTCCTTTCAGTGAACACCCAGGAGTGATCTCCTTTAGGATGGACTGGTTGGATCTCCTTGCAGTCCAAGGGACTCTCAAGAGTCTTCTCCAACACCAGAATTCAAAAGCATCAATTCTTTGGCGCTCAGCTTTCTTTATAGTCTAACTCTCACATCCATACATGACTACTGGAAAAACCATAGCCTTGACTACACAGACTTTTGTTGGCAAAGTAATGTCTCTGCTTTTTAATATGCTGTCTACGTTGGTCATAATTTTCCTTCCAAGGACTAAGCATCTTTTAATTTCATGGCTGCAATCACCATCTGCAGTGATTTCAGGACCCAAAAAGTAAAGTCAGCCACTGTTTCCACTGTTTGCTCATCTATTTGCCATGAACTGATGGGATGGATGCAATGATCTTAGTTTTCTGAATGCTGAGCTTTAAGCCAACTTTTTCACTCTCCTCTTTCACTTTCATCAAGAGGCTTTTAGGTTCTCCTTCACTTTCTATCATAAGGGTGGTGTCGTCTGGTTATTGGTTATTTATATTTCTCTCAGCAATCTTGAGTCCAACTTGTACTTCTTCTAGTCCAGCGTTTCTCCTAATGTACTCTGCGTGTAAGTTAAATAAGCAGGGTGACAATATACAGCCTTGATGTACTCTTTTTCCTATTTGGAACCAGTCTGTTTTTCCATGTCCAATTCTAACTGTTGCTTCCTGACCTGCATACAGATTTCTCAAGAGGAAGGTCAGATGGTATGGTATTCCCTTCTCTTTCAGAATTTCCCACAGTTTATGGTAATTCACACAGTCAAAGGCTTCGGCATAGTCAATAAAACATAAATAGATGTTTTTCTGGAACTCTCTTGCTTTTTCAATGATCCAAAGAAGTCTGAGGGCCAAAGAATTAATGCTTTCGAATTGTGGTGCTGGAGAAGCTATTATAAGTAATAATGACATGGTTGATTGTGTAAAAAACATTTAGTTGATGCTTGAGAGTCCAAGATGCAAGGGACTCTTGAGATAACTGATGCTGAAGTTCAAGCTCCTATATTTTGGCCACCTGATGTGATGAGCTATCTCATTGAAAAAGTCCCTGACACTGGGAAGATTGAAGGCCAAAGCAGGAGTGGGTGGCAGAAGATGAAATGGTTAGATAACATCACTGACTCAATGGACTTGAATTTGATCAAACTGCCTGGAGAATCCCAGGGACGGGGGAGCCTGGTGGGCTGCTATCTATGGGGTTGCACAGAGTCGGACACGACTGAAGCGACTTAGCAGCAGCAGCAGCAGCAAGAGATAGTTTGGAGGGGATACCTTGCCAGGGGAGCCTGGCAAGCTTTAGTCCATGGGGTTGCACAGAGTTGGACNCAGTGAACACCCAGGAGTGATCTCCTTTAGGATGGACTGGTTGGATCTCCTTGCAGTCCAAGGGACTCTCAAGAGTCTTCTCCAACACCAGAATTCAAAAGCATCAATTCTTTGGCGCTCAGCTTTCTTTATAGTCTAACTCTCACATCCATACATGACTACTGGAAAAACCATAGCCTTGACTACACAGACTTTTGTTGGCAAAGTAATGTCTCTGCTTTTTAATATGCTGTCTACGTTGGTCATAATTTTCCTTCCAAGGACTAAGCATCTTTTAATTTCATGGCTGCAATCACCATCTGCAGTGATTTCAGGACCCAAAAAGTAAAGTCAGCCACTGTTTCCACTGTTTGCTCATCTATTTGCCATGAACTGATGGGATGGATGCAATGATCTTAGTTTTCTGAATGCTGAGCTTTAAGCCAACTTTTTCACTCTCCTCTTTCACTTTCATCAAGAGGCTTTTAGGTTCTCCTTCACTTTCTATCATAAGGGTGGTGTCGTCTGGTTATTGGTTATTTATATTTCTCTCAGCAATCTTGAGTCCAACTTGTACTTCTTCTAGTCCAGCGTTTCTCCTAATGTACTCTGCGTGTAAGTTAAATAAGCAGGGTGACAATATACAGCCTTGATGTACTCTTTTTCCTATTTGGAACCAGTCTGTTTTTCCATGTCCAATTCTAACTGTTGCTTCCTGACCTGCATACAGATTTCTCAAGAGGAAGGTCAGATGGTATGGTATTCCCTTCTCTTTCAGAATTTCCCACAGTTTATGGTAATTCACACAGTCAAAGGCTTCGGCATAGTCAATAAAACATAAATAGATGTTTTTCTGGAACTCTCTTGCTTTTTCAATGATCCAAAGAAGTCTGAGGGCCAAAGAATTAATGCTTTCGAATTGTGGTGCTGGAGAAGCTATTATAAGTAATAATGACATGGTTGATTGTGTAAAAAACATTTAGTTGATGCTTGAGAGTCCAAGATGCAAGGGACTCTTGAGATAACTGATGCTGAAGTTCAAGCTCCTATATTTTGGCCACCTGATGTGATGAGCTATCTCATTGAAAAAGTCCCTGACACTGGGAAGATTGAAGGCCAAAGCAGGAGTGGGTGGCAGAAGATGAAATGGTTAGATAACATCACTGACTCAATGGACTTGAATTTGATCAAACTGCCTGGAGAATCCCAGGGACGGGGGAGCCTGGTGGGCTGCTATCTATGGGGTTGCACAGAGTCGGACACGACTGAAGCGACTTAGCAGCAGCAGCAGCAGCAAGAGATAGTTTGGAGGGGATACCTTGCCAGGGGAGCCTGGCAAGCTTTAGTCCATGGGGTTGCACAGAGTTGGACAGGACTTAGTGAGTGAAGAATAACACACATGAAATTTATATAATAAAAAAAGTATTTATGAGACAAACTTTTGGCATAGTTCAGTTCCTATATTTGAGTAACTATTAACATATTATCTTATACTTTGAAGATATGTATTTTAAATGCATGAAAATTTTAACATTCTCAGAATTCTGGATTCATCAAATATCCTAGTCTCAAGATTAGAAGAATTGAGATAAATCATTAAATATTTCTATTATTCTGAAGTTGTAAATTATAATGCTTGTGTTTAAAGTTTATTTTATTGTTCTGTAGTCACAGAACAATTTTAAACACTCTTGTTAAAAATTCAGTACCTATGAAACTCTTTACCATGATCAGAGATGTATAAAAATAACACTATACAGTATGTACAATTTGCTGTTATTTACTATTTATCATAGTTTCTTTACAATATAATTCCTTGTCACAAAATATATTAATTATATATTATATAATCAATATTTCAAATGATTTTAGACTAGGAAATATTATTATAAAGATAAATTTTAATATCCAATAAGCATAAGTAATGTAAAAATCTGAAATAGCATCAATTACTCTTGCCAATTCTATTTGTATAAATTTAAATGAAATAATTTTAAAATAAATATGAATAAATATAATTTAATAAAAGTTAATAATGACAATAATAAATATAATTAAATCATGGCTTGAATATTCACTGTGTGTTTGTAGCCTTGGGCAATTAACTTCTCTACCCCTTGATTCTCTCATACATAATATGAAGATGGTTTTAATAACTCTCTAACAGGGTTACTATGAAAATCAAATGAAATACTATGGAGAAGTATTTAGAAAGAGGCCTAATGTATAATAAATAATAAACAATAGCTACTGTGACTATATTGATATTAAGTTAAATTTAAACTTTTCTATGTTCTTTTCTTCCAATTTAATTCTCATATTTATTCCCAGTGCAATCATTATCATAACTTTGGTGAAAGCATTTTTAGACCACTCAATATTATCTGCACTACATATTTATATGATTGTGAACATGATACTAATGCTGAAACTCCAATATTTTGGCCACCTCATGTGAAGGGTTGACTCATTGGAAAAGACTCTGATGCTGGGAGGGATTGGGGGCAAGAAGAGAAGAGGATGACAGGGTATGAGATGGCTGGATGGCATCACTGACTCGAAGGACATGAGTGTGAGTAAACTCCAGGAGTTGGTGATGGACAGGAAGGCCTGGCGTACTGCGATTCACGGGGTCGCGAAGAGTTGGACACGACTGAGCGACTGAACTGAACTGAACATGATATAGCATAACAATCAAGGCATCATCCTATGTGTGTATTAACTGTCTATATTTCTCCTCATATAGGTTGACTATAATTATTACACATTAATTTATTTCTATCTTGATTTCTTACTATCAAATGTGGACATTTTTGTAGGCTGTAAACCATCACATTTTCCATATTTAATAAGAATATTTTTTCTAAACTGTCATGGTCTTTGTTTTGCTTTGGTTTATTGGTTTTTATCTAAAGAGGTTTTTTAAAGGTATATAATATAATCTGTCATACTTTCTCTTTGAGATTTTTTTCTTTTGTGTTAAATATTTTTATTTCTTTGTAACTTTGATAAATATCCCACCTTATATTTTATTAATGTTTTAAAATTAATTTTAACCCTCCTTTATATTATATGAGTTTTGACATAAATTGAAAAGTGAAATTTTTTTGTTTACCATATTTTCATCTAGTTATTAATTTTGTTACTCTATATTTAGAGTCAACTCAAATTGCAATGAACCTTTCTGATTTTCCAGAAACTAGGTTGCATTTTCACCCACATATTATCAATTTAATTAATAGACAGTTCCTTTATGATTATAATTCCAGAGTAAAATGTGAATTGCATATGTGTTTTGTGATTTGTTTACAAAAAATGTCATGGTCTAGAAAGCTTTTTCACAAGTACAAATATGCCAGAATGCATGATCCCTATTGGTCTAATGTTTTCTAATCAAAGTTGGTTTAAGAAGATAATACTAGATAAGTAACTTCCATAATTCCCTTCACCTTTGAAATTCCAATAACAACAAAAATTACCCCAAACAGTGTTGCTCTCTTGGGATGCAATCATTACTGTCATAGATGATTCAGAAGCTGTATTTTTATCCAGGATTTTATCCAATTAAAAAACCTTATGTAAGCGTAAAATTTGGGGGGGGCTCCAAAATCACTGCAGATGGTGACTGCAGCCATGAAATTAAAAGACACTTACTCCTTGGAAGAAAAATTATGACCAACCTAGATAGCATATTCAAAAGCAGAGACATTACTTTGCCAACTAAGGTCCATCTAGTCAAGGCTATGGTTTTCCCACTAGTCGTGTATGGATGTGAGAGTTGGACTGTGAAGAAGGCTGAGCACTGAAGAATTAATCCTTTTGAACTGTGGTATTGGAGAAGACTCTTAGAGTCCCTTGGACTCTAAAGAGAGATCCAACCAATCCATTCTGAAGGAGATTAGCCCTGGGATTTCTTTGGAGAGAATGATGCTGAAGCTGAAACTCCAGTACTTTGGCCACCTCATGCAAAGAGTTGACTCATTGGAAAAGACTCTGATGCTGGGAGGGATTGGGGGCAGGAGGAAAAGGGGACAACAGAGGATGAGATGGCTGGATGGCATCACTGACTCGATGGGCGTGAGTCTGAGTGAACTCCGGGAGCTGGTGATGGACAGGGAGGCCTGGCACCCTGCGATTCATGGGGTCGCAGAGTCAGACAGGACTGAGAGACTGAATTGAACTGAAGTGTAACATTAACCCACATTCTCTCATTGTCCCCTTCTAGTCTTTAAATGAAGAGAGATATCGAAACCTAGAAATTACAGAACAAATCTATATCTTTAAAGAAAACATTGAACTATCAATTCTCTGAAGCCTCCTTATTTTATAGTAAATGCTGCTTAGAAAAATTCATTTATATATATTCAGGAGTATAAGACAAACACCCCGCGAAAAAGAGAATAACCAGACACAATATATTTGACAGTTCTTTCAGAGAGAAATGATTAAATAAGTTATAAAAACCTAGAAAAAGCTGCTCGTTTTGATGGTTTCACAGGCACTGGAGTCTGTTCTCATTTTCTTTATAGCTCAAATCATGCCTACTGGTCACATTCAAAATAGCTTAATTATCAGGAATAATCTAGGGCTTAAGTTCTTTCAAAACAAGGAGTGCTAAAAAAGGTTTGTGTCCCTTATCAATACCATTTCAATTGGTCACTTTATTTACACCTTTACTCTGTGTTCTGAGCCACACTTATTTTGCCTTTTTAGTGTAACTGCATAATATGCCATTGTGGTTAACACAATTTCTGCCATAAGCCAAGGGATCCACTTTATAATCGATCCGTTTGTGGATGACTGAAGAAAACTTTACATTATTGACAAAGTGGTAGCATAGAGAAGCACTAGCTACAATTATTAACTTCCACGTTTTGGGGAAATGCTACGTGCTATCATCACACAAATGAATGAATCATGCCTTGTCATTGAGGAAAGCTGAGGATAGATGGAAAGACAGAGTAAGTGAATAGGTGAGAGTATAATTTATGATTTAATATACAGGTGCACAGATTGACATAAACATATAGGAAGGCATTTCGACTTTACATGGGAAACTTAAGATTTCATGAAATAATAGCTAACTGAAAGAAGAGTGAAAATTTCACTGAGGAAGAAAAATAACCATAGAGTTAGTAAGAGGTCTGTGAGAAAAAAAAAAGCCTGGAGACTTGCATGTTTATAAAGTTTGGGGTTCTCAATTATAATTCAATATGATTAATGAAGCCAGGAATGAATATAGATGAAACCAAGATATTAGTTTGGGGATGGGTTATGAAGAGCTATGCACGCCTGCATATATGTAATGAATAGGAACAGGAGGTAGCAGTATCAAAGTTTTTGTCTTGACATTATTTTTTTAAATTAGTTTCAGATACAAAATGTTAAAATGTGAAGCGGAGATTCAAGAAGGAAAAAAAAATGAAACAGGGTAATAAGTGAAAGTTGTTTTAGTCATCTAACTGGGAAAAGATGCTGGCCTGAATCCTAGCATTGAGGATAGAAGACCATATTTTTAAGAAAGTATTCAGGAAATTAATCTCCTGGGTTTACACTGATTTATTGTAAGAAAGATGGAGAGAGCTATTTGGGGCTAGGAATAATGGCACAGGGAAAACCAAGAAAGAAATAGAAGGTAGTTCAGTTGCAGAAGGATGGAATTTGCAATTCTATATGAACATCTATAGAAAAAATATATTCTAGGCAGTTAGAAATCTGGTGGGGGAACTCCAGAGATCACTGGAACCTAGAGTCACTGATTTTACTGTTACCAGTGAAGGGAATGAGAGTGCTCAGGGAGAGCAGAAAGCAAGAACATCACCAGCGTGACTTTCTCAGAAAGCCCAGGTTTGAGTGCCAGGTTCTGCTATTAATTAGCTCTGAGATCTTGGCCTTATATTTTTCACAGAGAGAGTCAACCACAGTCATATTCCTGGTAACTGTTACTTAAATGATCCAGTGAAATGTGAATGTGTTTTGGAAAAGCTTTGAAAGACTTTCCGCACTTTTGATCATAAAATATTTCCAACAGCACCTACAGATTAAGATGTTCACTGTAGCACTTCAATGAAAAACTGAAAATGGCCTAAATAACTGTATCTAGTGATCACTTACGTTAAAAAAAAAATCTTTTCAATTTACATGAAATTATTATTATGCTACCAGTGATCTAGGACGCTACAGAGATGGTAAAATCACAATAATGGTTTATACTGTTCCATCAAGTGAAAAAAAAACTATAAAATTATATATATAGTATATCCAGTATTACATAAACATTTATACAGAGAAGAAAAAAGATCTATAAAATCTTAGCAATAGTTGCTTTTAGAAGATGGTACCATGGCTGATGTCTTTCCATTTTAGTGTTATAATTAACGGTAGGGGAGAACTTAAATGTTTCTTGAGCAATTAATTCACTTGTAAAGTAAATCTACTTTTATCATGTAAAGTGTTTTTTTTTTTAATTTGGCAGCATTTATAATCTGAACTCTGACAAATAATTTAAAATGATAATACTGGCCTAATTATGTTTGTGTATACACACACACACACACACATATCAATTACATATCAATACATACACATCAATTACAGAGAGATAATGTGAAGCTCCAATAAAGGACATTATACCTTTCACAGATTTCATGGCAGAGCTGAACTATAATCCCAGAAGTTCTGGACTCTAGTTCCAGAACTAAAGGCAGTTAGGTGAAAAACTCCTCAATAAGTCTCTGAACTGTAGCCAGCTGTGGGGCAGACAGGACAATTGCAATTTCAGGCTGTGGCACAAGGTATGGATCAAGGTTTGATTTCCACATAAAAGTTGAGGAGGTGGGCAGCAGATCAGAGGGAAGAAAAAAGACACCCAGGTAGAGAGGTTTTTCAAGGGGGCATCTTTTTCTCTATCTTTCCAAAAGACACACTGCTATACGGTTCTGGTTCTGAAGGGTCAATTCCAATTAGGAGTTTTCTCAAAGGGATTTGAATAGCTCAAGATATAATACTATTTTGCTGTCAGAAGGCCTGGCTCTGGTACTTAATTTTCTGTGTGGACTTAGACAAATTATTCAACCTACTCTGCTTCAGTTTTATTTTATCTTTAAAGTGATAACAATAATACCTACTTTGTTGAGATTTCAAAGATGGTGTCTTTACCTGTGGCGGATTCATGTTGATGTATGGCAAAACCAATACAATACTGTAAAGTAATTAACCTCCAATTAAAACAAATAAATTTATATTTAAAAAAACAAACAAACAAAAATAAAACCCCAAACAAAAGGGGTTATTGAAGACAAAGAGGAGGGAATAATAGTCAGAAAAATAGTAAAGATGACCAAAGTGATGAGAACAACAGTGATGGGGAAGATGAAGGGGAGGATAATGACGTGATGATGAGAATGCCTGGTGACGATGACGACGATCAGGAAAAGGAGTTTAAGAGAAAGCGTTTCTCTTAAAACATCATCAACTTTTCTCTTAAATTTGTAAAAGAGTTCTCAGTGATAACTCTGTCTTACTTATGTCTTACTTATGTGTATCGATGGCTTTCCTGGCTGCCTGACAGTAAACTTCAAGAGTACAAGGTCTTTTCTTAGATATTCATTCTGTGTTTACTGACAAATGAATGGACTGCATTAACTCACAACTGCTTGTATGTATTACAGCAGATAAGAAAGCAAGCCACTTCCTCCAAGAGGCCATTTCACTTTCTCCTGCAGGGGACAGATGGGAAAACAATGCATTTAATTTAGCTGGCTGCTTCTGATTTCTTTCTTTCTTTCTTTCTTTTTTTTCTTAAGGGAAAAAATGGTTTTCTTTTATAATTCTGTGATAGATTCAATCTGGCATTCTCTTTAAGGATTTTTAAACTTGGATTTTGGTACACTAGAATTTCCCTCCAGACATTTTAAGAAGGCTGACTGATAAGGTTTGGGAAGACCTATCGTTCTGAATACTGACAAAAAGAAAATGATTTTCAGTAAATGTGATGGGTGGTGATCAAAGGATTAATTTTCAAGAATGTATTTGAGGGACTCTCGGCAACATGCATGATGTACATTACTACAGCCTTGGGGCCAGGAGTGTGTCTGCAGAACTTACAATAAGGATACCTGTCATCACGTTCAGATATATGTAATAGAAATCATAAAAATTTCATCTTTAATTATGTAATTATTTATAGCTGTAGCTTCAGAGACTCTGGTATTTAGTAAAGCAAAATATACTGAAAGAAGTACAGTTCTGTTCTCCTGCTATAACAACACGAATGTGTAAAAAACAAAGGCATCTGTTTTGCAGGTTTTCTGCATTGGTACTCCAGAGGGACATGGGTTTACTGCAGTGTAACAAGTCCATGCCTGGGTATGATGCTTCAGAGCAGTACATTTACTATGGTAGCTCTTGGTTTATGACTTAAATCATACTATTAAACAGCAGATTGAATAACAGAATACCAGTTCTCAAATCTTATACTTAAACAGCTATACATGATAACTTTAGAGTAGGCAAACCTTCAGTATCATTTTATCTAAGAAACAGCATTTTTCTCTAACGTGTGTTCAACAGAATGAAACAGTGATAGCAAGTGCCGCTTTACAGGCGGAAAGAAAAATGAAGTGATGGCTACAATCTGTTTCCATAATTTATGGGGAATCATGAAGATCAATTCTCAGTTCCCATGATTCAGAGTAATTTAAAATTTTGATCCATTATTTCAGAATTATATGGATGTATTGCCTCTTATTTTAGTCATTTATTCAGTCAAACAAGTAATTATTGAGATTGTGCCATATGCAAATTACTTAGCCTTCTAGGGGAGTTGGATATTTATGTTCAAACTGATGATCTAATTTACAAACCATATTATTGTTTAACATTTAAATGTTATAGTTAAAATAATGTTTTCTGTAAAAAAAATGGAGTAGTACATCATTATAAAATTAAAAATAACAGCTCTTTCCTTATCTCTATTCCCATAAGTAATTTTTTTAATGTTTATATAATGGTCTTTATCCTAATGGTTTCATGTGATACATCCTATTTTGCACACTGCTTTTCTTTTCTTAATAGTAAATGATGAATATAGATGAAATTCTCTTGCTATTTTTAATGATTGACTAGTGTTTCTTTTTATAATAACCACATGAATTTTACAAGACCCTTATTGATGGATTTTTTTTTCTTTTACACATTTTATTGTCTCTAGATTTAATCTCTGTTCAGCTCTTAGTTCAGGCCAGCATTGTTTCAAGAGCAGATTACCTCAAGTGTGTATGGACTAGAATTTTTCCTGCTGATCTACTGACCTCTGAAACCTTGCCTGCTTACAGATAGCGAGGGCATTGTATAGTGTCCAGGCTAATCAAGGACCCCTCAGTCATCACTAATGGAAGTGCACACCCATAGTGAAAGATACAGTGCCTTCCAAACTCACACCACTTAATGCAAAAACAAACAAGCAAACAAACGATCCAACTAAAAATGGGGAGAGGATCTGAATATGTGTTATTCCAAAGAAGAGATATAAATGACCAAGTGCAATTAATCTGACAAATGAGGCAGAACTATGAAATGGAGGAACGACAGTCTCTTTAATAAATGGTGCTGAGCAAACTGGACAGCTATACGTAGAAAATTAAATTAGAACGTTCTTTAACATCATACACAAATATAAATTCAAAATGGATTAAAGACCTAAGTATATGACCAGATTAACCTTTTAGTGGAAAACACAGACAGAATACTCTTTGTCATAAATCATAATAATATCTTTTCTGACTTATCTCCTAGAGTAATGGATATAAAAACAAACCAAAAAAAGGGATCTAATTAAACTCAGAAGCTTTAGGAAAGCAAAGTAAATAGTAAACAAAATGAAAGGACAACACATAGGATGAGAAAAAGTGTTTGCAAATGACACGACTGACAGAGGACTAGTCTAGACACATACAAGGAGCTCATGCAGCTCAATATCAAAAAACCAAACAACCCAATCAAAAATGGGTGGAAGACCTAAAGAGACATTCCTCCAAGGAGGCAAACTGACAAGAGTCACCTGAAAAGATGTCCAACCCACACATGATGAGAGAAACACAAATCAAAACCACAATGAGGTAGCACCTCACACCAATAAGAATGGCAATCTCCAAAAATTTTGCAAAAAATAAATGCTGGAGAGGGTATGGAGAAAAGGGAATCCTCCTAAGTGGGAATGCAAATTGGTACAATTACTATGGAGATCAGTATGCTGCTGCTACTGCTGCTGCTGCTAAGTCGCTTCAGTCGTGTCTGACTCTGTGCGACCCCATAGACGGCAGCCCACCAGGCTCCCCCGTCCCTGGGATTCTCCAGGCAAGAACACTGGAGTGGGTTGCCATTTCCTTCTCCGGAGATCAGTATGGAGTTTCCTCAAAAAAAATAAATAAATAAATAAATAAGTAGAACTACCATATGATCCAGCAATCATGCTCATGGACATATATCTTGAGAAAAACATAGTTTGAAAGGGTACATGCACCCCAGTGTTCACTGCAGCACTATCTACAATAGCCAAGACATGGAACTAACCTAAATGTCCATTGACAGATGAACAAAAAAATGTAGTACATATATACAATGGAGTATTACTCAACCAATAAAAAGAATGAAACAATAAAAAACAATAAAAAGAATGAAACATGCTATTTGCAACAACACGGACGGACTTGGAGATTATCATAGTAAGTGAAGTAAGTCAGACAGACAAATAGCATGATATCACTTATACATGGAATGTACGAAAATAATACAAATAAATTTATTTACAAACAGACTCACAGATTTAGAATACAAACTTACAGTTACCAAAGTAGGGAGTGTGCAGGCGGTGGGTGGTGATAAATTGGGAGTTTGGGATTGAAATGTACACACAGCTATATTTAAAATAAAATGCTCTTCCATGAAAAAAAAAAAGTGCTCAACACTACTGGTTATTAGGGAAATGCAAATGAAAACATGAGGCATCACCCCACACTTCTTCATTTCAGTTCAGTTCAGTTGTTCAGTCGTGTCTGATTCTTTTGTGATCCCATGAATCGCAGCACGCCAGGCCTCCCTGTCTATCACCAACTCCTGGAGTTCCCTCAGTCTCATGTCCATCGAGTCAGTGATGCCATCCAGTCATCTCATCCTCTGTCATCCCCTTCTCCTCCTGCCCACAATCCCTCCCAGCATCAGAGTCTTTTCCAATGAGTCAACTCTTTGCATGAGGTGGCCAGAGTACTGGAGTTCAGCTTCAGCATCACTCCCTCCAAAGAACACCCAGGGCTGATCTCCTTTAGAATAGCCACACTTTTAGAATCAAAAAAATGGGCATAAGACCTAAACAAACATTTCTTAAAATGAATTGAAATAATAAGTGTTAGCAAGGATGTGGAGAAGAGGGAATACTGCTGCACTGTTGATGGGAATGTAAACTGGTACATTGACTATGGAAAACACTATGGAGGTTCCTAAAAAATTTAAACAGCAGTGGTACCATATGGTCCAGTAGTTCTCTTCTGGATATTTATATAAAGGGAATGAAATCACTATCCCAAGAGGCTATCTGCACCCCCATGTTTACTGTAGGATTATTCACTATAAAGAATACATAGAACCAAAGTGTCCAGTGATAGATGAACGGTTAAAGAAAACGTGAATGTACATAAATATTATTCAGCCAAGAAAAAAAAAGCAATAAATACTAACACTTGCAAGAACATGGGTAGGCCATGAGGACATTATGCGAGGTGAAATTAGCCAGAAAGAAAAAGATAAGCACCGTAAGATCTCATATGCGGACTCTAAACAAATCAGCAAACTTTTAGAGAAGAGACTTGTAGTTTCCAGAAGCAGGGGCAGGAAATGGGCAAAATGTACAAAAGTACTCAAAAGTTACAAACTTCTAGTTTTAAGATAAATAAGTCCTGTTTATAATAGCCAGGACATGGAAACAACCTAGATGTCCATCAGCAGATACACACAATGGAGTATTACTCAGCCATTAAAAAGGATACATTTGAATCCGTTCTAATGAGGTGGATGAAACATACAGAGTGAAGTAAGCCAGAAAGAAAAACACCAGTACAGTATACTAATGCATATATATGGAATTTAGAAAGATGGTAATGATAACCTTGTATGAGAGATAGAAAAAGAGACACAGATGTATAGAACAGACTTTTGGACTCAGTGGGAGAGGGAGAGGGTAGGATGATTTGGGAGAATGGCACTGAAACATGTATACTATCATGTAAGAAACGAATTGCCAGTCTAGGTTCGATACAGGATACAGAATGCTTGGGGCTGGTGCACTGGGATGACCCAGAGAGATGATATGGGGAGAGAGGTGGGAGGCGGGTTCAGGATTGGGAACTCATGTACAGCCGTGGTGGATTCATGTCAATGTATAGCAAAACCAATACAGTATTGTAAAGTAAAATAAAAATAAATTAATTAAAAAAATAAGTCCTTAAAAAAAGATTCAGTGCCTCCTGAAAATATCAGTTTGAGCTCTCATCACTCACCATCATAACTTTCTACATTTTGTTCAAAGTAAATTCTATCCCCATCTTTAAAAACATTTTAATTTTTCTTCCCAAATTATTTTCTTTATCTTGAATACTCCTTTCAGTCTCTGAAATGTTTGCTCTTATTGCTGTTTAGTCTCTCAGTCGTGTCCAGCTCTTTGTGACGCCATGAACTGCAGCATGCCAGGCTTCCCTGTCCTTCACCATCTCCTGGTTACTGTCTTTCAAACTAAAGTTCTAATTATAGACCCTCTGGAAGTCCTTCTTCCTTTACCTCACATTTAGTACCAACATAGCAAGAACTTTATCTTTCTGGGCTATCTAGAAAACCATTTGGTATTATGTAGCCTCTGTGTACTGCCTAGGAACACAAAATTTAGCACAGGAGGGCAGCAATGTCACATATAACACAACACTCAGAATGTCATACGTGCTTCACGAATCTCCCATCAATATTTTGTGTCACTTCCTCCCTATCTTGTGCTTGGACATGTAAGTACTAAACATTATGGTAATAATAATTAAATTTTATTGAATATGTATTATACGTACTTGACATCACATCCAATATGTGAAGCAACCATCTATTTAACCCTCCAACAAGCCCATGTGTTAGAAGATACCACTGTTTTTATCCTGCAAATGAGATCACAGCCTGAGAAGGTTCAGCTGTAATGTATAAGCGACTACTTAGTAAAGTCAGAATTTGAACTCAGGTTGTCAGAATTTCTAAATGTATTATAATTCATTCCTTAAAATCTGTAAATTGAATCTCAAAAGTAGTTTTTGGCAGAATTAAGTTGGTAGTTTTAAAACTAAGGTTTCTGACAGAAAATATATGGAAATTCCTTTGAATTCAAGCAAACGGAAAATATCCTTTACAGACTGATTATTGACCAATAACAACATGCCTTTGCTTAATAGCTAATTAAAAGAATTATATCTTAAAAAGATCAGGTAAATTGCCCACTAATTTGATTAAAATGCACTTTCTTCTAGGCTTCATAGGTCTGGACGGCTTGTCATTTTGTTCCTGTTGCCCCATTCATTCTAGGTCTAAAAGAGCATCGCTCTTCACTGAAGGATATTGACCGCAAATGAGTAATTCATCTTTGTGCAAAGCAAATTATGTTTCGTGTCCTTCTGGAAAATTTAATCATTAGGGCAAATTCTGCCTGTATTTACTCTTTCTGAGGAAACCTTACATTTGTCAAAATGAATGACCAATTTCAATGAAATATTTACTTCATACGGATTATAGTAGCTTCCTCATCTCTCTCTCTGCCAGCAGTTTCATCATCAGTATTACCTGTCTGTGGTGGTTGTAACAAATTACCACAAACTAGGGCTTAAAAAACACAAACATCTCCTTACAGTTCTTTAGGTTAAAGTCCACCCTGGGTCTCACTGAGCTTAATTCAGGGTTTCAAAAGGCTGCTTCCTTTCTGGGGCCTTTAGGAAAGAGATTTTATCCTTACCATTTCAACAGTCTAGAGGGTATGTACATTCCTTTGCTCATGGCTCTCTGGTTCCTTCTTTAATTCCAGCAACAATAAGCTGAATTATTTTCACATCATGTCACCTGTATATCCTCTTTTTCAACCTGGAGAGTCCAGAATAATTCCCCCAATACCAAGTCCTTAATGTAAGACTAGCTGCAAAGTTGCTTTCGCCATGTAAGGTAACATACGCACAGGTTCAGGGGACTAGGAAGTGGACATCTTTGCCCGTGGGTCTGTCTACCACGCTACCCTTTGGTGGCTCAGATAGTAAAGAATCCACCTGCAATACAGGAGACCCATGTTCTACCCGTGCGTGCTATCGCTTCAGTCATGTCCGACTCTTTGAGATCCTGTGGACTGTAGCAATATTGAGGCCACTGGAAATGTAGTTTACACCAGGTTCCTCTGCCCAAGGGATTCTCCAGGCAAGAAAACTGGCGGAGGCTGCCATGCTCTTCTCTAGGGGATCTTTGCAACCCAAGGATGGAAGCCACATCTCTTACTTACATGCCCTGAACTGGCATTTGGGTTCTTTACCACTAGTCCCACATGGGAAGCCCATGTTTATCAGAGTAAACGTTCTCAAATGCATATATGAATATTCATATCCATGTGCAAACTTCTTTAATAGCTCACCTTTTTATGCATGACAAACAAGGTACTTCAAAATTTGGCTTTTGCTTACTTGGTCATTCTCAGACTTCAACGCTCTTAGTAAACTTTTTTCACTCCCACTTTTAGTCTCTTCTACTTTTATAAGCTTGGAGAAGGCAACGGCACCCCCACTCCAGTACTCTTGCCTGGAAAATCCCACGGACAGAGGAGTCTGGTAGGCTGCAGTCCATGGGGTCGCGAAGAGTCGGACACGACTGAGCAATTTCACTTTCACTTTTCACTTTCATGCATTGGCGAAGGAACTGGCAACCCACTCCAGTGTTCTTGCCTGGAGAATCCCGAGGATGGAGGAGCCTGGTGGGCTGCCGTCCATGGGGTCGCACAGAGTCGGACACGACTGAAGCGACTTAGCTAGCAATAGCAGTAGCAAAAGCACCTTTATAAGCTGCTTCCTTTACCAAGCATTCCCTCCTCTTTTGAACACCACAGAAATCCCTATGCTTTCTTCAGTTCTTAGCCCAAAGCTTACCTTTTGTGTAAGTCTTTCTCTGACTCTTCCCAGAGATTACCCAGGAGCACCAAAATGATGTTTTTCCTGCTGTGCAGGTGTTAAAGAACTCTGATGGCTGAGTTGCAGCTGGCTCGGGCAGAATATATTCAAAGACCTATAGGGAAGACATAATTTCATTCAGTGCCTAATACTTATGTTTCCAGGTAATTTCTTTACAGCATTGCTTTAATTTGAGGAGTCCTAGTTATTCCTCTGTGCCTCATTGCTATGGTCCCCACTTACAGCCTCCTCTTCCCCTTCATTTATGGTGTTAGAAAGTTTAGGCCAAATGAATGCTTCTTATCCTTTCCCAGCAGATCTTTCGGTCCCATGGGTAAGTAAGTTGCTTCCACCTGTGTAAACTACATTTCCAGTGGCCTCAGTATTGCTTAATGGGGTTGCAGGACCAGCTATTTCATAAGAGAGTGCCAAGCTCATTAGGGAAGGAGAGTTGTTCCTTCTGTGGTTTTGATGGTCAAAATTTATAGAGTCTACTTTGCAGGTCACAGATCCATCATCTCATGTACACACCATCCTCTCTCCCAGTTTTATTATCCTCCAGGGCATTTTGCTGACAACTTCACTCTTACAAAGTATACCTGTCACATCAAGCCTGGAGGCTCAAGTCTAAGTTCCAAACCATATAAAATGTGAGATTTGTCAGGAGATCCCTTTTTCTATTCTTACTCTATGATCACCATCAATAAATTTTCATGTGGAAAAGAAAGCAATTAATGGTATAGTTTTCAATGCTAAGAAAGAAAAAAAATCAAATAACAGATATACTTATGGATATCAACAAATACCAGACAAACCAGAGACCAAAAGGAACATCCTTTCAGAAAATTTCTATCAGCACAGCTTTATTTATCTTGACGAGTTAGTAACACAAAAATGCATTTGTTTTGCTGTGCTCAAACATATTGAAGATGTATCATTATATAAATTAGCCAGAAGTTCTTGAATATGTCAGATTTCATGAAAACACATTAATAGGTTAGTCAGTTCAGTCACTCAGTTGTGTCTGACTTTTTGTGACCCCGTAGACTGCAGCATGCCAGGCTTCCGTCCATCACCAGCTCCTGGAGCTTACTCAAACTCATGGCCATCAAATCAGTGATGCCATCTAACCATCTCATACTCCGGTGTCCCCTTCTCCTCTCACCTTCAATCTTTCCCAGCATCAGGATCTTTTCCAATGAGTCCGTTCATCACATCAGGTGGCCAAAGTATTGGAGTTTCAGCTTCAGCATCAGTCCTTCCAATGAATATTCAGAATTGATTTCATTTAGGATAGACTGATTGGATCTCCTTGTAGTCCAAGGGATTCTCAAGAGTCTTCTCCAACACTATAGCTCAAAAGCATCAACTGTTCAGCATTCAGCTTTCTTTATAGTCCAAGTCACACATCCATATATGACTACTGAAAAAACCATAGCTTTGATGAGACATATCTTTGTTGGCAAAGTGAGGTCTCTGCTTTTTAATATGCTGTCTAGGTTGTCATAGCTTTTCTTCCAAGGAGCGAGCGTCTTTTAATTTCATGGCTGCTGTCCATCTGCAGGGATTTTGGAGCCCATGAAAATAAAGTCTCTCACTGTTTCCATTTTTCCCCCATCTATTTGCCATGAAATGATGGGACCGGATGTCATAATCTTAGTTTTGTGAATTTTAAGTATTAAGCCAACTTTTTCACTATCATCTTTCACTTTCATCAACAGGCTCTTTAGTTCTTCTTTGCTATCTGCCGTAAGGGTGGTATCGTATGCATATCTGAGGTATCAGTGAACTAAAATGGACTGGATTGGGTGAATTTAACTCAGGTGACTATTATACCTACTACTGTGGCCAAGAATCGCTTAGAAGAAATGGAGTATCCCTCATACTCAACAAAGAGTCCAAAATGCAGTACTTGGATACATTCTCAAAAAATGACAGAATTATCTCTGTTCCTTTCCAAGGCAAACTATTCAATATCACAGTAATCCAAGTCTATGTCCTAATGAGTAATGCAGAAAAAGCTGAAGTTGAATGGTTCTATGAAGACCTACAAGACCTTGTATAACTAACACCCAAAAAAGATGTCATTTTCATTATAGGGAACTGGAATGCAATACTAGGAAGTCAAGAAACACCTGGAGTAACACGCACATTTGGCCTTGGAGTACAGAATGAAGCAGGACAAAGATTAATAGAGTTTTGCCAAGATAACTCACTGGTCATAGCAAATACCTTCTTCCAACAACACAAGAGAAGACTCTACACATGGACATAACCAGATGGTCAATATCGAAATCAGATTGATTATATTCTTTGCAGCCAAAGATGGAGAAGCTCTATGCAGTCAGCAAAAATAAGAACTGACTGTGGCTCAGATCATGAATTCCTTATTGCCAAATTCAGATTTAAATTGAAGAAAGTAGGGAAAACCACAAGATGATTTAGGTATGACATAAACTCAAATCCCTTATGATTATACAGTGGAAGTGACAAACAGATTGAAGGGATAGACAGATCTGGTAGACAGTTCTGTCTGATAGATAGATAGACTGAAGAACTATGGACAGAAGTTCCCGACATTGTACTGGAGGCAGTGATCAAGACCATCCCCAAGGAAAAGAAATGCAAACAGGCAAAATGGTTGTCTGAGGAGGCCTTACAAATAGCTGAGAACAGAAGCTAAAGGAGAAAATGCGAAATATACCCATTTGAATGCAGAGTTTCAAAGAATAGCAAGGAGAGATAAGAAAGCTTTCCTCAGAGATCAATGTGAAGAAATAGAGGAAAACAATAGAATTGAAAAGACTAGATATCTCTTCAAGAAAATTAGAAATACTAAAGGAATGTTTCATGCTAAGATTGACACAATAAAGGACAGAAATATTATGGAACTAACAGAAGCTAAAGATATTAAGAAGGGGTGGCAAAAATACACAGAAGAACTATAGAAGAATATCTTCAAGACCCCCATAACCATGATAGTGTATCACTTACCTAGAGCCAGATATCCTGGAATGTGAAGTTAAGTGGGCCTTAGGAAGCATCACTACAAACAAAGCTAGTGGAGGTGATGGAATTCCAGTTGAGCTATTTCAAATCCTGAAAGATGATGCTATGAAAGTGCCGCACTCAATATGACAGCAAGTTTGGAAAACTCTGCAGCGGCCACAAGACTGGAAAAGGTCAGTTTTCATTCCAAACAATCCCAAGGAAAGGCAAGGCCAAAGAATGTTCAAACTACCACAGGATTGGACTCATCTCACATGGTAGCAAAGTAATGCTCAAAATTCTCTAAGCCAGGCTTCAACAATATGTGAACTCTGAACTTCCAGATGTGTAGGCTGGAAGTTAGAAAAGGCAGAGGAACCAGAGGTCAAATTGCCAACATCTGTTGGATCATAGAAAAAGCAAGAGAATTTCAGAAAAACATCTACTTCTGCTCTATTGACTACACCAAAGGCTTTGACAGTGTGGACCACAACAAACTGTGGAAAATTCTTCAAGAAACAGGAATACCAGACCACCTTACCTGCCACTGGAGAAATCTCTATGCAGGTCAAGAAGCGACAGTTAGAACTGGACATGAGACAACAGACTGGTTCCAAATTGGGAAAGGAATATGTCAATGCTGTATTTTGTCACCCGGCTTATATAACTTATATTCTGAGTACATCCTATGAATGCTGGGCTGGATGTAACACAAGCTGAAATCAAGATTGCCGGGAGAAATATCAATAACCTCAGATATGCAGATGACAACACCCTTATGGCAGAAAGCAAAGAAGAACTAGAGCCTCTTAATGAAAATGAAAGAGGAAAAGAAAAAAAGTAAGTGAAAGAGGAGAGTGAAAATGTTGGCTTAAAACTCAACATTCAGAAAACAAAGATCATGGCATCTGGTACTATCACTTCATGGCAAATAGATGGGGAAACAATGGAAACAATGACAGACTTTCTTTTTTTTAGACTCCAAAATCACTGCAGATGGTGACTGCAGCCATGAAATTAAAAGATGCTTGCTCCTTAGAAGAAAAACTATGACCAAATTAGACATCATATTAAAAAGCAGAGACATTACTTTGCCAACAATGGTCTGTCTAGTGAAGCTATGGTTTTTCTAGGAGTCATGTATGGATGCGAGAGTAATAATATAAAGAAAGCTGAGCACCAAAGTATTGATGCTTTTGAACTGTGGTGTTGCAGAAGACACTTGAGAGTCCTTGGACTTCAAAAAGATACAACCAATCAATCCTAAAGGAATCCAATCCTGAATATTCATTGGAAGGACTGATGCTGAAGCTGAAACTCCAATTCTTTGGCCACCTGATGCAAAGAACTGACTCATTGGAAAAGACTCTGATGCTGGGAAAGATTGAAGGTGTGAGGAGAAGTGGATGCCAGAGTTTGAGATGTTGGATGGCATCACTGACTCAATGGACATGTTTTTGGGTAAGCTCCAGGAGTTGGTGATGGACTGAGAAGTCTGGCGTTCTGCAGTCCATGGAGTCGCAATGAGTCAGACACGACTAAGCAACTGAACTGGACTGAGCTGATTTCTAAAATGTTGAAGTTCACTCTTGCCATCTCCTGTTTCACCACTTCCAATTTATGTTGATTCATGGACCTAACATTCTAGGTTCCTATGCAATATTATTCTTTACACTATCGGACTTTGCTTCCATCACCAGTCACATCTACAAGTTTGTATTGTTTTTGCTTCGACCCTGTCATTAATATTTACGGCCTTACAAATAGCTCTGAAAAGAAGAGAGGCGAAAAACAAAAGAGAAAAGGAAAGATGTAAGCATCTGAATGCAGAGTTCCAAAGAATAGCAAGAAGAGATAAGAAAGCCTTCAGCAATCAATGCAAAGAACTAGAGGAAAAGAACAGAATGGGAAAGACTAGAGATCTCTTCAAGAAAATTAGAGATACCAAGGGAATTTTTCATGCAAAGATGGGCTCAATAAAGGACAGAAATGGTATGGACTTAAAAGAAGCAGAAGATATTAAGAAGAGATAGCAAGAATGCACAGAAGAACACTACAAAAAAGATCTTCACGACCCAGATAATCACGATGGTGTGATCATCTGGAGCCAGACATCCTGGAATGTGAAGTCTAGCAGGCCTTAGGAAGTATCACTACGAACAAAGCTAGTGGAGGTGATGGAATACCAGTTGAGCTATTTCAAATCCTGAAAGATGATGCCACGAAAGTGCTGCACTGAAAATGATAGCATATTTGGAAAACTCAGCAGTGGCCACAGGACTGGAAAAGGTCAGTTTTCAATCCAATCCCAAAGAAAGGCAATGCCAAAGAATGCTCAAACTACCACACAATTGCACTCATCTCACATGCTAGTAAAGTGATGCTCAAAATTCTCTAAGCCAGGTTTCAGCAATACATGAATTATGAACTTCCAGGTGTTCAAGCTGGTTTTAGAAAAGGCAGAGAAACCAGAAATCAAATTGTCAACATCTGCTGGATTGTAGAAAAAGCAAGAGAGTTCCAGAAAAACATCTATTTCTGCTTTATTGACTATGCCAAAGCCTTTGACTGTGTGGATCACAATACACTGTGGAAAATTCTGAAAGAGACAGGAATACCAGACCACCTGACCTNATTGAAGCAGCACCTGAATCATAAATTCTTTTCTGAAAGACCAGCAGAGGAATGAAGCTAATAATTTACCCTAAAGGAAAAATAAGTGCTTATTTGTTAACAATATTCTTTCTGAGAGATCAGTAAGCATATAAACCTGTTTTATCATATTTATATTGTTAATTATGGATATATCAATCACAGTCAAAGCACTGATGTTGCTTTTCTTCCAATAAGAGAAAGTGAGTATTTTTCCTAAGCACATTTTAGGAAACAAAGTTTTTCTTTAGATTCAATCAAGCAGTGAAAACTCCATGCCATTCCAGTACAGTCATGTGTTGGTTTGTTGCATTGTGTTTTCTGGTTCTAGTAAACCAGAGTGAAATCCAAGTGCAGTCCGAACTCTGAACTCTAAAAAGCATGTTATTTGTCAGGGTTGTTGTTGTTTAGTTGCTAAGTTGTGTCTGACTCTTTGTGACCCATGGACTATGTCTGGGTTCAAACACTTTTCAGCCATGAGCGGACACAGCTGAGCGATTGAACTGAACTGAACTGATTCCTAAAATGTTGATGTTTACTTTTGCCATCTCCTGTTTGACCACTTCCAATTTATCTTGATTCATGGACCTAACAACATTCCAGGTTCCTATGCAATATTATTCTTTGCACCATTGGACTTTGCTTCCATCACCAGTCACATCCACAGCTGGGTGTTGTTTTGCTTTGGCTCCATCAAAACCACAGAGCATGAGACTGCAGAAGCAAAGTCAGGAGACTTTAGGCAATTTATCAAATGCTTCAGGCTTCTGTTTTCTCATCTTTAAAAGAAGCTGCGTGGATTAAATGATCTCTCTGTTCCCTCCAGAACTAAATGCTTCAGACCATCATCTTTACGTTCCTAAGAGTCCTAGTTTTAACCCACAGAAATCCTCATAATTGTAAAATCATTTCAAAATCCATTATCTGTGAAATGTCACTTTTTTTAGAAGGACCAAAGCCTCTGCCCTGAATGAACATGGTCATCACACATCTACCTTTAAAATAAGTGGATGATATAACTCTGGAGATTTCTCTACCATCCTTCTGTCTTTTCTTTCCTGTGTATCCAGTACTTCTATGAATTTTTTTTTAATCTACTTTCAAAGAATACAGCCTTTCAAAGCTTTAATAAGCGGAGAGTCTGTTTTGATACAGCAAGATTGACCCATATATTCAAGAGAAATTGTCTTTTAAACATGGATATGATAAGTCCACCCTTGCCAAAATCAGAGATTTCTAGACATCTTTAAAACTATAAATAGGCATATTAAACTCAACATGCCAGGTTGTTAAGTTGAAAGCACGATTTATATTTTTCAGTTTAAAAATATTGTCACCAATAGCTCTTTTTCTCTCATCACTTAGAGTTCTATGCATTGTTTTCCTCTATAAAAGTATAAATTAATTACAGGGAGGGAAGGCCCAATTACTTTTATTCACCTCAGACTGAGCGCAAGTTCTAGTGCTTTTCAGGAGGGCAGGCACCTGGCATCCAGACACAACATGATTTAATTTATTTCTTCTGGTATGTGTGTAGTAACCATGGGTCCAATAATTACTATGGTGATATTAGAGAATGTTAGATTTATGGAAATTAGGATATATAAGCCCAGTAATGTTTTTATTCCAAAGTAAAGGTAATTGGTTTTAATTATTATAGAAAAAGGTCTCTTTGCTTTAGGTAATTATAGGTGGGCCCTTCCAGATAAAGGATTCATTACAGCATCTCACAAGCTCTGCTAAAGCTATGGTTGAGGGAGCAATTTCATTATATGTTCCTTGTTATTAGGGCATGTGCTTTCCTTCTTATTTTTTCATAATACTTCAATCTGAAACATCATGTTTTGCTTTGTTTGTAAATTTGGAGATGAAATTTGGTCATTCTCCTTTTGAATCTCATTCAGGAAGAGCAGTGGAAAAGGTAGGTTAAGTTTCTATGATTCACTCTTGTCAAATCTTATCTCTTAAAATGTTAAGATTCTAGCTTTTTCACAGAAAATAAGACTCTTTGACTGCATTGGTTTACATTGGTTTGTTGGTCCATTGAAAGAAAGTAACTTACTATAAAACCACCTCATCTCACTTCGTGTTATAATTAGAATACTTGCATGTTACTTTAAAAACATAGAGAAAAGTAAAAAATCTTATACAAAGTTAATATTCTGATTATAGAATTTAGTTGCTTTCCTTTGGAATCACTGTCACATATTAATGTGACACATGAAATAATTGGAGATGTATAAATACTTTTTTTCAATATTTATTTTTGTGTATCTTTTTAAAAAGTTAAATCAGCTCATCAAACCTGCATTTCTCTAGACTGTATTTGAGATGAGGCTCACATATTATTTTAGGTTATTTTTAAATGAACTGGTTTAGAAAGAAGTATTTGCAAATATAGTATATGACACACATCTATAGAACAAAATTAATAAACTTAGTTTAATAGCACTTTTTAAGAAAACTTAATGATCACTTTGGTAGATCCCATAATTTTGTAATGAGAAATTGATGCTTCAGGACATGTAACAGAAGCTCAAGTTTATGCAGCAAGGGGTGGATTAAGGAGTGCATCAGGAAGTAGCCAGGTTATCCTCAAGACACCAAGAGTCACATGCTCACAAGAGGAAACAAGACACTAGAAGATCTTTGCAACTGCTTGTTCTGTGAGAAGCTATTGGATTTCATCATCTCCGAAAGTCCCCCTGCAAAACAAGAAACTATCCCTACCTAAATTAACATGGCAAAGAATTCCTATTCTTTGACTTATCCATCTTCTACTGTAGTAGTTTATTCAACAACTTTGGTTATAACCTTTGTATTAATAGGTTTGTTTCCCATTTGTTAATATTTTCCTTTTCCTCTTGCAGAATATGTCCCTTTAAAAATGAATTTAAGCTGCCTCGATGCAATCTTAAGGGTGTCTTAAGTAGTGCTCGTGGTAAAGAGCTCGCCAGCCGATGCAGGAGATGTGGGTTCCCTCCCTGGATCGGCAAGATCCCCTAGATGAAAGCATAGCAACCCACTCCTGGAGTGTTTTTGCCCAAAGAATCCCATAGATAGAAGGGCTGGGCAGGCTACAGTCCATAATGTTGCACAGAGTTGGACACGACTGAAGCAACTGAGCACCCACACACAATCTTAAAACAAGCAATGCTTTTGTAGAATTCAATGCATTTGTACTGCAAGGATATCCTTTAAATCTCTCATCAAGGAATGCTGGATTTTCCTCCCCAGTCCCACAGTAATCAATCTAGAGACGCAGCCTGCCCCCAACGGTGTATTACAGCTCACAGATCAATAAATGAACACTGTTTCATGTGTCCTGTGATGACCACAGGAAGTCCCTTCTTCACAGCCCTTCTTTCTCTCCCACCCCAGTGAAAGTCAGGACAGCTGTAGAGAGGAAAGTAGCAAGTGGCTGTTTGAACACACATTTGTAACCCTGGGGATACCAGTGGCTCCTGTTGTGGGTGAGCAACTAGGGATTCTATTCCTGGCCTTCAACAATTTTCTTAGTCTCTGAGGAGTCCCGAAAGTCCTTTGTTGAGACAAAAACAAGGTGGGGAGAGTCTCATTTTTCAAATCTATAACAAGGAAAAGTTCTATTATAGGGAAAGACTCAGTCCCCAGTAAATGGACCCCTGTTCAAGGTCAGGGAGGGCAGTGGAAGCCTGTTTCTCTTTCTGGCTCTGAGTGTAAGTCTGGAAACACTTTAATCACACAGGAACACAGCATGCTGGGGGGAGACTGAATTCCCCAGACTCTTGTAAAGTTGCAAAACTAGTCAAGCAAGTTGTAGCAACTCAGCCTCTGGCTTGTAGAGAAAGTCCCTCTGGAAAAAAAGGTTATTGCTTTTAATTAGACCTTACAAATTGGGAAAGCCAGAAAATCTGGACTAGCAGGCAGGTTTACTATGGGTGATTGGAGACTACATCTAGGCTGTAACTTCCAAAATTAAAAAAAAAATAAGAAAAAAAAAAAAAAACGAAAATCTCATACATTTAAAGACATGTTAGAATCCTGGCTTGACTGGCATAGATTTATTTTTTTTAGCTACTCATGACTGTATGACTAGCAGAGCCTTTCCCTACCATAGAACTTTTCCTTGTTGTAGATTTGAAAAAAGAGATTTCCCCTTACTCTCGACCCTTGCTTTTGTCTCTGTAAAGGACTTTCAGGACTCCTCTGAGACCAAGATGACAGTTGAAGGCCAGGAATAGAATCCCTAGTTGCTCACCCACAACAGGAGCCTCTATTATCCCCAGGGTTACAAACGCGTGTTCAGACAGCCACTTGCTACTTTCCTCTCTATAGAGCTGTCCTTTTGACTCTCACTGGGGTGGGAGAGAAGGAAGGGCCGTGAAGAAGGGACTTCCTGTGATCGTTGCACGATACATGAAACAGTGTTTGTTTCTTATCTCTGAGCTATAACACACTGATGGGGCACACTGGGTTTCTGGGTTGAACTCCTCTGGGAGTCAGAGTAAGACCAAGATGAACTCCATCAGGAAGAAAGAAAACTGCCGTGTCAGGGGAGGCTCATTCCAGACTGTTGGACTGAACTCACAAGGGTTTGCTCTGTCCCACTTCAGAGTTTTTGAACCAGGCAGTTGTCTAAAAGTTATTCCTGACAAACTTTTCGAAGTACTTATTGATACTTTGATTAACTGTTGCCTTTTTGCCCACATGGTTTAATTGAGAATGGCATGAGGATCTTAATCATTTCTTTAGAGAAGGTTTTCGAGCAATTACTAGATGAACACGTAGAGAGTAAGTGGACTCTCTAGGAAGCACATTAAAGCTGAGACACGAGCAAGAGGTGGACCTCCCACATTGTTTGAGTCACCTTTTCTTTCTTTCTCTTGTCCTCACTTTCATCTCAAAGAGACATTTTTGGTCTCTGTGTGTTCCTATGTTTCCGTGTGTTGCTAAATGCAGTTCAAAGGCTGAATACCATATCTCATGTGCCTGAGTTTACAATGCAGATGAGAAGCCGTGACTCTGCCCAAACTGGTTTGGATCATCTCTAAATGCCACGAAACTGAACCTCAGATCCTAAAGCAGAGGGAGAACTGACATCCCCTTTCTGAAAGGAAAGTATTTTAGCAAAACAGTACTCTCCCCTAGGCTTCTTGGCAACAGACTGGCCTCCTAGTTAAGAGAGATGAGTGATTAGCACAAGTAACTGTTACCCTGTTAGGGAACTGATATGTCCATGTACCTGCCTGCCACTCCTTCTCAGACATCTACTTTATGACAAATTGTCTAATTGCCCCGTAGGTTTGTTTGTGAGTTGCACTCACTGTGATGGAGGGCGAATGCTGTGGCGGAGTCATAGAAAACAAATGGAGAAAGAACTTAGCAGGTCAGGCTTGAGCCCAGCTGGACTCTACTTCTGCTGGGTTTATCTGTGAGTGAGCCAGCCTAAGGCAGTTACCTTCCCTCCTTCACCAGTTATTCCTCATAAATTATGAATTGCATAATAGATTCATTGATTCCTAACACACATTGATATTAAAATGATACTCTTTATAAAATACTGCACTTGGCCCTCTGGGAATATAAGGATTTATTTGTTATAATAAGGTACACAGATAATTCTAATGAAAAACAGAACTGATGGGGGCTAAAATGGCATAGTAGATTTGGTGCCTATAGAAAGCCTCCTGGAAAAGAAGACACTGCACAGGATCGTAAGAGATGAGTAAACATTTTGGATATAGAGGGGCTGATGCACCGCAGTTCAGCCAGTGCTAATGTGAACACAGACCTAAAGATAGAAAAGCACCCGCTTTGTTGCTGCTCTAACAGAGAAAAATAAAGCTACTCATTTTGAAAGACCTCCAAGAAAACAAAGTTCAAGCTCCCCACTGTGCTAGATATAGAAGTTTCACCCAATCAGAATTCCAATCTGCAGAAGGTCCCAGCGAAAGAATTCACACCGATGAAACTGAATATTATTTTGACATGATCTTTGTTTCTTATTTTTTAACTCAAAATGGAAGTGCTCTTCTCGGCTAGCCCATCAATAATTACCCATTCTGGTATGACTTGATTTAGGAAGCTTGTTAAAGAGCAGACTTGTTCTCCTTCATAAAGGAGTCAGAGATTGACGAGGGATTAAGAGTTAGCAAAATCATCACTCTAGTCTTAGTACTTGCCATTGTATAAAAAGCTCCGCAGTACGATTGGATGACAACCAAAGAATGTTAGAACAAGCTCTTGTTTTTTCTCTTTTTTTTTTAACTTCCACATATTCAGTTTTCATTATAACCTTAGGCTAGAATTAGCTAGAATTTAGATTTTCCTCTTATTTTCACATAATCATGGGAAAGTGACGGAGCTTCTCTGAACCCCAATCTTATCATCTGTAAAATGGACATAAGAGCAGATGATTGAAAACCTTAGAATCAGAAAAGTTTCGTAAAGCATTTTGCATAAAGTAGGCACATAGTTTATAATTCATAGTAGGTTTGTCTCTCTTCTATGATGGCATATATACAGGGCCAGAGACATGATGGAAGAGGCTGAGAAACTCACACTACCTAATGAAAATAATTAGTAGCAAAAATAGAATGAGAATCAGATATTCTTATCTTCAGATAGCATTCTTTCCTTTCTAACATGATGCTTCTTGGACCAAATTTTCAGCAAAATATCCATTTTAAGCATATCAGAACCTAAATGGAATTCATTCAGCATCTGCCTACCTACCTAACATCCTACCTCAATTCATTGCTCCTCAATTAATAACGCGAATACAATAAGAACACATCTGTATGTGTGAACCTAGTTTATTCTGAATCAGATACTTTACCCCTCATTTGCAAATTCAGACTAGAAAAGCACAGTGGGTGTCTGACATCTGATTTTATTTCACAGATATTGCTTCTGCAGTTCCAATCTCAGGCAGAGAGGAAAGCAACAAAGATCCACATGGAACAAGGATAACCAGGGTTAACAGCAACTCAGAGCATCAATCACTTTTATTGCCCTCAAGGCAGCATTTCCATTATTTATGCTTCTGGGTGATCTGCTATATTTATGATACAGCAAGTTGTCATGGCTTTAAAAATATGATGGATTCCTAAATTAATCCTGTATTCCTTGTCTTGGGCTTGAAGCATGGGCAGTCATAAAGAGTACAGAGGTATCTGTAATCCAAAGTTAAAGGCCCATGGGTCAAGATGGAGGACTGACCATTATGTCCAGAATGGGTTTGTGTCAATGATGTTAAAACCCTACCTATGCTTACAGATTGAGTGCTGAAATTCATTCTATCAATATTTATAACTGCACTAATATTTCCACATTCTGTGGGGAATAAAAACATGAATAAGACACAGATTTAACTCCCAACAGATTTTGAGTCCACTTAACAGTTAATATTTCAGACCCTAGGATCTGTCCTAGGAGAAGTAAAAGTAAAGTGCTGGAGATTTGGAAACATCAGATGTCACTTGTTGCTGAGATTATGGGTGATGATAAAGATGGCTCTGGCATTTGGGAAGATATGAAGCAGGGAAAGGTATTGGGGAGAGAAGATGTTTAAAAAGTGGCATGAGCAAAGCGATAGAAATTGGAGAGAAGAAAGGTTTCACAGGTGGCACTAGTGGTAAAGAACTGGCCTGCAATGCAGGAGACCTTAGATACGTGGGTTCTATCCCTGGGTCAGAAATATCCCCTGGAGAAGGAAAGCCACTCCACTATTTTTGCCTGGAGAAGTCCATGGACTAGGATCCTGAAGGGTTATGGTCCGTAGGATCTCAAAGAGCCAGACATGACCGAAGTGACTTAACACCCAGGATCCATTGAATGGCACACAGGGAACTTTTAGGTTGAGAAGTAGGTAGGAGTCAGATCCTGCAGGTCAAGAGAGAAGTTTTGCTTTGATTCTAGAAGCAATGACAAACATAGATGATGTTTTTACAGAGAAAAACTCCCTGTACCAGAGGAAAACAAATACGCCCATAGAGTTTAGCATGAATTGGAATATGCAAAGACATAAATCAGGTTTATTCTTATTGCAAGAGCACAGGTAGTAAGAAAAGACACCATATAAACAGGTTGGAAGATACTAACTCATGTTAAAAGGTAGGCTAGAAGGAAGAGAAAACGAAGACTAGGATTGCCGTTGAAATGTGAACCTGTGTCAAGTAGCCAGTCTTACCTTGGCCTACAGTGATCTACATGATCTGAGCCTGTCACATCGATAAAACCACATCCTATGACATCTCCCACCTGCTGACTCCATGCTAGACACACAGGCTTCTTTGATGACCCTAGAATGTGTCAAGCATACTCTGGGCATTAGGAATTTGCACTAGGGAAGAGGAAGTTCTTCCACCAAAGAGCCACATGACTCATTCACTCACTTTTTCAGGACTCATTCACTCACTTTTTCTGAGTCTATTTCAAATAATACTCCTTCTTAAAGAGGAGGCTGGTGGGCTACAGTACACAAAGAGTCTGTACACAGAGTCTATACACAGTTTGTCTGTACACACAGAGTCAGACACAACTTAACAACTAAACAACAATGAGGATTACCCTGACACCTTTACTTAAAATTGCAGCCCTACTCATTTTCATCCCATAACCAGTACTCTCATCTTCCTACTTTCCTTTTATTTGTATCACTTATTTTCTTGCATACAAAAGTATAGTAAGACTACTTATTTGTTACATCATTTCCTATCCTTCTGTATCTGCTTGTATATAAACTCCACAAAGGTAGGCATATGTCCATCTAATTTACTGATATATGCCAGTACCCAGAAGAGTACATGACATGTAATGTGCTGCTAGTAAATATTTGTTGAATGAATATACAAGTGCAACTTATTTACTGCTCATCCCTGTTGGTTATTCTTAGATCTCATCATATTCTGCCAGTTTACATTTGTTTTCTGCACAACACATGGTTCTTGACCAGTCTCACAGAAGACCACTCCCAGCAGCTCCATGTCTGATTTTGGGCTTACAACTAGGATACGAATGGCTTCTCCCAATGGATTGAGACTCTGAGAACATTTTAAACAAGAATCTGCTTTTCTGTATACTTGGGGAATATCTGTTCTTCCTCAAGGTCTTGTAAAAAATGCCCTGTGTTGCCTCATCATTTGAACATGACACTAGATTTAAGATACTTTGAAATTTTAATTAGAAAATCTCTTTGAGTTTGGTCCTGGGTAATTAATCGCTGTGATTAGAAGCTGTTCTCCATTTTCATCGTATGTTCTTTAAATCAAGCTAAACGAATTGGCAGCATTTTAGCAGAAACAAAGGAAGTGATGTCTAATGTGATTTGCAGCTAACCCAAGTAATTTCAATCTTTTCTCTACCATCTTCTCCACAGTGGGAACACCATTTAATTTGTCATCCCAGAACCGACTCCGTCAGCCCATCAATATCCTAGACTGGTCAGAAGTACTGTCATTTCTATGTGTGCAGACATGTGAGTTAAGAACTGAGTTTATGAGTATGAGCCGCTAAATTTTTCTACATGGGTTTACATTGATACCTTGCCATCTATTTTCTCTTGGCATGTACTAAATCATAGAGCTATACCCTTATGTGGGATGTAAACTTCAGTGTTTAATAAAAATCGGTAGAATAATATCAGACACCTTGGTGACGTTAAGCTATTTTGTGTGATAAATTTCTTTTCATACAGTCTACATACAAATTCAGTAAAGCTAGAAAATCGGTGATCAATCAAAAGGTAGATCCTAAGTATACATCATGTCACTAACCAAGTGTTAAGAAATGTGGAGTTATAAAAATGTCTCTCAAATACAATGCATGCATACATGTGGCTGAGTCCCTTTGCTGTCCACCTGAAACTAGCACAACATTGTTAATCAGCTATGTTCCAATACAAAATAAAAAGTTTAAAAAAGTCTCTGCAGGAAGCGCTGCTAGAGAAATAAGCAAAATGTGATACATAACAAGGAAACAAGGAGTAAGAAATCATGGCAAATTGTGGGTATTTTCCATGAGGTTTAAGAAAAGAAACAAATTATTCTAGGACTTTGAAAATTCATAACAATTATTATAAAATTATATGAACAATAAAACATTTAGAAACATATTTTTAAACGAAGAAGATAAAATTGCTGTTGTAACACCTCTAAGAAACATTCTATTGCAACATTTCAGTGAATATAATTTCAGTATGTTGTATCTTATTCTCCTTTTGTCTTTCCACGAATGTTCTTAGAAGTAAACAACAATAATGTCTAAGATAGTCTTTAAAAGTCTCTGAAGGATGACAAAGACTTGGCACACTTACTGCGCTGACAGTCTTCCAAGATCAAATCATCATTACAAGATATTTTCTTGGAAATATATTTTAGAGATAAAAAATGTTTAATGACTACAGAGTTGATGTCAAGTACATTGTCATTATCATCAATGAGAATTTTCTGAGGAGACGGCCACACTCAACAGAAGTATATGCAGATGAGTATATAGGGTATATGTCTGGAAATGTGATCAACAGCAGATTGTAGCACTTGGCAAGAGCCAAATGTTCAGTGCAGAACTTTCAGTTCACAAACTGGCAGCATCAAGCTTATGCCTGGGAGCTTGTTAGAAGTACATGGACTCAGTCCCTGTTTCAGATTCAATGAGTACATATCTATATTGTCAAGATCTGTATGTGATTTCTATGAACATCAGTTTTGGAAGCTCTTGCAAATGTATGTTGCAATCGTTCACTGGAAAAAGTACTCAATAAAGCCAGGGAGGTTAGCGACCCTTAGGGGACCCTCTAGGTGTTCCAAGAAATTCCAAAATGAGTTGTAAAGAAAACAATCAATGACATCAACCTACAACAAAATCAAACCAGGTTCCTGAGATGTGCATGTATACTTTGGCGATAATCAAATGGATGAGCACTGCCAAGAGAACCGTGGTTTAAATACAAATTATGATGGGCAAACTTGAACTTGAGGACAGCCTATCCATTAAAGCATTTGTCCCTGCCATTTGAGGGTAAGGTAGCCTAAAAATGCTTTTAACATTGTACTTGGAAAGTACCAACCAAAAATCACTCTGGAGCGACATCAGCTAATGTCAGAACTGAAAAAGAACATCCTTGTTTCACTTTTAGAGAATTATTGATCCTTTAATTATGTGCCAACCAAGTACTTTAGTTGACATCTAAGAGAAAGCCAATCAAAACATACAAACTGGACAAGAATACAAGGCTACTGGGACAGTTGAGAATATAACACTTATGATTTGTTGGTATGCAAGAAGAAAATATTGAAATTTCATCAAAATTATATATTAACTGATTTTAGTTTATATATATATGTGTGTGTATATATGTGTGTGTATATATATATATATATGAAATCTCAGTCTTTGAAAAGTTTGCCAATACTTCACAACTTCATTGAGTTTACCACATAAAATTTATTTTTCATTTTCTTTTTACAATTAGTAGAAGGTTATGTCTCTAAGTATAATTATTTTAAGAGATTCTTTTATAATTATCATTGATAATTATGTCAATAAGCTTTCTTCTTACCTTATTCAACTGCATAGGTAAGAATCAAGAGTTACCATTTAACTAAATACAATACTGTAGGAAGAGAAAAAGTAAGAGTATTTCATAAAGGCTATATGCACATATTGCTATGATCTAACTAGGGATGGTCCTAACAGAAGCAGAAGATATTAAGAAGAGGTGGCAAGAATACACAGAAGATAACTACAAAAAAGATCTTCATGACAAATATAATCACGATGGTGTGATCACTCACCTAGAGCCAGGCATCCTGGAAGGTGAAGTCAAGTAGGCCTTAGGAAGCATCACCATGAACAAAGTTAGTAGAGGTGATGGAATTCCAGTTGAGCTATTTCAAATCCTGAAAGATGATGCTGTGAAAGTGCTACACTCAATATGCCAGCAAATTTGGAAAACTCAGCAGTGGCCACAGGACTGGAAAAGTTTTCATTCCAAAAGTCCAGTTTTCATTCCAATCCNGACTCACTGGAAAAGACTCTGATGCTGGGAGGGATTGGGGGCAGGAGGAGAAGGGGACGACCGAGGAGGGCATGGCTGGATGGCATCACAGACTCGATGGACATGAGTCTGAGTGAACTCAGGGAGTTGGTGATGGACAGGGAGGCCTTGAGTGCTGCAGTTCATGGGGTCACAAAGAGTCGGACATGACTGAGTGACTGGACTGAACTGAACTAGGTCATAAGTAAATCTCTAGGTAAGTGTTGATTAGTTGATGAGTTGACTAAGCAAGTAATCACTTACCTCCCAGGCACAATGAATAGCAGTACAATTTAAATCAGTGTTTCTCAAAGTATATTCCCTAGCTTGTCTGTGTCATATTCATCTAGTTCTTTCTGAAACACTGGATGGGCCTAAAACCATACCTATTCATCAGAATGATAGCTTAAGGTGAACAATGTCAGATTCCTGATCTCCAAAGAAGTAAATTCAGCTTCTGGACCAGGGACCAGGCTTGATCACTCCAGAGCTTTTGTATAGCAGCGTTTTATTAAAGTAAGAAAGGGACAGAGAAAGCTCCTGACATAGACATCAGAAGGGGGACGGAGAGTGCCCCTTTGCTAGTGTTAGCAAGGGAGTTATAGACCTTTTAATTAATTTCTACAATAAATCAGAAGAATGTCTCAAGTTTGTGAAAATTTTACCAGACCCATTCCCACAATTTACATTTCAGGATAACAGGATTAGCCAGAAGGTACATTGTTGTTATATAACCCTTAGTAGAGTTTAAACTGGGTTTGTTTGTTTATTTGTTCTGTAATCATTAGTTCAGGACTTAAAGAAAAAAATGTTTTATGTGACTAATACTAAGGAATGTATAGCCAAAAAAAAAAAAAAAGATGTTTGTCCTTTCCTCCTCCTTGAGAATTCCAGACCCTATCTCCTCCTCGAGAATCCCAGACCCTTCTCTCCTCAGGGGCCCTCAGAATTATCAACCTGCCTAGGAACTGACTCAAGAATATGGGTGGAATCTAGGAATCTGTATTTTTCTAAAAGGGTCCCAAATTATTCTGAGGTATATTAAAGTTTACAATCCAATGGGGTTCTAGATCTTTAATCCGATATAAATGATGATTTTCTTTTAGGACCAAAAGCATACCACAAATGTATGGGAAGCTTTATTCCCAGAATCTCTATACCTTTCAAATGAAACTATTCTGGAAGGCTGTAGCACAGCACACTGAGTATTGACATCTTGTTATGAAGATTTAGAGTAGCATGGGGTAAATATTGACCTCATCATTGGCCTACCATTTACCCATTAGCTGTGTTCATCTTCTTTACCTCGGCAGGAAACATCTGACACGTCTTTAGCTGCAGACACACTGCTTTAACCATTTACCTGAAATACGTTGGAGGAATTGAAAAGCAACAGTATTGGTGAGAAGAGAAGTAGGAAAGAAAATTGATTCAGGTAACAAGATAAATGGGCAGCATTTAAAAAATTCAATGCACTTGCATTTTAGGAATCAAGCTTCAATCATAACACTCAGATGCCAAAAATACACCCACAAAAATATGAATGTAGAAAGTTTGTCATTATGAGGACAGTATGCTGAGCTTTACAATTAAGATCAGTGAATCAATGGAAGAAGTCAAACGATTTTCAAAGGACATGATGCCTATTCATATAAGCAAATATTTACCAGGAGTCAGTCTTATAAGGATAAACTGAAAAATAAAGGAAAACATTGCAGGTGGGACTTACACGAGATATCTAGAATAGTCAAATTCATAGTCAGAAAGCACACTGGTAGATGCCAAGGACAGGGGTGGAGTTGGGGGCTGTGGCCAGTGGGAAGTGGGGATGATGAGTTAGTGCTTAATAGGGACAGAGTTTCAGTTTAGGAAGGAGAAAAATTTGGGAGGTGGATGATGGTGAGAGTCGGACAACATGTGAAGGTACTTGGTGTCAGTGAACTGTAAAGTTAAACTAGTATGTTTTATATTATGTGACTTTTATCACAATAAAAAACAATAAAATAATAAAGTATTAATTTTTCAATAGAAAAAGAACAACGTAGATGGTGGACACTGTGGCTTTGGGCAGAGTCTCCTGGGGAAATGAAGAAAATGACTCTTCATTTCAAGTAAATCTGAGCGGAATAGTAAGAGGCTTTTAGTGAAAAGAGTTGGAGATTGGAACTCAGCAATGCAAAGTCCCTGGCTCTTGCACGCACAACCTCAGCTAAGCCACTTTCTTCAAATAAAACATAATCTTCCATTAGGAAGTGACAGAAGCACTTTGGAAGGAGTTTCAGCTTGCCTGGGTTTAGGGCTATTATTTGGGCGTCATTTTGCTTTGAATTTTCTCCTATGACAATCCACATTAGCTTCTTTCACATTAAAAAAAACAGCAAAGCAGCGTAGGTAGTCTATCAACCTCCTATTGCAGAAGCATGCCTTTGAAACCTAGGGCATCATCCTCAAAAGCATATTGAATATCCTTCGAGGATGGATGTTTCTCACCTTGCTTTCTGCAGTAACGTCCCACCTCCCATTTGTGCCAGTGTGATTTGTCCTAATGGTTCTTGAGAGACCTTTGGGAAAGCTGGTGAAGCTGCCACGAGGAGGTCACCTGCATGTGCCATGACAGAAGGGCCCAGTGCTGGAGAATGGGCTGTGACTGCACCTCCCCGAGAAGTCTCCACAGTGTATCTGACTAGCTTTTTGTGAGCTGCTCCCAGGAGTCAGTGTTCAAGAAGAATGTTCCTCACTGTCAAGCCCCAAGGCTGCCTAAATTACACAGATAAGGAGTTCTAATAAGATACTTTAGNGCCCAGTGCTGGAGAATGGGCTGTGACTGCACCTCCCCGAGAAGTCTCCACAGTGTATCTGACTAGCTTTTTGTGAGCTGCTCCCAGGAGTCAGTGTTCAAGAAGAATGTTCCTCACTGTCAAGCCCCAAGGCTGCCTAAATTACACAGATAAGGAGTTCTAATAAGATACTTTAGAAAGTCACTTATGCCATAAGGTATTCACATTATCTCAAGACATTTCTATTTGGCTAATAGGAAATGAAGTGTGGATTAATGCCTTTCGCATGCCATTAAAAAACTGAGAGGAGGAAGCCTCCTTTTGGCCACCAGGGGCCTCCTTCTCATGTCTGTTCAGTGCTGTCTCAGCTAATCACCTTTGGCGCTTTCCAAAGCAAAGAATGAGTTTTGACTTCATAAAAAATGAGTTTAAAGCAGAAAGTCCATGTGGCTTCCAAACTTTGGATGATAGCCATGGCACGCTGCATCCACCTTTGATTTAAAGATAGAGAACATGTGGCTTCCTGAAAATGAAAAACTCTTTTGCTCAATGCCCAAAAGGCTAATGCAAGCACCTGTTAAGGGAGAATAAAAATAGAATCCAGAATTCCAAATAAGCAAGACAGTAAAAGTGGGTCACCAATTGCCTCCCTGTACCCTGAAGATTCAGGGTGGCAAATATGTCTACTTCTCTCTTTATCTGGTCCAAGATCAGATACATAACTTTTCATGATGGCATAAGTGTAAATTCTATGGAATGTGAGCTTGGTGAAATTAATAATAACAAGTGATAAGAAGAGCATAGACATTTAGTGATTAAGAAGCAGGCTCTGTGCTAAGTGTCTTATATGTATTATTATATGTATGACATATGTATAATATATGTATACATGGAACATGTATAATATGTATAACATATATATAATAATACATATGTCTTACATGTATTATTTCATTAAATTCTACTAAATTTATGAGGTGGGCTTCCCTGGTTGAGTTGATAAAGAATCTGCCTGTAATTCAGGAGACCCTGGTCTCAATTCCTGGGTTGGGAATTTCCCAGGAGAAGGAAATGGCTACCCACTCCAGTAATTCCATGGACAGAGGAGCCTGGCAGGCTACAGTCCATGGGGTTGCATGGGGTCACAAGGAGTCAACACAACTGGGTGAATTTTACTTGCACTTTTGAACTTATGATGTAGGAATTAGTGTGCATATGTGGTCAGTCCTATCTGACTGTTTGTGACCCCATGGACTATAGCCCACCAGATTCCTCTGTCCATGGAATTTTCCAGGCAAGAATACTGGAGCAGGTTGTCATTTCCTCCTCCAGAGGATCCTCCAAACCCAAGGATCCAACCCACCCATCTTGTGTGTCCTGCACTGGCAGGTGGACTCTTTACCACCGGGCCACCTGGGAAGCAGGAACTATTAGTAGTCTAGTATTCTATTAGGCTTGCTCACTTAAGTCTTCCTACAAGTGAATGGTAGAGGGGGCATTAGGGAAAAAGTAGTCTGATTCTTTAGCCCACATCTTTAACTGCATTTGAAAAAATACAAGTGATCAGCAATTAGTTTTATTAATTCTTGCACTGGACAAATTCCCCAACTTCTCTAGATAAGGATTCTTCAAACAATATCAAGAGATCTGAACGTTTTAATAATGAAACTACGACAGCCCTAAGAGGCTCTTTCTGGAAAGCAGATGGTGTTGACTCAAAACAGCCCACTCTCAACAGAGGTCAGCCACCTCCAGATGAAGGTGGAAAGTCCATTCAACGACATTAAATGCTCCTCCAAGTTTATAAATCATGGGGGCATGAAAAGTAAGAAGGATGCCATTTAGTTTAGGACAAGAGATGGGGCTCCACAGGGGATGGGGCTTTCAAAGAGGAGGGTATTCTTTTGCTTTCGGTGCTGCAGTAGTAAAGAATACTCCTGCCAATGCAGGAGACACAGGAGACATGGGCTTGATCCCTGGGTCAGGAAGATCCCTTGGAGGAGGAAATGGCAACCCACTCCAGTATTCTTACCCAGGAAATTCCATGGACAGAGGAGCCTGGCGGGCTACAGTCCATGGGGTCACAAAGAGTCAGACATGACTGAACACACACATACACTTTTGCTTTCAGGGAAAATGCAAGTCATAACCTGAATTTTTGCTCTCCTATGAAATAGTGTTTTAGTTGATGGATTCCAGAGGCGAGCTTCACCAAGTGAAAACTCACCCTGTTCTTTCTAAATCTAAATTAATGCCTACTTTTCCCCCAGAGTTCTCTTTAATGTACTCCAAAGGACTAGAGATTTGTAGACTATCTGCCACAAGGGGAATTTAGCTTCCCCAAGATCCACTTTCTTCCTTTTCCAGCCCTGGAGCACCCCTGCCTCTTTCCAGCAATCAGATATCCCAGCAGAGCAGAATTGCCCCTGACTTCATGAAAGAGAAAGGCTTCAGAGTTAGGCTGTGAGCAGAAGCATGCCATAAAGTTACCATCTTAATTAAGCCATTACAGATTTTAGGGATTCTAAATACATGCAATTTGAATGTATAACTGAGCCCAAGTGTAGTCTCATTTTATGTTTTCTTTGCTCTGCCTAGAACCAGATTGTGAATGGAAAACAGCAAGGGTAACATCCCGTGGGAACAAGGTCAATACTCATTTTTACTGTGATCTCCATGAGGAAGTTATGAAGTGTTCATTTTTATTGGTTTGGCTCAGGAGTGAAGGGTTTGGACTCTTGAAATGCCAGGCACAGAAGTCAACCAAATTGAGGGTGCTTGGACTGTCAGCCTGTCCCCAGTCCCATACATTCTTGAATACACAGAGCAGGTGGCAGAATATGGTTGGAGAAAACATTCTTTTGGGAAAATGACCCTGAACTTCAGCCCTGAGTTTAGATGCAGCAAACTGATTACAAACCCATGTTTTTCAACTTTGACCAGCAGAGCATGGCACCAACTGGAATTTCTACCTGGAGGGAAAGTGTACATCATGAGAAAGCACACAAAGGCCATTGCTTATGCTGTGAATATAGCTCAGTACTTCACAAATTACTTATTACTAGTTGATAGCTCTTTATCCCAACAGCTTATGTCTTATGTGGCAGCACATTCAGTACACGAGGTCGTACCTCAGATTTACTCTAATCCCCACTGCCTCCAACCATATACATATAAGAGCACACATACATTGAGATGCTAAAAGGAATGTTTCTTTGTTTGCTTCAGCAGCACATGTACTAAAACTGGAATGACGCAAGATGAGCATGGCCTTGGACAAGATGCACATGTATTCACGAAGTGATCAAATATAATACCTGAAACCAGTCTTGATGACAATGTTTTTTTAGATTTGATACCATAAGCTAAGGCACCAAAAGCCAACATAAACAGGTGGGATTACATCAAACTATAAAGCTTCTGTGAAGTGAAGTGAAAGTTGCTCAGTCGTGTCCGACTCTTCGCGGCCCCATGGACTATACAGTTCATGGAATTCTCCAGGCCAGAATGCTGGAGTGGGTAGAATTTCCCTTCTGCAGGGGATCTTTCCAACCCAGGGATCGAACCCAGGTCTCCTGCATTGCAGGTGGATTCTTTACTAGCTGAGGTACCAGGAAAGCCCATGTAAAGCTTCTGTACCACAAAGGAAACTATCAGCAAAACAAAAAGCAATATATAGAATGGGAGAAAATATTTGTAAACCATATTCCTGATATGGAATTAATATTTCAAATATATAAAGCACTCATACAACTTAACAGTAAGAAAAAACAACCTAATTCAAAAAATGGGACAGAATATCTGAATCGATTTTTTAAGAGACAGATAGCTAACAGATGTATAAAAATGTACTAAATATCACTAGTCACCAGGGAAATGCACATCAAAACCACAATGAGATATCACATCACACATGTCAGAATGGCTATCATCAAAAGGTCAAGAAATAACAAGAGTTGGCAAGGACAGAAGGGGAACTCTGGTGCATTGTTAATGGGAGTGTAAATTAGTGTAGCTACTGTAGAAAATGTTATGGAGATTTCTCAAAAATCTATAGCCGATCCATATGATGCCGCAATTCCACTTCTAAGTATTTATCCAAAGGTCATGAAAATGCCATGTTGAGTATCTACTTGTAGCCCATGTCCACCGCAATATTATTTACAATAGCCGAGATATGAAAACAACCCTCATGCACCGATGAACGAATGGACAGGCAGACACGACACACAGAAGAATATTATTCAGTCATAAAAGAAGAAAATCTCACATTTACAACAGGGATGGATCGTGAAGGTATTATGCTAAATGAAATGTCAGAAAAAGAAAAATACCATGTGATGTCATACACACACACACACACACACACACACACACACACATATTTAATATATACCCCATGGACTGTAGCCCACCAGGCTCCTCTGTCCATGGGATTCTCCCAGCAAGAATACTGGAGTAGGTTGCCATTTCCTCCTCCAGAGGCTCTTCCTGACCAAGGGATCAAACCCAGGTCTCCTGCACTGCAGGAGATTCTTTATCAACTGAGCCACCAATCCTCATGAGGATAACAATTTCTCATCTAAACTGAAGTTTCTTATAACAACTCTAGAACAGAATCAAATCTTAGTACAAGAGTTAACTCAGCATTGTGAGGCAACCTGAATAGGATCTAGTCTCAGGGAAGAAAGGACAGACCTGTCAGTGTTATCTCAGTGATGAACACAATTCTGAATAAGCTCACCCCAAAGCCATCAGGGTGGGCTTCCCTGGTAGCTCAGCTGGTAAAGAATCCACCTGCAATTCCTGAGTCAGAAAGATCCACTGGAGAATAAATAGGCTACCCACTCCATTATTCTTGAGCTTCTCTTGTGTCTCAGACAGTAAAGAATCCACCTGCAATGTGGGAGACCTGGGTTTGATCCCTAAGTTGGGAAGATCCCCAGAAGAAGGGGACGGCTGCCCACTCCAGTATTCTGGCCTGGAGAATTCCATGGACTGTATAGTTTATGGAGTCTCAAATTTGGACACTGCTGAGCAACTTTCTTTTCACTAAGCCATCGGGGAAGCCCACACGTATATGAGAGAGAGAGAGAGATTCTCAAAGGATTAGAACCCAAATTCTCTACTTCTAATATAATGCTCAGTTAACTTGGACTTTAATTTCACTTGTATTGTCTGCCTTCCCAAACTGCAACCTCCCAGAAGTTTCCATAAACCCCCAATCATGCATCCATCTGCTTTGCCTCTTTCTTGTTAAATATTAACTCAACTGAATCTTACTTTATGTAAACTTGGTCGTAGGAACTCAAATTTGCTAAAACATACACCATTAAGGGCATTTCAAACAGATTCTTTGGAACTTTGCTTTAGAGAATGAGTTCCTCTAATGAGCTTAAGTGCTTAGATTAATAGAAACTTAAAATGGCTGCCCAGTTTTCTGAATGAATATCCCACAATTTAGGAGGATAACTATGCCAGCACTGTGTAGCTTCTGCAGTAGAAAAAGGGGGTCAAGTGAAGATGTTCATTCTTATTCGGGAGGTTGGATTCAAAAGAAGCTTTCTCTGAGATATATTTGCATATGATAGGTAAATTCTTGGGCTTCCCATGTGGTGCTAGAACCTGCCTGCCAATGCAGGAGATACAAGAGATGTAGGGCCAATCCCTGGGTTGGGAAGATCCCCTGGAGGAGGGCATGGCAACTGATTCCAGTATTCTTGCCTGGAGAACCCCACAGACAGAGGAGCCTGGCGGGCTAGAGTCCAGAGTGTTGCAAAGAGTCGTACACAACAGAAGTGACTAAAAACGGCATAGAAGACAGGTAACTTCTTGTTTGTCTTAAAGTTAGGGCCTGTGTTTCTTCTGCTTTTTTTTAAATGAGGTATTTACTTTTGTTTTATGCCTTATAGTGCTGTGCTGTGATTAATCACTCAGTTATGTACGACTCATTGTGACCCCACTGACTGTAACTACTCTGTCCATGGGGATCCTCCAGGCAAGAATACTGGAGTGGGTTGCCATGCCCTCCTCCAGGGGATCTTCCCAACTAAGGGATCCAACCCAGGTCTCCTGCACTGCAGGTGAATTCTTTGCCATCTGAGTCACCACTCACGTCCCCATACCTGAGAGTAAGACAAAATCCTTCTTTTAAATCACCTTTGATGAAGAAAACACTAGAAAGCAAAATCAATGTGATAAAAATGAAAGGAGGTAAATAATAACTGAGTACGGGTGGTCAAATCTAAAAGGATACAGTAACTCCAGTCCCTCCTTTGACAGTCCCAGGTTTTACCAACTCACATTGGAATTCTCTGATTTTCTTTATTCTTATTGGACCACATAGAAGGAGAATACTTATTTCCAAATGCACAAAGTCAGCTATCCAAGCACCTTCAAAGCTGAGTATGTTTCCTTCGAAAGGAGCTCACCAGCTCCCCAGATTTCTGAGACCAAGGGTAATGATCATTCCTTAGTATTATAAATTACCCGGTGGCTTACAGCAAGCTATTGGTTCAATTTCCCAGAGCAGTGGTTCTCAAACTTTAGCAAGCATTAGAATCACCTGGATGGCCTGTTAATCCACAAAGTGGTGGAATCCGTCCTTAGAAGTTCTAATTTAGGAAATTTGGACTGTGTGCTAAGTTCCTTCAGTCATGTCAGACTCTTTGTGACCCTGTGGTCTGTGTCCCAGCAGGCTCCTCTGTCCATGGGATTCTCCAGGCAAGAATACCAGAGTGGGTTGCCGTGCTCTCCTCCAGGGGATCTTCCCAATCCAGGGATCAAACCTGTGCTTCTAGCATTTCCTGCATTGGCAATGGACTTACCACCCGGGAAGTCCATTATAGGTATGGGAACTACACTCTGAGGACCTCTAACCAGAGGGCCCAATTGCCAGTGCGATGAGCAGTAGCTGGTATGTGTTAGCACAGTTGTCTGTACTTCCGGCTTCTGTGAGGACTGAAGAGGGTATGACGGGAGGCATGGGCTATGAACAGGAGGTGAGAAGGTCAAATACATTAGATTTTTATTCCATCCACTCTCCAGCTTTGTGGCTGAGAACTACAGGTATTCTAGGTGCCCAGTGGGTTTTCGGGTTATTAAGCTTTTAAAGGATGAAGTCTGCCAGCTTACAGTTGGAAGGCAAACAGCCAAAAACTTGTGACAGGGGAAAAAAAGATATGGCCTTAAGGTGCTTGCCCAGAAGCTTTGAATTTCTCTGATATAAACAGGTCATAACTTGAGGGGAAAGAAATTCTGCTTGTTAAAATAATCAGTTATATCCCCCAACACCGGGGGAGACGACCCCAGGGAAAGATAGTTCTCGTTAAACTCTATAGCTGTGGCTTGCCTCCCCTCACAGGTGGAGCCCTTTGCGTCCATGTGATTAAGAAGAATGGAATCATTTAGGAACATCTGCATGAGGAATTAGGGTGATTGGAATGGATCACACATCTTTCACGGAGGAAATGACTTTAGCATATGCAATCATAGCTTGATTATTAAACTATCGTAAATATAAAGAGAGCACACATTAAGGAGAGATTTCTGGGCTGAGGGTGGTAGGACAAATAGAATGCAGGTGTGCCACTTATCTGTGGTGCTCAAGCAATTTGGGAAGAGATAGTGATACTTTTCCATGTGCCGTCTTTGTTGTAGAATGGTTTTATTTCCCGGTCCTCATCTTCCTTTCCTTTATCAATTTTACAGATACAACCTGACTCCCTGCTATGTGCAAAGCATTGTAGCAGATCCTTTGTTTGATATAAAATTAAGTAGAAGATGTAAACTTCTACTTTTAACTAAGTTACAATGATGTCTATCAGATTACAAAGTGTAGAAGAATACCATCAACAAGCAGAGAGAGATACAGAAGATATTATCTGAGGAATGACGAGGAAGCCATATTATGCTTCCCTTTTACATAATCCTTTATTAAGAGAATCACTCTGACTCTTCAAGAATCACTTTGAACTCGAGGTTCAAAGAGACAGGAACCATGTTTGACAGTGTCAGTGAAATCAATTATATGGCTATTTTTGTTGACTCCATAATGTGGGAGAGCCAGTTAGCCTCAGGATTCAGAAACAGAAGATTGTATACTTTCCTCTTTCAAGTTAATCCCCATGACCTGGACTTTGACTCACACAGGCATCCTAATCCCATAGCCAACCTCTTCAGACTACAGCCTATTACAGTCTATAATCTAGTCCTTAACCCAGGTGCATGAGTGTGTGTTAAGTCGCTTCAGTCTTGTCTGACTCTTTGTGACTCCATGGACAGTAGCTGCCAAGCTTCCCTGTCCATGAGATTTTCCAGGAAAGATCATTGGAATGGGTTGCCATGCCCGCCTTCAGGGAATCTTCCCAACCCAGGGACTGAACACGAGTCTCTGACACCTGCGTTGGCAGGCAGGTTCTTTACCACTAGCACCACTTGGGAAGCCCCCCCTTAATCCAGGTACTTGGGCTATATTTATGCACATAATGTGTTTTTTCATACTAGTCTTCTTTCTTTGGATGCAAAATCTATTTCTTTTATCGTCCTTTCCAGGATAGCTTTTCTATTTCTTTCTTGGAAAGGCAAGCCACAAGACTTTCTTTTCTCAGAGGTAAAACTTTAATTCAATTGCTTGTCCATAAGAACTAAAATGAGTTATCCTAAACACAGATATTAGAGGATAATCTGAGTCCCCTTGACAATTTAGAATGATTTGGAGTCCTGAAGAGACCATGATAGAAGATTCAAGTAATCCCTCTAACATACCTTGTGACTGTGACTGTGTGTTCAATAGAAATGAAATTTGGAAGAAGAAGAAAAAAAAAAAACTTCCAATGGTTAATGGCATTGAGCTAATTTTAAAACATGCTGGGGTGAGTATACTTGCATAGGCAAATAAACTTATTCATAAAGCAGGGTGGTGATTTCTAGAAGCTGAGAGTATTATATTATTTACTGATCTACCCTTCTGGCACTTAGATGTCCTCAACTCAATGTAAACTCAAAATGTCTCCCTCTGCTGCTTGAGGCATTCACTCATGCTAGTTATTTGATCATTTCATTCTGTTTAGTTCCCAATTAAAAAAAAAATTAGATCAGTCTCACTTTCTAACATTATACATAGGGTTTTAATTTTGTTACACTATTTTAGAAATTGGACTAAACTTAAGTCGATGGCAGATCTTTTGTGGGATAATTAAAAAGATTTCTGCAGGAAAAAGACTTCACAAAATTAGTCTATTTCTCAATTACAAAGTTATTTCTGAGAAAACAGGGCAAGTGAGTTTCATTAGCTGACTCAATGAACAGCATTATAGGTTGGCAGGACAATTTCCAGTAATTAAAGTTGTTTCCTAACTAGTTCCTGATAATTAACCACAAAATATCATCAGTGATTCTCATGCATTCATTTTATTAAGGAGTTATTGGGGATAGTCCCCAACTTTAGAAATAAACAGGAAATTATTTCTCCTCACCACCTAATTTATTGCAAAATAGTCTTGTGTGAAAAGAGATGCTATCCAATGGGATTAGTTTTTGCAAGGCATATGCCTTGATGATAATTCTTGGAAATAGACCTGTGGAGTTTACACTTATAAATATAACTTATCCATGAGGTCCTCCTCCCTAGTCCAGGGGCATTCTGATCACGTCATTTTGAGTACCATTCAGTACTTCACCAAGAGAATCCAAGTTCAGTTCAGTTCAGTCTCTCAGTCGTGTATGATTCTTTGTAACCCATGAACTGCAGCACGCCAGGCCTCCCTGTCCATCACCAACGCCAGGAGTTTACCTAAACGTCTGCACATTGAGTCGGTGATGCCATCCAACCCTCTCATCCTCTGTTGTCCCCTTCTCCTCCTAACTTCAATCTTTCCCAGCATCAGGGTCTTTTCCAATGAGTCAGCTCTTCACATCAGGTGACCAAAGTGTTGGAGTTTCAGCTTCAATATCAGTCCTTCCAATGAACACCCAGGACTGATCTGCTTTAGGATGGACTGGTTGGATCTCCTTGTAGTCCAAGGGACTCTCAAGAGTCTTCTCCAACACCACAGTTCAAAAAATGTGCTCAGCTTTCTTTATAGTCCAACTCTCACATCCATACATGACTACTNAGTTTGGCCACCTGATGTGAAGATCTGACTCATTTGAAAAGACCCTGATGTTGGGAAAGATTGAGGGCAGGAGGATAAGGGGACAACAGAGGATGAAGTGGCTGGCTGGCATCACTGACTCACTGGACATGGGTTTCGGTAGACTCCAGCAGTTGGTGATGGACAGGGAGGCCTGGCGTGCTGTGGTTCATGGGGTTGCAAACAGTGGGACACAACTGAGCAACTGAACTGAACTGAATCAATTATTAATCTGTTTTGGTGAAAGGAGTGAATAGATACATGCATTAAATTCATGGTCAAGGACTCAAATTCTCTTTTCCCTCATCCAGTGTTTGCTCTTTGTTGCCCCTTCTAGCTGAAGATTTTTTTTCCCCTATGCATTTACTTTTGAATCTCTTTTAGAAGAATGCACTTATTTATGTCTCATTGAATTAATTACTCCCCCCAAAAGAGCCCATCATTCCTGTCTCTCTCTATTGTTCAGGTGTTATATCAGTGCCAGGATGACAGGAGGAAGGCAGAAGCTATGCTAAGTGACAATGTGTGAAGTGTGAAATTCAAATGTATCACCTAGTCATTTTCCTTCTTCTGTCTCTTTCTGTTAATGTATTAAAGGTAATAGTCTGAATCAAGCCTCTGCTTGTTTATTTCTTTCTGACAGAATTAGCTGGGACAGTTCAGTCTCTGATTTGTTGTTGAGTCTCATCATCCACTTTCCATTGCTTCCAGGCATAATGCTTTCATTTTCTTTAAAAAAAAAAAAAACAACAACAACACCAAAATTGCCCATAGTCCATCTTCATGGTTACTTGGTTTGACAAATTTCTCAACAAATGTAGAGAATGGCTTAGAGTCGATCATATTAGTCCTGGTGCATTTGTGACACAAAATCTTTAAGGTTGCAGGGAATTGTTCTGAGATGGTAGGAGGTGAAGCCCCAGAAGGACGCAGAGCAGTGGCTGGGTACCAAGGGCAAATAGTGAGAGCGGTCCCTCCCAATAGGAGTGGAGGATGTTGTCTTCAGAGAATTTTAAAGCAGTTTAGAAAACCAAATCATATCAGTCTACATTTAAAAAAAATAAAACTTAATTTTTAGAATAGGTTTAGGTTTACAGCTAAATTGAGGGGACGTTATAGATTTCCCATTATATGTCCTACACCCCCCCACACAATTTCCACATTATCAAAATCCTCTATCAGAGAGGCATGTGTCTTATAAGGGAATTTTTTTAAACAATAAACTACTTGAAGATTTTTAAATAATATATATGTGTGTGTGTATGTGTGTGTGTGTGTGTGTGTGTGTCTATAGCACTAGTGGTAAAGAACCCACCTGCAGGAGACGAAAGAGATGTGGGTTCAACTCCTGGATTGGGAAGATCCCCTGGAGGAGGGCACAGCAACCCACTCCAGTGTTCTTGCCTGGGGAATCCCATGGACAGAGGAGCCTGGCAGGCTGCAGTCAATGGGGTTGCACAGACTTGGAATGACTAAAGTGACATAGCACACGCATGTAAGAAGTTCATAGCAAGCAGCTTCGATTTAATGGAGAATTACTTTCTCTGTGCCAGCAAACTGGGGCTGGCTCATCTAACACATCTATTGAGGACCTGCAGATGCTTTGTAAAGGTTCTGTGTGATGTGGGTGAGGTGTTAAAGACATCCATTCCCTACCTCAGAGATTACCTGAGCTACTTCAAAATTAATCTTAATACTTGGCTGGTTTTTAGAAAAGTTAATGAATATAAACCAGCAGACTTGTCAGCATCTGGAAGGAAGCAGAAGAAAGAATTTGCTAAACCCATAAAACAAGTAAATCTTTGCTTAAGACTTGCACATGCCATTAATTAAACATTTTTATTGTGTGACTTGTTGGGGAAAAAAAAGGAAAAGGAAAAGAAACATCTTTCATTATGTGAACAGGTCTATAAATAATGAATGAATTATCCAATTTCAGCTCAATGCCAACAAATCTTAGCTGGGTCCAGCAGAAACACAGTGCCCTTTTCACTGCCTGTCATGAAAAGAAAAGGGTTTTAACACTTTTCTAAAGGAAGAGACAAACAAGAGAGGGAGTATAGTTCTAGAGAAAAATGGCTAAAAATCAAGCCACTGAAACAACTTTCTGCATCTGAAAAATGCACTAGTTTCCTTTTTCCTAGGTTTCAAGAACAGAGCTTGACTATGAACTTTTATCAAGGTGAGTTCAGAATCTGTTTTGAGCACTGTAAAGTATCTGGGAAAAGTTCCCTGAGGACAGAGTAGTTAGGTAGTTTGTCCTCAGTTACATGCTGTATTACTTATTTTCATTAATGCTACCATTGCTTGCCTAAATTGATTGCCTTGCCCTTGATAACTCTAATTTGTAATAATTTTAATAACCAATAAATATTTATATTCACCTTCTACCACTCCTTGTGCTGAGCACTTTAAATATTCTGTTTTATTTAGTTTGCACAACAAGACTATGACTTAGGCAGGATTATTATGTTCCTTAACAATTCATGACAAGCAAACTTGTTCCAGTTAACTCCTACACCTAAGACCTGACTCAGGATTCACAAACAAGCCTTACTCCAGAACTATCTTTATTCTGCCTCTATTTGTTATACAATCGTCGATATATATTTTCCTCTTGCTCCTCTCAGTGTCCACTGTGGTTGGCCATAACTCCTCAGACTCGTCTCTTCTTTGAATCGGTTCATCTATTTTCTCTAAACTTCCTCACTCCACCTAGAACCCAGAACAAGCATCCTTACTTATAACCTCTGGCCTAGGAATTGTCTATAAGATTGTAACATTAAGATAAGATATGTATCTATATTCTTCTCTAAATGCTGGCCAACTAATATGGCAAGGTGGTAGAGTAAGAAGTTTCTTAAAGGAAACTTCTGGAGTTTCCGTGGGCTAAAAAGAAGTAATAATCTGGCAGAGGGCACAAGTAAGTGGAATATGTAAGGCCATTCAGACATCTGTCAACCACTACTGTTCAACGGATTTCTCTCCCTTAGCCCCTTCCTCTGGCTATATGTATGAAGAGAGTCACTTATGATCTCTTAACAGAGAAGAAACAAACTGCAGCCACATCCAGCAGTGACAGTAAAAGGTAATAGTCTCATGAAATACTTCCAGTGGGCAAAGCTTTGGCCAGTGTACCTTTTCCTCAGAGAGAGAAGAGGCCTGGCAGAGAAATAAATACAGTGATTGATAGCTTGGATAGTTGCTTAGGACTTTGTATGGAAAAGTTGGTGACAATGAATTCACGTAAGAGTACTGTGAATGGCCTTGTGAGAGCAGATACAAAATGTGAAATTCCTGCTATGGGCACATGTTAATGCCAACACTAATCAGAGAGCATCTATTGCAAAAGAGACACCAGACAATGAAGCAGACAGAATAACTTGGCCAACTAACGTCTCTGTCACTGGCCACTCTTGGGTTGGCACAATGGATTTACCAAAAAAAGTAGGCATGATAGTAGAAATACAGAATACATTTGGTCCCACAATGTAAGAAGACTCAGCTCCTACGAATGCCAAAAGACCACTGCTCCATCAGCAGAGACCTTTACTGAGTCCCCAGGAGAGCATCAACTCTCAAGACGACCAACCAGTCACTGCATGATACATTGATTGCCCTCCTCCAGGGTATCTTCCCTACACAGGAACCAAACCCAGGGCTGCTGCATTACTGGTGGATTCTTTACCATCTGAGCCACCAGGGAAGCCCTGATTACAACTGGACTTTTTTTTTTTTTTTTAACCCAAGAAAGGACAGGGATTCACCCTGACTAGAATAAACACATAAGCTGGCTGTGGATTTGCCTTTCCTGCTCTCAGGATCCCAAGCAGCACTATGACCTCTGGGGATACAAAATCTTTCCTTTGCTGATACAAGACCCTGTATACATCGCATCAGGCCAACAGTCCCACTTTATAGCAAAGAAGATGTAGCAGTTGGCACAAGATAGTGGGAACTCTTGGCCTTATCACATACCATACCACCCACAAGCGTCTAAGATGTTTCTTAAAGGTGTGCAACTGGAGATAAAGTATCCCTAGCAAATATGCAGAATACACACAAAATCAACAACCATTTAATAGCTCTTTTCCCCAATAGGCAAAGACATCCACCTAGTAACCAAGAAATTGCATTGCAGCGCTGCTGCTCACCATCATTCTAGGTGATATTTTTGAAGAATTTATGCTTCTCAGCCTCACCACACTGGGCTTTTGAAGCCTTAGAGGTCCTACATCCCAGAGGGAAATACTTTCACCACGGGACAGAGAAAAGGGTTTTAATAAACTTCAAGCCATGAGGTTGCATGTCCTTTTGGTCTCCTTGTGCCAAGAGATGCACAGGAAAGGGGGCACGGAGGAGCACCTGATTCTGATCACTGGCATGAATTAGCATAGCTGTTACACATGATGCTCAGAGTAGAATATGTTTGCCCCCAGAGCATCCACTAGAGAGTCTATTGCTAATTTTGATAATAAATATATACAAGAGCAGTGGTCATGGCCTAAGAAAGTAGGGTGACTAAGGACTCATACCCCTCTGATCTGATCATGGTATTCGTTACATCACCAAAGGATCTCCTAATATCAACAGAAGTGCTCACTGAGATGCAAAGAACTCAGAATAGACAGTGAGGGAGAGACAATGATGACTTTCAGTTATAACTTCAAGTTCAGCCTCAGAAGCAAGTGCTATAGTTTATCCCACTGAACTTTCTAAGTTTCCCTGATAAAAGATAGTAAAAGAGTCCTAATGGTCTGTTCCCACGATTTACATGGATGAATAGGACCTGAGTGGCACAAGTGGTAGACGACAGAGGAGACTGTGCCCATCACCAAGATTCCCCATTCAGGACTGAGGTACTCCTCCCCCAGCTGTTGGAAGGGTGGACAGCTGACAATTTTCAGCTGAGACCTTCTTGGGAACTTTCTTCACCAGAGAAGAGAACACCTAACCCCAGGGATGCTCCTCCCCAGGAACCGCCGTATCAAATGACTGTTCACTATAGCCATGTAAAGACTTTCCTCCCTGGCTCATGGAGTGATTCCCAGAGCATTCTGAGTCCAGAGCAACCTGTGGGACCCTTTGCTGTGCCTGCATCACATCTATTCACCACCTTCTTCTGCATCACTTCTTCACTCTCCTATAGATTCTGTTTCAACAGTGCAGTCATCCCCTCTGTGTCAGGGTCTGATTCCCAGGCAATTTATTTAAAGTGGGGGCAGAGATGCAATGTAGCCCAGGCAATCTGAACCCAGACCTGTGCTGACTGCATCCTGAGCAGCTACCTAAATCTCTGCTCTCTTCCTATTTCCCATTCAGTTTTGACCCATAGCTCTTTCTGTGAAATTCTTTTGATGTAGCGGCATACTAGTTGCATTTATCTTCCTCTGGTATTGTCCACAGTTTGCACTGATTTCCAAAACCTACATTGAGGAAAAACATTTAACTAGGGACAAGGGGGGATGTTTCAACTCCCAGCTGAGGCCCTGAACTCATCATAAAGCCCTTCTGTGTATCATGACCCCTTCCTCTAGATGGCTGATCTGCAGCCAGCATCTATGAACACTCTAGAGACTGAGCAAACAATTACAGGCAGTTTTATGTAGCTATGCGATTACCATTAGACAAAACCTCACATGGCACTTCTACATGCCCACGATCAGTAATGGGATCTTTGCATGTGAAGAGTGTAAGCCTAATAAGGACTCTTGGCATGCCAGCACATTTGAGCGTCAAGGTTCTTCTTCATTGTTGTTCAGTTGCTAAGTAGTATCTGACTCTCAGTGACCCCAGGAATGGCAGCACGTCAGGTTTCCCTGTCCTTCACTATTTCCTGGAGTTTGCTTAAACTCATGTCTATTGAGTGAGTTGGTGATGCCATCCAACCATCCTCTGTCACCCTCTTCTCCTGCCCTCAATCTTTCTCAGTATCAGGGTCTTTTACAATGAGTCAGCTCTTTGCATCAGGTGGCCAAAGTATTTAAGTAGATTAGGGGCTCAGCCCACATCACTTATTTCTCTGTGGTTTGAAAATAACATAATGGAAAAACCAAAACAGGGTTTCAAGACGAAAGGACTGAGTCTGGCTCTACCCTCTTGCTGTGTGGCCTTGAACAAGTGGCTTAATGTCACTGTGCTTCTCTTTCATTCCTACAATGATGATGGGGATCAAGGCGTGCTGGATTTTCAGGTCACTTTTACCTACTCCAAAGCCATGCTCTACTCCCCATCTCTCTGCAGAAAATCAGAAAGGACCCTCCCAGACAGGGGGAAGCATTTTCTCACCTCTGCTCTAAAGGAAGTAAGATGAATGCTTCCATCTAGGAGGCATGTAGGTTTTTCCAGAGTCAAAGGCTTTCCTAGGTGTATATGCCCTGCTTTTTCACTTTGAGTCTGTGATTGATTCAGAAATAGAAAAAAGCAAGGGTCTATGTACTATGCCTGGAAAATTAACTGGAAGAGATGGCCTTGAAATTTCAGTGCAGAGTTTCGTTTCATTTCAGTTTAGTTCAGTTGCTAAGTCATGTCTGATTCCTTGAGACCCCATGGACTGTAGCATGCCAGGCTTCCCCGTCCCTGTCCTTCATCATCTCCTGGAGTTTGCTCAAACTCTTGTCCATTGAGTATGTGATGCCATCCAACCATCTCATCCACTGTCATCCCCTTCTCTTCCTGCCTTCAATCTTTCCCAGCATCAGAGTCTTTTCCAATGAATCGTTCTTTGCATCAGGTCCTTACTATGTTAAAAAGGTAGCAGGTACATGGTGTGTGTGTGTGTGTGTGTGTGTGTGTGTGTGTGTGTGTGTGTGTGTGCGTGTGTGTGTGTATGTGTATATGTATGTGGTGGAGGTCAGAGGACAAGGCTAGAATCACCCATCAGCCATTCATCTGGACATATACTAATATTTAATTCCAAAACATTTATTTAATGTTCTACAGGGATTTAATGCTAATACACATTAATATATCCTCAACCTCTACTTTTCTAGACTTTTTCAAAGTGCTTAAAAAAACAAGACAAAACAAAATTGATTGAATCAGTTATCAAAAACCTCCCAAGAGAGAAAAGCTCCAGACCAGATGGCTTCACTGGTGAATTCTACCAAACATTTAAATGTTTGGAATTAATGTCAGTCTTTCTTAAAATCTTCCAAATAACTGAAGAGGATGGGATACATTCAAACTCAATTAGTGAGGCCAACATTACCTTGATACGAATGCCAGACAAAGGCATCACAAGAAAAGAAAACTGCAAATCAATGTCCCTGATGAATACAGATTCAAAGATCTCAACAAAATACTAGCAAACCATATCCCAACAGCACATTAAAAGGATCATACACTATGATAAAGTGGAATTTCTCCATGGGGTACAAGGATGATTCACCATATGAAAATTAACTACTGTGATACACCAAACTATCAGAATAAAAGATTAAAAATCACGTGACCATCTCAAAGATGCAGAAAATTTTTGACAAAATTCATTCTCATGATAGTACCTGTCATTAAACTAAGAATACAAGTGTATTACCTTAATATAGTAAAAACAAACAAACAAACAAAACAAACAAACAAACCCTATTGGCTTGTGCAGGAAAAGCCCACAGTTAGGCTTTCCTGGTGACTCAGCTGATAAAGAATCTACCTGCAGTGTGGGAGACCTGGGTTTGATCCCTGGGTTGGGAAGATCTCCTGGAGAAGGCAACAGGTACCTACTCCAGTATTGTGGCCTGGAGAATTTCATGGACAATACAGGCCATGAGGTTGCAGAGCTGGTCACGACTGAGAGGCGTTGACTTTCACTTTCAGCATCATTAAAAACTCGTATCAACTTTAAAAACATAAAAGTGCTTCCTTTAAAATTAGGAACAAGGTTAGGATACCCATTCTCACAACTTTTGTTCAACATAGTACTGGGAGTCTTAGACAGAGAAATTAGGCAGAAAAATAAGTAAAAGACATTCAAATCAAAAGTGAAATGTTCCCTGTTTATAGACAATAAGATCAAATACAGAGAAAACACTAGACCAACAACAACAACAAAAAATGTTAGAGCTAATCAACAAATTTAGTAAAGTTTCAAGATACAAAAGCAATGTCCAAATTCTCTCTCTTTCTTCCTCTCCCTACTCAGCTCCCTCTGTCTCTCTCTCTGTTGCTCCCTCTCCCCTTCTCTCTCTTATTTTTTCTCTTCCTCTCCCTGCCTCTGTCTCTCTCAGCCATACATTTCTGTGTCAATATTCTACAGCATAAAATGTTTGCTTTTCCCCTCCTCTCTTCCTCTTGTCCACCTCTCCCTGCTCCTACTCACCTCTATTTTCTGAGCAGAGATCACTGCTGAGGGATGCACTAGAACATGTTCCTATTCTCGTTTATTCTAACCCCTTCAATCACAAGTTCTTGAAATTCTGGGACCACTGTTTTATGACACAGCTTACCACTAAAGCAATGATCAGTTCAATTATTAAACCAGAAGACAGGGATAAAAGCGGCAATTATTTCAATAAAAATATAACTGTCTTATTAATACATAATTAAAAGGAGTATTTGTTCATTATGGACTCAATCCTATGTTCCTTCCTGCATGCTCCCACCACTTGCTCACAAACAGCCCCTCCTCTTTCCCCTGGTTTTCCCTTGTTCTAATACTCATTTTAAAATGTGCCCAAATTAATGATGACTCAAATGTTAACAATTTCATAAATCAAAAATACATTTAACTTACTTATTCTGCTTAAAGGCATAATACAATTACCAATCTACTAGAACTAATGGGTGATTTTTCCCATGAGGAAGAGACTAGTTAGGAAAATTCCTCATTAGAAGAGCTACTTTGCCAGATACAAATGAACAAGTGTCTTACTACAGCCACATATGCAGAATCTTATTACTCCAAACAGACCAAATCACACCATGTAAATTATGCATTGTATCATGGTCTAAATACCAGTTAATAAGGGGCAGGCCTAGAATTCAGAGTCAGATCTATTTGGCCCCCAAACCCATTGTCTCTTTAAGAGTATGAATCTGCCCAGTATCCTCTACACTCAACTAAATTTGGTTTATAAGTGCCTTTGCTCACTGTTAAGTTCCATCACTAACTTGGTGCCTGGCACTTAGGAGCCTTTCAATATCAGTAAATGGCTGCACAAGGGATGAACACTTCTGTGCACCTGCGTCTCCTCCTGGGGCAGGGGAGGGAGTTGGGCACAGTGCCTTTCCAACTTGACGAGCCGTCCACAAGCAGAAGTAGACTGCGATTCTGTATTTGGTAAATACTCGGCCAAAGAATCATTGCTTTAGACCTGGACTCAACTTTCAGCGTTATCTAATCTGACCTCTTACATTTCAGTTTAGGGAAGTAGACCACACAGAGAGAAAACGACTTGTCCCCAGGCACATAACTAATTCAAAACCAGAACAAACTTTGATTCTAGGTTATTCAACCTCATTTAGAAAAGGTTTCCTATGGGTATTGAAGATGACAAAATGTTGGGCAATATTTCAACAAAACCATTGTATTATTAGTTAAGGTGACTGCTCAAATTATTTAACCAATAACAAACTATTGTAGCTATATTTTAATACAGTTATTTTTTTACTTTTAAATTACAGTTGTAAATGAATTACTCAGAACTTTTACAGTATTAGAGAATATGACATTGACTATATATCTAGCAGTACCAGTGAACACTGTCATATGTTGTCTACAATGTTAATTAGAATCTTTTGCCTTTCACTTACTTAAAGCACTTCTTGAAAGGCAGGTGTTGCTGCTGTTACTACTACTGCTAAGTCGCCTCAGTTGTGTCCGACTCTGTGCGACCCCATAGACGGCAGCCCATTGGTAGTGGTGATGAAATCCCTCAGCTTTTGTTTGTTCAAGAGTCTTTATCTCTCTCTCTCTCTTTTTTTTTCCTGAAGGACAATTCTGCCATATATTCTGAGTTGATATTTCTTTTCATTTCAGTATGGAAAAAAATGAATCCTTGTGCACTGTTGGGTGGGAATGTAAATTGGTACAGCCAATATGGAAAATAGTAAGGAGGTTCTTCAAAAAATTAAAAATAGAACCACCACATGACCCAGCACTTCTACTTTTGGGGGGTAAATCCTAAGGAAATAAAACCAGGACCTCAGACTGAGTACCTATTCCTCTGTTAGAGGAGATAACCAAGAAGAGGTGACCACTAGTAAACCTGCAAGCTGGATACAGGCAATAAGAACATTTTCCTTCCATCATTGTCTTTGGAATGTATGTTCTGCCCACCAGTACTATATCTGGAGCTGTTTCAGGCATGTAGCCTTGATAGAGTAATGTGCTGCTGAGGCCGCCTGGACTGAACACTTGTCTGAACTGAGTTAAGGACTCTACAAAATATTTCAGATGCTGGCAGGCAGGTATAGAGATTTTTTATCTTATGGTCACCCAAGATAAGTCTCATATGTGTTTGCTTATTAAACCTGACACTAGCCAACATGGAGTTCTCTGCATTTTCAGTCTTTCCTTGCCTTCTATGTACAGGGGCTTGTTTCAGATTTTACCCAGGAAATTCCCAAAACTATGCCCACGTTCCTTGCAGCTTTATTTACAAAAACAAAGACATGGAAACAACCTAAGCTTCCATAGACAGAGAGATAGATAAAGAAAATGGGGTGTGAATATAGCAGCAGAATATTATTCAGCCATAAAAAAGGAAATTCTGCCACTTGCAACAACAGGGATTAATCTTGAGGGCATTATGCTAAGTGAAATAAGTCAGACAAAAAAAAAGACAATTTACATAAGATCTCATTTATGTGAGCAATCTAAAAAAACAAAACTCATAGAGACAACAGAGTTTTGGTGACAGGTGGCTACCAGAGGCAGAGGGTGATGGGGAATGAAGGAAGATAGGGCAACAATACTGTTTATATATTTGAAAGCTGCTAAAAAAGTGTCTCAGCCATGTCTGACTCTTTGTGACCCCATAGACTAGACCCCATGGACTATAGACCCCCTGGACTATTCTGTCCATGGAATTCTCCAGGCCAGAATACTGGAGTGGGCAGCTGTTCTCTTCCCTAGGGGATCTTCCCAACCTAGGGATTGAGCCCAGGCCTCCTGCATTGCAGGCAGATTCTTTACCTACTGAGTTAAGAGTGAGATCTTAAAATTCTCATCACAAGGAAAAATATCACTATTGACATGAAAGACGTAAACTAAACTTACTGTGATAATTGCTTCACTCTCTATATACATATATATGTATACCAAATCACATTGTATACCTTAAACATGCATAATGTTATATATGTTAATTATATCTCCATAAAACTGGGAAAATAAATAAAGGAGTTAAAACTTAGAAAAAAGTAGAAGAAAATTCACCAATCCTATGGTAAAGCCACTAACCAGTCAGAATAAATACTGGCCAGTGCGTGATCCTCTGATGTTCAGAACAAGAGCGCCAGCTTCACAACATGTTCATCAATAGTCTGGCCACTTTACATTCTCCTAGACCTTTTTTTTTTTTTTGGCTCAGGCTGATTAGTTCATCTGTAAATTTTACAGAATTTATTATCCATGACTTACTCTTCTTCTGTCCTCTTATTTAACCCAACAGAAATGCTGTAACTAAATGTATAAGAAGAAGAAAGGCAGTTCCATGTGGCTTAATGAGATCCTGGGCCTGTGGTTGAATCTTGAGGGATTTGCTGTATAAAGAGAACCCAGAATTTTCTTGAACCAGGCTGAGAGTGACAGTTAAGCTCCTGGAGGACCATGGAAAACCTAGCAGGCAACGTGAGGTCCACTGGTAAGCTCCATCTGTTGCTAAGTATCTAAGCACTCAAGTATTCGAAAAAATGAGCTCATATTGGCTCACAATGTGGAGATGCAGAAAAAATGGATTTAAATACCTTCCCTTCTAGGAATGTACTTTCTAATAGGCCAGCAAGCTGTCTGCCCTTATTGGAGACTGCAAGCGTTTTTAAGATTATGTGACATTAAATACATACTGTTCTCCAAACATATGATACACAAAATAGCACAAATTCTCCATATGAAATAAAAGAACAGAGTTAGCAAGTTAAACAGATTGTAAATGAAATAAAGTCAGACCAATCTGTTTCTGTCTAATTCATTCTGGCTCGCTTCTCACAGTTAGGGTCACAGGTGAGTATAAGAAGCCATTCTCCTGATCCCGATCATCAGCGGACTTCAGGAATGAGTCTGGCTGTGTGCATGGACAGACCACACCACAGGCACAGTGCACAGATGGTGATATACCTAAAACAGTAAACATTTCAAACACCCCACAGGGAAGTTGCTCCAAGGCCTTTACATCATTAAAGCAGGAAATCTCATCAATGAGGAAAATTAAATAAAACAGCCAATGCTGGTTCCTTTTTTTGTGGCATCATTTTTTCTTTTTTCAGTCCAGAGAAAGCTGATTATAGGTTGTAAACTAGGTTGCCTATAATACATTATGGCAAAAGGGAACAGAAGAAAGCTGAGGATTAAAGTGTGGTGAGGAAAAAGAAGTGTTCTCCTAGCTGGATACAGAGAAATATTCAAAATATTTTGAACACCTGAATGAAGATTATTTCAGCAGCAATGAGTTAACTTCTGATATGGTTGTCAGGACTCTTTGGGGCCCATTATAACAGCTCTCAACAAAGTTAGGAGCCAACTTTCCACAAAAACACCTGAAGTCTTCACTAAATAAGTAAGTGAAAAGTGCTAGCTGCTCAGTTGTGTCTGACTTTGCGGCCCCAGGGACTGTAGCCCACCAGGCTCCTTCATCCATGGGCATTCTCCAGGCAAGAATACTTGAGTGGGTAGACATTTCCTCCTCCAGCAGATTTCTTCCCGACCCAGGGATCAAACCCAGGTCTCACACATTGCAGGCAGATTCTTTACTGTCTGAGCCACCAGAGAAGCCACACTGAATAAATGCCTTACTGTTAACAGGTTCTGGTTTTTGATTTGTTTTTACTTAAACACTTAAATGGAATACATTCTCAGTCCCAGAGGACTGTGATCTCTTTGAGAACCAAATCCATGTGTTAGGTTTTTGATAAAAACTGTTGAAGTCGAAGGAAAAGAAATTGTCTCTCAGAAGAAATGCAACCTAAACCAAGATGCTGATTAGCTAGAATATCAGAAACATAAAACTGAAGCTTTGGAAGGGACTATGAGGTATCATTTTGATACCTCTTCTCCACAATAAGACTCTCCTTATGGAGACTGATATTTTCCCTGGTGGCTCAGATGGTAAAGAATCTGCCTGTAATGAAGAAGACCTGGGTTTGATCCCTGGGTCAGGAAGATCCCCTGGAGAAGGAAATGGCAACCCACTCCAGTATTCTTGCCTGCAGAATTCCATGGACAGAGGAACCTGGCAGACTACAGTCCATGAGGTCGCAAAGAGTCTAATACAACTGAGCGTTTAATAATTTCACTCTACAAAGGCCCCCTGGACATCTGTACCCTTCCCTCTCTTTGGTGGTTTCTGTACTCAAAATGAAAGTAAACCTGTATTTTTACCATTTTAAAAAAATTGTGTTAAGATGCACATAACATAAAATTTATAGTTTTAGACTTACAGTGCAGGCCTGTTAAGTACATTCACAATGTTTTCAATCGTCACCACTGTCTAGTCCCAGAACTCTTCCATTACCTGATTTGTTTTTAGAGCCAGATTTCTTTTTGGCTGTACAGCTCACCTTTTAGCAGGATTCTCAGATTCAAACCCTGACCATTGGCATTGAAAGCATGGAGTCTTAACCACTGCACCACCAGGGAATTCCTAGAAAAGCAGATTCTTAAGACTCACCTCAAACTGCTCAATCAGAGGCTCTGGAGGTGGCGCCCAGCCCAATTCTTTTTTTTTTTTTTTAATGTCTTCACTAGATTTGCTACAACCTTGCTTCTGGTTTATGTTTTTGATTTTTGGCTGTGAGGCATGTAGCATCTTAGCTCCCTGATCAGGGATCCAACCCATACCTACCCTTCGTTGAAAGGCAAAGTCCTAGCCACTGGGCCGCCAAGGAATCCCCTAAAACCAGATTCTTTATGACTCTCTATGTGTTTAACTGACAATCAGCAAGTATCACAGTCTATCACTAACACAGAGTGAGGTAGAGCACGTATCAGCAAATGTTTACTAAATACTTACTTTGGATAGTTCTATTATGAATATTAAATGGGGCTGGAAATCAGGACCCTTAATTCCAGTTCCACTTTGTTTCATAATAACCTGTCCTTAACCTCTCTTTACTTAATGGATAACAGATGACTCATGTGTAGAAAAAGTTAACAATAATGACTCTTTGGGCCTCTTAGGTCCACTGCATGGAGAAAATCTGTTTATCTGATTATCTGTGTCAACTCTTTTTGAGAAGCATAAAACATTAGGTAAATTCAAGGGGAAAAGGGTGAAAACTATTTTGAAAAGTTGAAAATCTCATTTTGTGGTCCTTCAGAGGGAGACGTATCCAGAAGGTGATTAACAGACATGCATAATATTGATGAGCTAATGAATTACCACTAATGAGAAATCGTATCATTAAATGGCTTGTTAGCACCATATTGGAACTGGCTTTAGACTGCCATCCAAAAGATATATCCAAACCTCTCTAATTTCTGTTATTTCTCATTATTTGACTTAATCTTCCTTTGCCCCTCCAAACATAATTCACATTTTCAACTATAGAGTTAGGGTCTCATAAGTTTTAGCTAAATGTCTATCTGTATGAACAAATGGATGAATGAGTGAATAACTTATTTGCAAACTGAATGAGTTTGCTACTGAAGCAAAACCATTCACAGTAAACCAAATTTGTCAATCATTTCTATGGAGAGGGGGCATTAGCCCATAATATTGGAAAACAAAAAGACATGGTGTTGTTTTCATTTCATAGTGGAGCTGGAAAGCACTAGTTCTCCGGGAAGCTAGTTTGTGTGATGCTGACCTATTTCAAGGATGAACACTTTACCTCCCATTTGTCAGTTTGAGGCAGAAAGGAAGCTTACCCTTATAAAGAACTATGGAAAACAGTATGGAGGTTCCTTTAGAAAACTAAAAATAGAGCTACCATATGATCCAGCAATCCCACTCCTGAACATTTACCCAGAGAAAATCATAATTCAAAAAGAACATAACCCCAGTGTTCATTGCTGCACTATTCACAATAGCCAGAACATAGAAGCAATCTAAATGTCCATCAACAGGGGAACGAATAAAGAAGATGTGTGTGTGTGTATGTGTGTGTGTGAGTGTGTGTAGTGGAATATTACTCAGCCATATAAAAGGAAAGAAATTGGGTCATTTGCAGAGACATGGATGGACTTAGAGTTGGTTATACCGATTGAAGTAAGTCAGAAAGAGAAAAGCCAATATCACATATTAACACATATAGTATAATCTTAAAAAATGGTATAGATGATCTTATTTGCACAGCAGAAATAGAGACATGGATGTAGAGAACAAACATATGGATCTAGGAGGGAATGGGGGGTGGGGGATGAACTAGGAGATTGGGATTGACACATACACAATACTATGTATGATATAATTAATGAGAACCCATTGTATAGGACCTCTACTTGGTGCTCTGTGGTGATCTAAATGGGACGGAAATCTAAGAAAAGAGGGGATATACATCTATGTATGGCTGATTTAGTTTGCTGTAGAAACTGTAGTAGAAACTGACGCAGCAGTGTAAAGTAACTATAACTACAATTTTTAAAAAAGAAAAATGAAACAAAATAGAACTTCTTGTGACCTCCACTAGCCCTATAAAGTACGACATACACACTGGAAGCCTCCACATTATTCTTAAAGATCTAAATATGGAAATCAAGTGGGGACTTTGGAATGCAGAATTTGTTTGGCTGAGATTAAGTGAAAAGTCTGTGTGTGTGTGCATGCTAAGTCACTTCAGTCATGTTTGACTCTTTGTGACTCTATGGACCATAGCCCTCCAGGCTCCTCTGTACATGGAATTTTCCAGGCAAGAATGCTGGAGTGGCTTGCCCTGCCCTCCTCTGGGGTATCTTCCTGATGCAGGGATCAAACCTGTGTCTCTTGCATCTCTTGCATTGGCAGGCAGGTTCTTTACCACTAGCCCCACCTGGAAAGCCAAAAAGTCTCTGAGCAGCTCCAACAAAATACTGGTATAAGACAATACTTAACATGAAAATAGTAAGAGCTAATAATGAGAGCTAAAACTGTGTTCCAAGCATGATTTTAAAGCCCTTTACATGTATTCTCCCAATGAGATTTCTTTTTGGCTGATAATCAAACATAATCTGAGGTGAGAGGTGGGGTAGGAAAGAAGCCATTGTTTAGTCTCATATATATATATATATGAGACTATATATATATATATTGTTTTATTTGGCGTCAATTTAAGATCATCACCTTCAAAAGAGAGATGTTATTTTGTTCTTGAAGTGAAGATTCAGAAATAAATACTTCCTAAAAACCAAATAGGACACATTCACGTTAAAAGCCACGATACAAGTATAAATAGTGACCTTATTCATTTAAGGTTTTTATTTGTTTTCTTTAGTCAAGGGCAATCCTGGAGATCAGGCTTTAAATTTTAAGATGCTGAGCCAATGTTAAAATTGGGGCTTCAATCAAAATTCATCCAAGTTCTCAAAGCTCACACTGGAAAAGTTCGAGATGGACCTCAGTGAAGGGGACCATTCTGCTGTATGTGTTTTGCTTTTCATCAACTATTCTTTTGTATGTGGCTTCAAAATACTTTGGCAGGAGCTAGTGGAATCATGTTAATATATTTATGATGCAGAAGTGTTTTATTTTATAAATATTCTCAGAAAAGAATCTGCAGTTAAGAAGACTTTATGGAGTATCAAAAGATAACAGATTTGGGAACCAAGCAGATGTGGTTTTCAATCTTCTGAAACCATAGGGTTAGTTATTACATATAGTGCTGTTGAAATAACTAAAGATACGGTTGTCAAACTCAGTTCTTGGCATATAGAAGATGTATCAGTAAGGGTCCAACTGGATGGATGGGTGGATAGATAAGCATTTGAACAAGGGTTTGACATTAGGCACCTCTGGGAGCTGATTAAACACGCTCTGCAAGACTGCTGTCCCCTGACTGGTGCTAGAGCTTGAAGCCCATAATGCAGGTAGGCAGGAAGAGTAGACAGGTAAATAGTTCTGGAGAACAAAAGCATGCTAGTATCTACAAGTAAGAGCTGGATTTAGGAGGTCAAACTAAACCCTGTGTTACTTTCTATTGGTAATGGCCATGGTGGTCTGAGTGTCCTTCAGAAGCTAGAGCGAAACACCCACAACTGGGTGAGGAGTCCAGTAAGAAAGTCAGAGAAATATGGGGCTGTGTCAACCCAAATCTCTGCCTCAGGCCAGTGAGGCAAGCAAATGGGTATGAAAGACCATCAAATAGCTGCTGCTTCATGTCTTTCCTCCAAATTTCACAGGAGAAACTATTTCTTGGCCTATCCAAACCAGAAAAACACACAAAAAAGAGAATTCTGAAGATGTACTTCAACCTAGCTAAGAGGATACATTATAAAACCACTAGTAGAAACCCAGGAACTGAAAACTGTTGGCATCTGTGATATTCATCATGCATCCTCCTTTTTAAAAAAGTAATTATAGGTAACACTATTTAAGTATGGAGTTTTAGTTGTCTAGTAATTGAGGAGATAATACACATTCATGAGAGAATAAAATACATCGTAGCCTAAGACAAGTGGCAAATACAGGTGGAAAAGATAATTCCATCTTGGATNGTTGGCATCTGTGATATTCATCATGCATCCTCCTTTTTAAAAAAGTAATTATAGGTAACACTATTTAAGTATGGAGTTTTAGTTGTCTAGTAATTGAGGAGATAATACACATTCATGAGAGAATAAAATACATCGTAGCCTAAGACAAGTGGCAAATACAGGTGGAAAAGATAATTCCATCTTGGATTTTAACACTTGTTAACAGTGCTAGACAGTAATTCTGGCTTGAGAAAGATTCTGAGCCATATTTATTTGTCAAGCTTTTATTGAGTGCCTCCTATATGTAGGCACTATTCTAAATGCTATGGAAATACCTGTGAACAAAAATGTCAAAAGGCCCTACCTTCATTCTAGTGAGAGAGTCAACAAGCCAATCAGTAGCACAACACATAATGTAACAAAAATATTTGAGTTTAACAGAAAGAATGAAGTAACTTGTGGAGCTGGGAGTTGTACCCCATGGGTATATTGTTCTGCCTGGTTTAAAAGGTCAAGGATAAAATATTGATGCTACTTGGAATGTTTAGCAAAATCTTGAGATGGGCAATAAAGTATCTACTGGGAAATTAATATGACATTCTGGTGTTGCAGTATGTTGGTTGAAGGAGAGGGTTCACGTAGGTCAGGCATAGGAGATGTGACTGAAAAGGAAGACGGGTCAAGCTGAAGAAGACGTGAAGGTAAGGCATGTTATGTAATATTTGCTTTTCTAAGGTGTGCAGTATAGATTTTTCCTGAGGCTCAGGAAGCGAGCAGTGATAGGAACCATGTTGGAATTCAATCCACTTCCCTACGTGCAGCTGATTGTCATGATGAAAGTGAATAGGCAATAAAGGTGGTTCTTGCTAAAACTAAATTGGAATGATTGATTTTCCTCTGGATTATTTAGATTCCTGAAATCTGTGAGCCTCATTATGGAAAGAAAAATATTTACATTTAAAATTTTATAATGGATAAAACCCAAATATCTCTGGGGAAAAATGCAATAAGACCAGGTCTTTATGTGGCAATGTAAGGGAATAATGTGGCCCATAAAGAGGGGCTAATATGCCCTGACTGCTCTGAGAATAAATTTCATCATTAAAATCAACACTCAAATACTTGCAAACTTGGAGGGGGAGGGGTTCTGACTTAAAGTGAATTAATTCAATGTTCTTAAAAGAAAGTCCAATTGATTCCTCTCCATGCCCAGAAAAACTCTACTCTGAGAAATAAATGGGTGTGTATGTCTGTGTTTGTGTGTTAGGTGGGTGTCAGTAACTACATTAGACTATCTGACAGAGAGAGTTTATATGGGGCAGAGGTAGGAGACTGGATGGATTCTTGAAGTTACCATAGAAGGTGTGGATACTTTCTGGGCAAAGAACACCTATAAATACAATGGCACCAATAGCAAGNGGAGAAGGAAATGGCAACCCACTCCTGTACTCTTGCCTGGAAAATCCCATGGATGGAGGAGCCTGGTGGACTACAGTCCATGGGGTTGGAGGAGGGCATGGCAACCTACTTCATTGCTTGGAGAATCCTGTGGACAGAAGAGCCTGGCGTGCTTCAGTCTATAGGGTTTCAAAGAGTTAGACACGACTGAATCAACTTAACATGCATAATCCACCATATAATAATATACATAATATATACTTATATTGATATATGATTATAAATAATGTATAATAACATACAATATAAGTTATTATTATCACTATTATATTGCATGGATTCCAGCATAGATTCAACCCAGATTTTTGGCCATGGACGTGAGTCTGAGTGAACTCCGGGAGATGGTGATGGACAGGGAGGCCTGCCATGCTGTGATTCATGGGGTCGCAGAGAGTCAGACACGACTGAGTGACTGAACTGAACTGAACTAAACATCGTTATAACTATAAAGCTCAGATTATCTATTTCTAAACGTGTGAAAATTTCCCTTAACATGAAAATCTGCTTTAATATTTCCTTCAGAGCTTCCTGAAAGCTTTTTATAGCTTTTTTTCACAGAAGAATAATACAATCTATATGTAATAATTCAAATAATAATGATTAAATGAAGTTACTCCTCGTAACAACATCCCACTCGTAACTAATGAGCTGCCCAAAACTGTCTTGAAATGCCTTTAATTCCAAAGAACAGTATGAGTGAATTATCACACTTCATAGCCAAAGATAATTACACTCATTTAAAAAATGAAAGATACTGTCAAATTGAAGGTTCAAAAAATCTAAATCTATTTCTTTATGATACATGGGGTATGTAAAATCTGGATAGTAACATACAATTAAAAATGTTGAAAGAGGGGATAATCAATTTAATCTTTCTATACAATTTAGGAATCAAATGCAATAATAAGTATTACTGGAAATCATTATCATTATTGATATAATGACTATGTACAGTATGAATTTAGAATATAGCTTCCCACCATGAAGTTGTGAATCTTTTTCACTGCTTTTAACTTTTGAGGTGTTATGTCTAACACTTTCTCCCATCTCACAGATTAAAAACACAAATACTACAAATAAAATTTAAGTGCAAACAGAGAAATAGCTAGGAAAAAAAAGGTCAAATATCATTGGTAGGCAAACAATGATAATTTTATGATTCACCAATAAGAAAATACCAATGATCCCATTTTTAAAAAATGGTCAAAGGAATAAATAGGAAATAGAAATTAGTAACAAAGAAACCTGCAAAGTAAAATAACAATATATCATATTTTTTCCATTAGCTGAGCAAAGAGCATTAGCGCAATAAAAATTCAAGTCAGATTACTGGTAGGCTAAGCTTATCAATTTGCCTCTGTCTTACAAAAATTTCTGTACACTACTGGTAGCATTGTGAATCTACACCCACCCATATGTTGTGACTGAATTAGTTTTAGAGACCTTTTTGTATCTGCTATTTTAAACGGCTTGTGTTGGGTAAATGAAACCCTATGTATTAAGACTGCTAACTTCCACCTTAATGAATATATTTATAAATAATTTGAAATAGTGAAATAATATAGTATAATATGTAATTTATTTTATGCCAAATTATACCATATTTTATTTTAAATACATAATATATATTTAAATATAATTTAAATAAAAATAAATAAATAAATAAAATCATGTTTACATGTACTATACTTGAAATACCATTACAATTAGCAGTGAAATTTTTTTCCAAATGCAGTTTTGTACAGAATGATAAGGCATAAAATTCATGTTCTGTTTACAGTGGGAAGTAGAGCCCAGAGCCTTAGCGTCTTGGCTTCTTCTCCCCTTCTCTCCCAGGCACACATCTCTCTCAGTGGCTGCTTTCCACAGCAAAGGAGTATAAATAAAAGGTGTAGGAATAAAGAGTATTAAACAATGATAGTCATGGCATGGAAAGCTGAAGTTATCTCATTCCTAAAGTTGCCTATGCACAAAAAAATCAATGCTAAATGCACACTTGACTGATAGACACTCACAAGGAGACTTTATAAAAATGTTAGTGGAAGCATCAGTGTTTAGCTTCCTCTTGACTCTATTAAATGTGGCAGTTCCAGATACTCTTTATAGGAAAGGCAAAGCTCAGCAATCTCATCCCAAGTTAGTCCTGGGAGGACTTACTCTAAGACCAGTTTCTGTAGTAATCATACTGTTTCTTAAATCTTCTTCCCCATGCCCATTGTCTGTGTCCCAGCCAACAGTGATTCTAACTTGGATGATATGGAATTCCATTTAAGAATGTATTTAATCCATGGGTATGTCAACTGAAGTGACTAAAGTTCTTCAAACCCAAGCTATCCCTAAAACATGCATATTGGATTTCCTGCCAACATGAATATTTCCATGCCCTTCACTAGTGTTTTATTAATTTATGATTATAAGACTCTAGCAAATGTGTTGAAATTACCCAATTCTTATAAAACACAACTCTGGAGAAGAGAAAAATGTTGAAGTTAGGACACGTTGAAATAATAGCCCCATCATAATTAATTTTCTTGGTATTTGAGAAAAAAATCCTGATGAACTCTTTAGAGTTGATATGAATGGCACTCACTAGCATTTGTATAGAAATGTGGCTTGAATTCAACCATAATTAAGTAGGCCATTAATTTAAAGTGAAGATCATAAGATAATAAAACAGCAGTTCATGTATAAAAGACATCTCAATTCTCCGTGAGGACAAAAGACTGTCTCATACAGTTGCTATTTAATTTGTCTCAGTCACAAATGAAGGCAAATTCAGTCTAGATGAATCTACAGTGTAACTTTCAGACCACAAGCCTCTGTTTTTAGCAAGGTCCCATGGACATAGATATTTTCACGTGCTACATTCAAACTACATGAAATACCATGAATTTCACTAATTGCTTTTTTTCCTGTAAGTTGATCTAAAATGGGTGTGGCTTGCTAGAAGCTCAGGAGATAAAAAAATATCCCAAATATTCATTGAAAAGACTGATGTTGAAGCTGAAACTCCAATACTTTGGCCACCTGATGTGAAGAGCTGACTCATTTGAAAAGACCCTGATGCTGGGAAAGATCAAAGGCAGGAGGAGAAGGGAATGACAGATGAGAGGATGAGATGGTTGGATGGCATCACTGACTCAATGGANGGAGATAAAAAAATATCCCGAATATTCATTGAAAAGACTGATGTTGAAGCTGAAACTCCAATACTTTGGCCACCTGATGTGAAGAGCTGACTCATTTGAAAAGACCCTGATGCTGGGAAAGATCAAAGGCAGGAGGAGAAGGGAACGACAGATGAGAGGATGAGATGGTTGGATGGCATCACTGACTCAATGGACATGAGTTTGAGTAAACCCTGGGAGTTGTTGATGGACAGGGAGGCCTGGTGCGCTGCAGTTCATGGGGTCACAAAAGAGATGGACATGACTGAGCGACTGAATTGCACTGCACTGAAATAGGAAAAACATTTACTTCTTCAGCAATAGGGCAAAGGCTATTGATAGCATTGGTCACTGAAGAAGGCTTTCTTATCTCTCCTTGTTATTCTTTGGAACTCTGCATTCAAATGTGTATATCTTTATTTTTCTCTGCCTTTTGTGTCTTTTCTTTTCTCAGCTATTTGTAAGGCCTCCTCAGACAACGATTTTGCCATTTTGCATTTCTTTTTCTTGGGGATGGTCTTGATCCCTCTCTCCTGTACAATGTCATGAACCTTGGTCCATAGTTCTTCAGGCATTCTATCAGATCTAATCCCTTGAATCTATTTGTCACTTCTACTGTATGATTGTAAGGTCATACCTGAATGGTCTAGTGGTTTTCCCTACTTTCTTCAGTTTAAGTCTGAATGGAAATTATATGGAGAGTACATCATGTGAAATGCTGGGCAGGATGAAGCACAAGCTGGACTCATGATTGCTGGGAGAAATAACAATAACCTCAGATATGCAGATGACACCACCCTTATGGCAGAAAGTCAAGAACTAAAGAGTCTCTTGATGAAAGTGAAAGAGTCTCCTCTTGAAAAAGTTGGCTTAAAACTCAACATTCAGAAAACTAAGATCATGGCATGTGGTCCCATCATTTTATAGCAAATAGATAGCAAACAATGAAAACAGTGAGAGACTATTTTCTTGGGCTCCAAAATCCCTGCAGATGGTGACTGCTGCCATGAAGTTAAAAAAACACTTGTTCCTTAGAAGAAAAGCTATGACCAACCTAGACAGCATATTAAAATGCAGAGACATTTCTTTGTCAACAAAGGTACATCTAGTCAAAGTGATAGTTTTTCCAGTAGTCATGTGTGGATGTGAGTTTTGGACTACAAAGGTGAGTGCCGAATAATTGATGCTTTTGAACTGTGGTGTTGGAGAAGACTCTTGAGAGTCCCTTGGACTGCACGGAGATTCAACCAGTCCATCCTAAAGGAAATCAGTCCTGAATATTCACTGGAAGGACTGATACTGAAGCTGAAACTCCAATACTTTGGCCACCTGATGCAAAAAACTGACTCCTTGGAAAAGACCCTGATGCTGGGAAAGATTGAAGGCAGGAAGAGAAGGGGATGACAGAGATGAGATGGTTAGATGGCATCACCAATTTATGGACATGAGTTTGAGTAAGCTCTGGAATTTGGTGATGTACAAGGAAACATGATGTGCTACAGTCCATGGGGTCACAAAGAGTCAGACACGACTGAGAGACTGAACTGAACTGAACTGAAATGATTAATAGCATATCTCAGCCCCTGTAGCTACCCTGGATATTTACTACCTGTTTCTACTGGTGTTCATACAATCTCAAAATTTTAAGGTTCAAAGAACCAGGTGTTAACTAATCTGTCCCTCTGCCTTTCAGCAGGCCTAATCCAGTTTCCTATTAAACTTAAAAATTTAAGAAAAAAAATACTAAATCGGATTTAAAGAGTTAGAATTACCAATATCAGGACATCATTTTCTTCTTCTGTTCCTGAAATTGTCTCCACTTTGTCAATAGGGAAACTGGAACTGAGGTGACCCCTGTTCCCCACCACTTGCCGTGCTCTACCTACCTATTGCCAATATTAGACTGGCATCTAATCTGGCTTCTTTTCTGAAAATTCAGCTCATCTTAATAATCTCTTCTGAATCCTTTCCAAACCCTTTGTACTCTTCCATATTTCTGGGACACTGATATGGACTTGATAATGAAGTGCAGGAATATTTTGCAAGCCTAAAATAAAAATCACTTTATCATTGTAGAGAGCTGTGTAATTGTGCTTTATAAGGTTTTTGCTAGCTTTTCCTCTTACACATGATTTTATTGTTTTGCCTTGAAGAATCATCTAGTCTATGTTTAAATCAACATTCCCTGAAATGAATATAGCATTTTCAGGTATGTGTGAGTGTGTGTTTTCAACAGAAATTGAGGCAATTGAGAAGAATATTGAAAAATGCAGATAGAGTCAATGTTAAAAAAAAAAAAGAAAAGCCTAGTAAACCAGTTTTAAAGGTCACACATCTGCAGTGACAAAGATGTTTTCATTTCTAAACAGAGAGCTCAAAACAGGCGACAATAAAAAGACAGGCATAGAGGCCAAACAAACGGGAAAGGGAAGAAATGAGAGAGAGGGAGAGGGAGATGGGGAAAGAAGGAGAGAAAGAAACTGAGATTCAAACAAGGCAAATGAAAAAAGCCTCCCAGAAAGCATGTTTTGGAGCTCCAATTTATTTTTATGTATGTAGAACTTTTTTCCCTCAATTGGGTTTCTCAAATAATGTTAAGTCTCTAGACAAGCCAGCTTAAGATGCCTTTAATATTATGAAGGACATATCTAGCAGCTTAAATACACTGTAGAGAGAAGAGCACCATTTAATAATAGTAATTTGATGGCAATTTTATACAGTAGAGATGTTCCTACCTTTTCTAAGTGTAGATAAACATGGTTTTAGAAGCTTCTTGAAATTATGTGACTCACATATGTTTGTAGCTGCTTAAGAGGATTTTGGAGAAGACAATGGCACCCCACTCCAGTATTCTTGTCTGGGAAATCCCANCAATTTTATACAGTAGAGATGTTCCTACCTTTTCTAAGTGTAGATAAACATGGTTTTAGAAGCTTCTTGAAATTATGTGACTCACATATGTTTGTAGCTGCTTAAGAGGATTTTGGAGAAGACAATGGCACCCCACTCCAGTATTTTTGTCTGGGAAATCCCATGGGCAGAGAAGTTTGGTGGGCTACAGTCCATGGGGTCGCAAGGAGTCAGACACGACTGAGCGACTTCACTTTCACTTTTCACTTTCATGCACTGGAGAAGGAAATGGCAACCCACTCCAGTGTTCTTGCCTGGAGAATCCCAGGGACGGAGGAGCCTGGTGGGCTACCGGCTCTGAGGTTGCACAGAGTTGGTACAAGACTGAAGCGACTTAGCAGCAAGAGGATTTTATGACACAAAGTAGTTAAAAGTTTGATCCTTTATAGTCTAAGGCAAAGGGAACATTATTTTAAAAATTATTCCTTTAAAAATAGAGTTCTAGGACAATAAGAATCTCATAGAAACAGAATAGAGAATTTGGAATCTGCAAACAGGAAATCCATCTTTTGTACATCCAAAGAACAAAAAGCCTTCACAATTCTAGGTTAGTTGTGAGATTACAGAGGCAGTTCCCAGATTATGAGTGATACTAAATTCCATCCTCTGGCCTTGTCAGCAGCCTTTCCCAACAAAGGACTACATCACATAGTGCAATATAGAACTGTCCCAACAAAGGTGGTGTGTGTCCTGACACATCTCCAAAGAACTGGATGTATCCATTAAGTCTCTTTCCTCTAGAAGCTGATGTCATTTAAACTCCTACTATACACTCCATTTTACATAAAAGTCCCCTGTAATCCTTGTGTCAACACTACATCATTGTAAAGCACAGGAAACAGAGTCTTGGAGAGTTTAAATGGCTTGCCTAAGTCACACACCAACGCAGGTGTTTAACCTGTTCAGGTAGACATTTGACATAGGATAACTTTATGAAAGATATCCTACCCAAAGTAAGATTTCATTACTCCCAGGATATAGGGGATTCCAGAAGCATATGTTTAAAGATTGCAATTTCTAGCTTTGGCATCATTAATCCATTCATTCAGTTACCAAATTATTGCTGAGTGCTGCCTACACATTGAGCCTGTGCTAATGTTGATTAAAGTCTTGGAGAAGGAGATGTGTTGAAAGCTGTTTTACATGTCTTTCCAGCAGGTCAGTGTAGAGGTAGGCACTTCTTAGGAAGCAATAGTTAAGGGCTGAGAAGAATTTCAGGGCCGTGTGATATGAACAGTTTATTTAGTGGTGTGGCATTTATGAGTCAAGAATATCTACTGCAAAAAAAATAAAAGACCGTCTATTGTAGACCTAGGAGAATGAGTCATTTTGAGGACTACAAAATCTTTATGTGTATGTGTGTGTGTGTGTACACACACATACATACCTACAGAAACAGATGTCACCAGTACAAGAGTATAATAAAAGAAGCACAAATAGCTCATTCTGGGGGCTTCTCCAAGCAGCAGCAGCAGCTATTGTAAGGACTTGAGTGTAATTGACTTATGTGGCAGACGACTGCAGGCAGCCCTCTTAGAGGAATGTGGAACTGAGACAGGGAACATATTCAGGAAAGGTCTTAATGAGAATGTTACTGCTGAGAGCAGCTAGACCTTGACTTGCTGGAGATCTGAGAGTGAAGATCATGCCTCAGAATTGAAACCACTCTATCCCAAGGGGGATAAGCTAGAATGTTTATTCTCTAAATAAAACTTATCATTGGCTGATGGCTACCCCTCAAGCCTTCACTTTAGCATAATTCCAGATTGTTCTACATATGGGATTAGAGAAAAATGGAAGGCAGAGTTTCAGACACTTTCAGCCAGAATACTATGAAGCTTGTACAGGAAGGTAAAACCTAAGAAGTATGGGGAAAGTACTGAGAGCATCTGCTAAGGACACCATATTACCATCCATGGGGAGACCAACCACTCTCAACATTCTGTAAACTGTCATTCCAGTCACCTATCAGTAAATTCACTTAGCCATGCTTTTCTGTGATATGCTCATATTAGTTCACTCAAAAATGTCTTAGACATCCATTTGAATAAAACACATCACTGTAATTTTAAACAGCTGCATAATATCCCATTGTGTATGTGTTATAATTAATTTGTCTAGTTTTCCTATTGCTGTACATTTATGTTGTTTCCAGATTTTTGTTATTGTAACCATTAGTGCCATGAACATATTCTGATGTACTTTCTTGGTACCTTATTTAGAATAAATTGCTGAATCTGTGTGTATGCATATGTCAAGATAATTATTCTATAATTTTTTCAGAAATGTTTCATGTTTTTACTTGTTTGTAGTGCAATTAACAAATTTATAGTCAATGAACAATTTATGTAGTAAGCAAAAGTGAATAAATGTGCCCATTTTATATCATTTTCAGCAACAGTGAAATTTGGCAGCCTTGTTAATATCAGATATTTTGTGTGCCATATTTGTGAGATTATATATCTTTTTCATATGTTCACTGATTATTATATATTTAAGATTTTCCCTTAGGTATTTTTTCATGGAGCCTATTCATGTGTTCATGGTTTTATTTTTAATTGACACATAAAACCTCTTTGTGTTTTAGTGACACTACTCTTTTACCTGCCACAAGCATTGCAGGTGTCTTTTCTAATAAATTATTCATCTTCTAATTTTGTTTCTGAACACATGATAAAAATAATTATTTTATGTGCTATGTTAAGAAAGACTAAACCCATGTCAATATATCAACTAGCCATATTTTTCTCCTGGTATATTTCCCCTGTTTTCCAAAGCAATTATAACAGAAATATTGATATGTCAAGAAAACACATACTTAAGGATCAAGTAACTTAAAAACCATCAGATTCAATAATAAGTAAGCTTTCTTACTGTAGGGATACTCAGAGTTTTTAATATATTAACAGGAATTAACAACTGCTAACAGGAATTTCAGTTCCAAAGGAAATCAAGTATGCCATATTTTCAAAACATATTTGACCTTGAATCATTTAAAGTTTTTTTTCAAGGTGTATTTATTTAAATCACCCAAAAGAGAGTTTTGCAGAGTACTTGTTGAGAAGACTTTTATAACAAAGCAAAATCATAAAAGAGGTAGAAATGATGTACTAAAAAGACATAAATCTTTATCTTTCTTGGATTTGGCCCAAGAAATTTAGAAGTGATATGGTCATTAGTATAAATCATTTTCACCTCAACATAGCTCTAGTCCAAATGGCTGGGTTACCTGGGTTAAAAATGTTAAAAATCCTTAATATTCTGAGTATGTCTAATTTTAAAATTCTGTGGTTTTGGTCTCTCTCAGTGGCATTTCTAACCTACACAGATTTATTTATTTATTTATTTATCTCAAGTTACCCTTGAGTGTTTTGGAATGCTCTACCTTCTAAGAATACAAGAAAGTCAATTATAAATCTTTGAACAGCACTCTTTGCCAAGCCATATTATTTTCATTTAGGCTCATTTCATGGAGAAAAAAATAAATGTAATTGATGTGAACAGTGCACTATGAACAAATAAACAAAAGCACAGAATAATCTCCAGGAACCCTCGGGATAATAACTTTTGAGCTGCTGGATTTTAATAGCTGGAAGCAAACTTGAAAGTTGACCAGCCATCTCCTTCTGCTCACATTGGACAAATGGAGAAGTGTGTTGGCCTGTCTGGCTGGGCGAGATTGTAAAGTTCCAAAAGTCCTCATGAACAGAAGTCTCTCTCTTAGCTCTTTGGAAAGATGCATTGGCAAGAAACATCTTGCTAAAATGTTGTAGAATGGAGACTAAACTAGTATATAAACATTTAAGACATTTACTACAAAGGAAAATAATTTTCTAATGATACCTAAAATTCTACCCACAGGTTAAATTCCATAGTAAACTGAACTTTCTATAGTACAGGGTTCAGTTCAGTTCAGTTCAGTTCAGTCACTCAGTCGTGTCAGACTCTTTGCGACCCATGAATCGCAGAAAACCCATGAACCCACTGCTCGTTTATTTTATTCAAATCAACTCACTAGAGAAATTTTGGTACCTTCCATTTCATTTGTAAATCAAAGGACATCTTTGTGCCTCTCACTGAACAGATTAAATGAACTACAGAGTTTTATATACCTCTTCCAGGAAAATCCCTAGAAGAAAGGAGCAGAGAACTAATTTTGGGTTCTTAGGTTCAGTAGAAATCTCTTTCCCTCTCTTTCTCTGTCATATATATTACGAATAAAATATATTAAGAAGACATTATAATATGTCTTAATATGTATTAAGAGAAGATTCTTCTTAGTACATAAGAAGAGTTCTGTGGGAACCACAAGGAAATCATATTTAAAAGGGAACATGTCTTCCATAAGCCTTCCTGCCTTAAGAATGACAAGGGATTCTAGGAAGAGAGAAGTTTATGAAAAATCATGGTCAGTATCATACAACCATTCTAAACTCAGATATCATTCATCACTAATAGAAATAACTTCTCTGAAGCCCTTTCACTACCAGGAAGAAAGTTTCTTTTCTGAGATTATGCCCAAAGGGGACAATATATATATATATATATATGTATGTATTTGTGTAGGCATACATGCATTTCCCAGGTCTAAAATTAGTAAAAAAAAAAAAAAAAAATGCCCTTCTAAAGGAAGAGGTGAATGTAGTTTAAGACAAATAATCACTTAATTAGAGTGTTTGGTATGTTTGTTTCAGGAATGCCTTTGTGTTTTCCTAGTGACAGGATAATTTCCACTTAGCACAGATACAGTCATCTTCCAAGGGCATTCATACCTTTTTTTTTTTTTTTTTGCTATTTCCAGAGCATTCTGACTCCCCTCCAGGCATGCTGGGGAAGTGGCATCTATCTGAAAATAGGCTGATTTTTCCCATATCCCCTGGATGTCAGCTTTTTCGTTTAACAGGGTTCTGTCAACAGGAAGGTTGGAGGAGTCATTATGATTTGCCTTGAAAATCAGATCTAATAATTGAGAAAATGAAAATTTTGCTCCTTATGACTATGTAGATTTATTTTCATAAAAAGCAGAAGACAATAAAATTAATCCTCTTTCTGATTCAGGTTAGTAACGTAGGGGAAAAGAAATAATAACCAACATTGTTGAATTCTCCTATTTGTCAGGCATGGGGTTGGTGTCTCATTTTCCAGACGTTTTGTTCAGATGTTCTCCTTTAAGTTCCATTACAATCGTATAAGGTCAAAGTGCTACTGAAAAATACCCTTGTGGTATATAGAGAAAAGTGAGGTTCAAAGAAATAATAACTTGCTCATGTTCATCCAGATAGTAAGGGGTGCAACTAAATTGAAACCCAGATGTATCTCTGACGCTATGCCCAAATTCCTAACTCTGATATTATATTGCCTCAGAGGAAATCTGAGAGATGAAACAAAAATATTCTATTTTTAGAGCTGCTATTTATTAACTGGAGAAGGAAATGGCAACCCACTCCAGTATTCTTGCCTAGAGAATCCCAAAGACAGAGGAGCCTGGTGGGCTACAGTCCATGGGGTCACAAAGAGTCAGATTGTTCAACCTCATATTAAGCCACTTAGTCAATAAACTGCCAACATTTTTACTTTATGTCTAAGAAGAATGCTACCAGAATATNGCTATTTATTAACTGGAGATGGAAATGGCAACCCACTCCAGTATTCTTGCCTAGAGAATCCCAAAGACAGAGGAGCCTGGTGGGCTACAGTCCATGGGGTCACAAAGAGTCAGATTGTTCAACCTCATATTAAGCCACTTAGTCAATAAACTGCCAACATTTTTACTTTATGTCTAAGAAGAATGCTACCAGAATATAAACTCCCTGAAGCTAGGAGGCTCAGAGAAAAAAGTCACTGTTGAATTCTCAAACCAGAAGATTGTCTGGCATGTAGTAAGTACTCAATAATCATTTGTTGAAGGAACGAGTCAAAAATCCGGGCAAGGGATGATGGATTTTTCACATTATGGAATATTGGTGCAATTGATAGTAGTTCCCCAAAACCTTTGTACTTGGAATGTAAATCTTGGAGGACTGGAAGATGATATGGAAGAGGGAGTCAGAAAAGACTATGAAATAGTTTTCTCTAGAGCTTGAGGATTCCTTACTAGGCACTTAAAGAAAGTAATATTTTTTAGAATTTAAGTTAATTTATTCTTGTCTTTCAATTTCATTTATGGCCCTTGAAAACCAGGATCCTTTCAGTCTTCCCTGCTGGCCTCAGACACGAGGTAAAATAATTCTCCATCATTTCTCNGAACTAAGCAATTGATAGTAATTCCCCAAAACCTTTGTACTTGGAATGTAAATCTTGGAGGACTGGAAGATGATGTGGAAGAGGGAGTCAGAAAAGACTATGAAATAGTTTTCTCTAGAGCTTGAAGATTCCTTACTAGGCACTTAAAGAAAGCAATATTTTTTAGAATTTAAGTTAATCTATTCTTGTCTTTCAATTTCATTTATGGCCCTTGAAAACCAGGATCCTTTCAGTCTTCCCTGCTGGCCTCAGACACGAGGTAAAATAATTCTCCATCATTTCTCAGAACTGCTCCCAGGAATATTTCTAAGTATGTAGAGTGTTACTTCCCTTGAGCATTTCAGAGAAGAAAGAAAAGTTAAGGCCCACAATAAATCTCAAATTGTAAGATTTTATTTGATTTTTATTGACATACAGTTGATTTATAATGTTGCGTTAGTTTCAGACACACAGCAAAGTGATTCACACATACAAATATGTGTGTGTATATAGGTATATATATATATGTACATGTGTGTATATATATATATATATATATATATATACACACCTATGAAGAAGTGAAGGTAAGTGAAGTGAACTCGCTCAGTCGTGTCCGACTCTTTGCTACCCTGTGGACTGTAGCCTACCAGGCTTCTGTGTCCGCGGGATTCTCCAGGCAAGAATACTGAAGTGGGTTACCATTTCCTTCTCCAAGGGATCTTCCCGATCCAGGGATCGAACCCAGGTCTCCCACACTAAAGGCAGACGCTTTAACCTCTAAGCCACCAGGGAAGCCCATATATATTTATATATACCTATAGATATGCACATATATATGTATCTATATGTGTATATATTTATGTTCTTTTTCAAAGTATTTTCCCTTATAGCTTATTATAAGACATTGAGTATAGTTCCCTGTGCTATACAAGTAGGTCCTTGTTGGTTATCTATTTTATAANGGTCTCCCACACTAAAGGCAGACGCTTTAACCTCTAAGCCACCAGGGAAGCCCATATATATTTATATATACCTATAGATATGCACATATATATGTATCTATATGTGTATATATTTATGTTCTTTTTCAAAGTATTTTCCCTTATAGCTTATTATAAGACATTGAGTATAGTTCCCTGTGCTATACAAGTAGGTCCTTGTTGGTTATCTATTTTATAAACAGTAGTGTGTATATTATCGACAAAGGTCCATCTAATCAAAGCTATGGTTTTTCCAGTAGTCATGTATGGATGTGACAGCGGGACCATAAAGAAAGCTGACCACCGAAGAATCGGTGATTATGAACTGTGGTGTTGGAGCAGACTTTTGACAGTCCCTTGTACTGCAAGGTGATCAAACGAGTCAGTCCTAAAGGAAATCAGTCCTGAATATTCATTGGAAGGACTGATGCTGAAGTTTCAGGTCCAATATTTTGGCCACCTGATGCAAAGAACTGACTCATNGGAGGAGGGATTTGGTGAAATAGGTGAAGGGGATCAAAAGAGAGAAATTTTAAGTATAAAATAAATGTCATAAGGCTGTAATATACCACATAAGGAAAACAGTCAATAATATTGCAATAGTTTTGTATAGTGACAGATGGTTACTAGACTTGCCTTGATGATCATTTCGCAGTACTTAATGTTGAATCACCATGTTGAACACCTGAAAATGACATAATATTGTATATTAATTAACTTCAATAACAAAACACACACATGCACAAAAGATACATTCCTTGAGCAATACAGATACAGGCCTTACCTCAAGCAAATCTCCAGTCAGTGGAAAGGTAAAAACAAACAAACAAAAAAAGACAATGAGGCTAACGTATGATAAGGATGGTAATAAGTGTACAGTGGGCTGGGGGAGGGGCTACATCTGAGACAAACCCTTTGGGATCTCAGGGCATCAGGACAACCCGCAGATCTGAAGGATGAGTGGGTAATCACAAGGCCAAACATCAGGGACTGAATCCTTCATGAGCTGGACGTTTTTTACTCCTTCAAAGCTTAGTGTGGCTGGGGTGTTAGGAACACGGTGGCAAATGATAAAGGTGAAACTGATAGAAAAGAGCTTGGAAGCTCCTGATACACAAAAATGAGAAATTTTAATCTTAACCTCAACCCTTATGAATCCTCCTTCTGATAGCCTTTTAATCATAGATTAACATGATCAGCTGAAGAAAGTGGAAAAACTAATATGTCTGCAGTGTGCAGCTAGGCTTGGAGAGGGGCAATGCTGATTAAAGGGGCCCAGTGAGGGAGCTGTTGTTCCAAGTGATTCCTAAGAGATGATTATGGTCTATGAGGATGGCCAAGGTTCTTAGAATAATTGTCCTAGAGTACAAACTTTTTGGGCTTCCCAGGTGGCTCAGTGGTAAAGAATCCACCCGGCAATTCAGGAGATGCAGGTTGAATCCCTGGGTCAGGAAGATCCCCTGGAGAAGGAAATGGCAACCCACTCCAGTATGCTTGCCTGGGAAATCCTATGGATGGAGGAGACTGGTGGGTTACAGTCCATGGGGCCACAAAGAGTCAGACATGACTGCATACACACACACACACACACACACACTTTTCAACAGGACAAAGATATCTTAAAGAGTCAAACAACCCTAATTCTATGTTTATTCTGCACCGTTAAACACCATCATAAACTCAATTTGACTCTGCTTACCTTAGAATTCTTTTCAGCCATACTTCATAGATGTAGATGATATTCTTTGCCAGATGGTGCTCCCTTTTCATGGAACAAGTATCTCCTTTTAACAGTCAGCTCTAGTAAAACTGGGGAATGTAACATCCAATAGTTATATTAATGAAACTCCTTTATAAATTTAGCAGCTTTGTGAGAGCAGAGAAACTCTCTTCACAGCTCAGGACTCTCTTCCCCAAGGTGAGAATGCAATAGCAAATTATAAAAATCATTCTGTTATCATAACAGTAAGAAAGGCTGTAGAAATATAATGCCGTGCATCCACTTCTCTCCTATGTATAGCGTGAGGCAAGCAGAGTTCTTAGCATTTCTTGAGTGAAAGACATAATTTATCCTTCTGGGCCCTGGTCATTATTTTTCTTTCATTTCCAGGAGGAGGTCATTTGCTAAATGGAACCCAGCAGCACTAAAAAGGGCAAATGCCTTCAAAAAAGAGAGCAATTCATTCTCTTCTTAATCCCGTATTACTGCTGCTTTTAACTGGCTCCTCCTGGACTCCTGCTATTATACAGTTCAGCATTCAGTTCATGTGGCTATGCATTGCTTTATAATATTTAGAGCAACTTGTGTGTGTGTGTGTGTGTGTGTGTGTGTGTGTGTGTGTGTGTGTGTGTAGTTAGGGGAGCTACATGACGTGTGCATGTGAGTAAATATAAGTAAATAGATGAATGAAGATGAAAGGCAACTCTTGAAACTGGTTGAACAACACAACCAAGAAAGAAGTGTCTTGGTTTAACCATCAAGATGCTTCTCTGAATATCTTCTCTTATGAGCTTTCAAAATCAATAGAGGCTCAGGCTATGAGCTAACCTGCAAAAGGAGAGCTGATCTCTTGTGAACAGAAAAGTGCAAAGCTGCTTCTAAGAAATGAAAAATACCTGTAAAAGAAATGTTTAATATAGATCCAGCCCCAGTGGTTAGGGGTGGGCTGCATCAAAGAGATTTTGAAAACCCAGAGAGTAACTTATTTTAACGACAGCTCCAATGCCTCACAAATTGACTAGCTCTCTTAAATATTAACCAAGAGAAAGAGAAATCTTGGCAAGGCTGAAAGTGTTGATTAAAAATTTGTTTCTTAAGGATAAAAATGGCAGAGTGGATTCCAGTCCTGCCTGGTTATTTTGTGACACACACTTCAGGGACAAGTTTGAATACGTAAGTCGCACTGATATTGTTATATTTGCATGTGGCAGTGGTTGCTGTTTAAATAGTCAAGTATTTATTGGCATGAGGATGCCATTTAAGGTATGTGCGGTGAAACTTGCCACCTGCAGTTTGCTTCTGGGACTCCCAGCAGCTCTCTGATTGATGGGTATACTCTATGCTACACTTAAAAGATGGCAAAATCTTTCAAAAGTTGGAAAGAGGGAAGGAGAGAAAGCAGCTTGAACCATTTCCAGGATTGCACTAAAATTGGCCCTTGTGGCATTTTAAATTCACATCTGGAGGAAAATAAATGTGGCCACAATTATTAACACATTTTGGAAGAAATAAGTCAAGAGCTACTTAGACTGCACAGGTGTCTGTTATCAAAATCTCAGCAGAGAAGTGTTAATATGGTGTGTGTTATTTTAGACTCTCCAGGTGGGCTGTGGCTAAGAACAGAAGAGAAGAGCATTAAGGGGGATGCTTAAATACAAAATGTTAATTTTGCAAGAAAGGAAATCAGTGAACAAGATTAGAGGAATCCATTGGTATGTGAACTGAGAGATTTTGAAGGATAGAATAGGAAAACCAAAAGCGAATCTCTGTCTTACTGAGAAGAAACCCAATAAATAGCTTTTCTGTGAAAGGGGAAAGTGTCATCCTGGTTATTGTTTGAGAAGAATTTGCAGTTGAGTCATTCTCTTCCCAACAGAACTTTATTCTTAAATAAATGCTTTATGAAATTATTCCTCTTTGAGTTAAGAGCTATTTACTGATAATCTTGCAGGATGAATAAATTTTTTTTCCTATTTGATATTATTTAGGGAACCCTGTTTCTGAGAGTTTTTATCTACAATGCCAAAGTTTGGCAATCAGTTTTGAGGGGCTCTGATTTGAATATAATATGGTACTGGTGGTATAAAACTCAGAGTATCTTTGGAGACTAAGTGATCACCTACAAAGGAAAACCATCCATTTACTGGTAGAAGATGCCTCACCTGTGAGAATAATGTAGCCTGTGAAACTAATGACAGGAAGCAGCTTGCAAAATAGCATATTTACTAAGCACTGACATGTTTAAAGGCAGTTTATGTATTTTTTAATACACTCAATTTGACATTTTTATGTAGTATATTTTACATCCTGGAACCTGTATTTTAGAGGCAAAAAGGAACCTGGCTTGCCCAAGAAGGGAATATGATAATTTAAACAAATAAGAAGAAATTGCAGTCTATGGGAAAGTAGGACTTGTCTGTGTTTTGAGTGTGGTTGGTGAGAATTGCAGAAGGACAGGTGGTGGAGGGTTCGCTTAGCATTGGGAAAATACCATTACATGTAACTAGATGTTTCCCCATTATTGCTTAGCTTTCTCTATAGCAACCAAGATCTCATTTGAAATTAGGACTTGGTTTCTAGTTATTGCAGCTGTTNGACTTGTCTGTGTTTTGAGTGTGGTTGGTGAGAATTGCAGAAGGACAGGTGGTGGAGGGTTCGCTTAGCATTGGGAAAATACCATTACATGTAACTAGATGCTTCCCCATTATTGCTTAGCTTTCTCTATAGCAACCAAGATCTCATTTGAAATTAGGACTTGGTTTCTAGTTATTGCAGCTGTTATTTATGGAAATGATTAATGGATCTGAGTTAATCTGCTTGTTCAGAAAGGAACTGTTTCAGTTTCTTGGAGAAATACATGATAATACCATTTCCTATCTAAGTAAAAAAGGAAATAAAATTATAGGAAAATAGATGCCATGGAACCATAGCAATGATCTTGCAGGAAATAAACATCCTTTGGCTCTACAGATTTCTCATATGAGTTGGGCTTATTCAAAAAGAAGCCCAGATTATTGTAGGTTTTCTTAGACAAATTTGTTGCTTGGTTTCTTTCACAGCAGACAAGAACAAGCACGCAAGGCAAGGGAGATGTACAGACCAAAAACCCAGGAAAGGGTAAGGGTCAGGACCTTGTGGGAGAGTCTCCACTGCCACCCAGAAGCTAATATCCTGGATGTCGCCCATGGATGGCACGCCCCAGCTGAAAATAAAGTACTTGTTTAAGATTGTTAATGGCTCTGTCCTCAAATAGGCCCTGACTTATCACTGTTGCCTGGTAAATAAGTATCTTCATTCCCCTTTGGGTATCTCAAAACTGCAATTCTAATTCTGCAATTTCTGTGGCTGCCTAACAAAGAAAGCTAACAGTAGACACTCCATGCAAAGTTTTCCCCAAAGGGAAGAATGTATGTGATGGTGGCTTATAATGAGGAAATCCAGGGAGAATTTTCCAACAAACAAGCATGACCATAAAGAAGAAGTTTTCCCAGCCATGAGAGCTAATTAATGGAGTCAAGGTTATATAGAAGGAGACAGTCTCACAGGTTTTCAGTAGCCCCAATAAATGATATGAAATCACATTATTTAATTATTTAAATGAAAGGGTAGGGATAGGATAGGAGAATATCCCATTTCCTGATTGTTTTAATAATAGCTTACTCCATTGTGTATATGTACCAAAGCTTTCTTATCCATTCTTCTGCTGATGGACATCTAGGTTGCTTCCATGTCCTGGCTATTATAAATAGTGCTGCGGTGAATATCGGGGTACAAGTGTCTCTTTCAATTCTGGTTTCCTCAGTGTGTATGCCCAGCAGTGAGATTGNGCTTAAAACTCAACATTCAGAAAACTAAGATCATGGCATCCAGTCCCATCACTTCATGGCAAATGGATGCTGAAACAGTGGAAACAGTGAGAGACTTTATTTTGGGGGGCTCCAAAATCACTGTAGATGGAGACTGCAACCATGAAATTAAAAGATCCTTGCTCCTTTGAAGAAAATTTATGACCAACCTAGAGATCGTATTAAAAACAGAGACATTACTTTGCCAACAAAAGTCCATCTAGTCAAAGCTATAGCTTTTCCAGTAGTCATGTATGGATGTGAGTTGGAATATAAAGAAAGCTGAGTGCTGAAGAACTGATGCTTTTGAACTGCGGTGTTGGAGGAGACTCCTAAGAGTCCTTTGGACTGCAAGGAGATCCAACCAGTCAATCCTAAAGGAAATCAGTTCTGAATATTCATTGAAAGAACTGATGTTGAAGCTGAAACTCCAATACTTTGGCCACCTGATGTGAAGAACAGACTCATTTGAAAAGATCCTCATGCTGGTAAAGACTGAAGGCAGGAAGAGAAGTGAACGCCAGAGGATGAGATGGTTGGATGCCATCACAGACTCGATGGACACAAGTTTGAGCAAGCTCTGGGACTTAGTCAGGGAGAGGATAGCCTGGCATGCTGCAGTCCAGGGGGTCATAAAGAGTTGGGCATGAATGAGTTATCTGAATTGAACTGAACTGACAAAAAATCAGCTTTCATCACACTGAGTACAGAGTACAGTCACTTTGATCCCATCTGTCACACCTGGTGCTATTTTACCAGAATTGCTAAAGAGCACAGTTTGCCTATGAGTGTTCTAAAGAGGATGCATTGAGAGTCCAAAAAGATTATTGTTTTGTTTCCATCATATAACAGGAAGGCACAGGCACTGAGTTTAGGCAGAAGTACTGTATTACACTACTTTGTTGCCACAGAGAAGGCACAGATGTCCATACCTCAAGCTCTTCTGGTAGCTGTCCAAGCTCTTTTAAATTACTAAGAATGAAGGATAAAGAAGTAATTGAGGCTCTGTCTTCTTGATGGCAAACATCTGCTTAGTTTAGACCCAAGGCTTAGTGAATGAGGGGTGAAAAGTCAAACAAATCCACATTNTTGTTGCCACAGAGAAGGCACAGATGTCCATACCTCAAGCTCTTCTGGTAGCTGTCCAAGCTCTTTTAAATTACTAAGAATGAAGGATAAAGAAGTAATTGAGGCTCTGTCTTCTTGATGGCAAACATCTGCTTAGTTTAGACCCAAGGCTTAGTGAATGAGGGGTGAAAAGTCAAACAAATCCACATTTAGGATTATGTATGTTTAGAGCAACCAAGAAGGATTAAAAAATTTTTTTCACTTAAAATGAAGGAAATGAATCTCTGGAGAAGGGAAACAGCATATTTAGAGTCATGGTTTGAGTAAATATTTAGTATCTTTCACTGAATGTTTTTCCTCCTCAAAGTTTGATGTTAGGATTTTCCTTTCCTGCTTTTATGATGATTGATATGGACAAGTGACTTGCTCTGTCCAATGAAAATTAGCAAAAGAATATATGTTCTTTCTGTCAGAAGTTTTAAGTGTCATGTGTAAGTTTAACTAGAACAAATAATCTTTAAATTTATATTGAACCATAAGAGATCCAGAATTACCAAAGCAAATCTGAGGAAGAGAACAAAGGAGGAAGCAGAACCCACCCAAACTTTAGACAATACTGCAAATCTATGGCAGTCAAAACAGAGGAGCAATGGCACAAAAACAGACATATGGGTCAATGGACCAGAATGGGGAGCCCAGAAATAAACCCATACAGCTATGGTCAATAAATCTTCCACAAAGGAAGCCAAAATATACAATGTGTAAAAGAAAATCTCTTCAGTAAGCGGTGTTGAGAAAGTTGGACAGCCACTTGTAAATCAGTTAAATTAGAACACTCTCTCACACCATACACAAGATAAACCAAAAATGGCTTGAAGACTTAAACATAAGATATGATAACCACAAAACTCCCAGGAAAGAGCATAGGCAAAACATTCTCTGACATAAATTGTACCAATCTTTTCTTAGCTCAGTCTCCCAAGGCAATAGAAATAAGAGAGAGGGAAAAAAAAAAGTGGGACCTAACCAAACTTACAAGCTTTTGCACAACAAAGAAAAGCATAAACAAAATGAAAAACCCACCCACAGAATGGGAGAAAGTATTTGCAAATGATGCAACCAACAAGAGATTAATCCCCAAAACATATAAAGAGCTGATACAACTCAATAAAAAAACCCAAGCAACCCAACTGAAAAAAATGGACGGAAGACCTAAATAGACGTTTCTCCAAAAAAAGACATACAGAGGGCCAAAAGTAAATGAAAAGATGCTCATTATCACTAATAGAGAAATGCAAATCAAAAGTACAGTAAGTTACTACCTAACACCAGTCAAAATGGCCGTCTTTAAAAAGTCAATAAACCACAAGTGCTAGAAAGGATGTGAAGAAAAGGAAACCCTCCTATGCTTTTGCTAGAAATGTAATTTGGCATAGCCACTATGAAGAACAGTGTGGAGGTTCCTAAAAAACTAAAAATAGAGTTTCCATGTGCTTCTTGAGCATATATATGGAGAAAACTGTAATTTAAAAAGAAGCACGTACCCTATGTGCATAGCAGCACTTTTCACAATAACCAAGACATGGAAACAATCTAAATATCCATCAACAGGTGAATGGATAAAGAAGAGGTATATATACACAATGGAATAATACACAGCATTTAAAAAAGAATGAAATAATGCCATTTGCAGCAATATGGATGGAACTAGGGATTATCACACTAATTCAATCCAGAAAGAGAAAGATGAGGGCGACAAAGGAGGTGGCATAGGAGTAATATGGGGAGATCACCAGCTTTTCCCCAAATACATCAAAAACTCATCAAGGTATGGAACAACTCCTACAAAACAACCTCTGCTGCTAAGTCGCATCAGGCGCATCCGACTCTGTGCAAACCCGTAGATGGCAGCCCCTCAGGCTCCTCCATCCCTGGGATTCTCCAGGCAAGAATGCTGGAGTGGGTTGCCATTTCCTTCTCCAGTGCATGAAAGTGAAAAGTGAAAGTGAAGTCGCTCAGTCATGTCCGACTCTGTGTGACCTCATAGACAGCAGCCCACCAGCAACCTCTAGGTGACAGCAGAAGACCCTGGGCCTCCGGGGGGACAGGCTAAGCTCCCTGAAATGAGGTGGGAGAGGGGAGGGAGACATAAAAAGGGAAAAAACAGAGAACTTCTGAGCAGGAGCTTGTGCCCCAAAGGAGGGAGGGAGCTGTGAAACAGGAGTTCCCGTGCACAGGGAAACTCCCCTCACAGGTGGGCCCAAAGGGGAGCTGCAAAGTCTTGTAAAACCAGGCAAAGCAGGGACTTGGAGGGCAAGAGAAAGCTATACTTCTCAGTCTGTTAACAGCTCATGGACTGTGGCCCCTAACAGAAGGTAGATTCGGAGATCCCAGAGTGGTGCAGCCTACAAACCCAACCAGCGCACACAACCTTTTCAGCACAGAGGGGAGGCCCAGGTAGCCAGCAGACAAACATAGCCTGCTCAAACGGCAGGACTGGGGTGCTGATAGAGGGGAGGCATACAAACTCTTCTGGGGCACAGCTAAAAGAACAAGTAACCCCCATATCAAAGAGTGCAGACACTGAGACAAACAAGTGCATATAAACCCTGCGACGCAAGACCAGCCCGGGAGCTGAAACAAGTGCACACAAGCCCCATGACGATGTAGAGTGTGCGCCTGCTAAGCTGAGACAAGTGCACACAAGCCCATGACACAGAGGGTGGACCTCGGGAAACTGAGTCAAGTGCACACATCCCTGTGACACAGAGGGTGAGCTTAGGGGGCTGAAGGAAGCCCACACAAGTCACTGCAACGCAGAAGGCTCCACATGAGCACCTACCTAGCAAGTTTTGGCCAGCAGCGCAGAGCGGGACAGGGGAACAGAGCACCAGCAATGATCGCAAGGACAAATAGAGGACTGGCGGCACAGAGTTATGCTGAGAGAACAACTGGAAGCAGCTGTGGATATAGATGTGCCTAACACCACAAAAGCTAGAAGGACTGCCCAAAGGCATACTGAATCCATAGACACTCCAAAACCTACTACTGGACACTGCACTGCCCTTCAGAGAGATGAGAGCCAGCTCCATCAACCAGAAAAACATCACAGGGCACTAATCCAACCCCATCCACAGGGACAGACTCTACAACCAAGAACTACGACCTTGTAAACCCTTTTTAAAATATTTTTCCATTATTATTTTTTTTCTCTTATAAATCACACTGTTTATTCCCCCAACAAATTTCCACCTTCACACTAGCATTTAGCAGTGCTGTGGAATTTTCCCCTTTGTTTTTCTTGTTACATTAAAAAAAAATCTTGAAAATTTTTTTTTCTTTTTTTCTTAGAAATCAGTTTATTCTCCCCACAGATTTCCACCTTCATATTAGCCCTTTGCAGTGCTGTGAAGTTTTCTTCTTTGTGTTTCTTGTCAAAAAAAAGCAAGAAAAAAATTCATTTTATTTTGGTTTTTTTCTTCTCACTTTTTTTTTCTTATGATTTTTGGATTTTGTTTTGGATATATTCAACTGCTTTTCCTACTGTTCCTTACCAGCTGTAGCTATTCCTGAATATACATAAATCTTTCCCACACATGTCTATTCATCTTTGCTTTTCTATTTTTTTTCTTTTTTTATTTTTTAAATCTTATTCTCCACACCTTCCTTTTCTCTTTTCCCTCTCTTCTCCTCTTAATTTTCTCTCTCTCTTTTTTTATTCTCCCTTTTTTCCTTCACTTTTTCTTCTTTCACCAAGTAAGTTAAATTGTTGAGCTCTCCATGCTATATTTCCCAGTTGGCCCTCTGCTCATGCTCAGATTTCCAGAGTTAGCATTAGCTAACTCTGCTTTCAACTGGTTGATATCACCTCTGGTTTCCGTTCTTCACCAAGTCAATCTCCTGGACTTGATTCTTTAGAACACTTTGGTTATAACTGTATGTGTGGAAGTATGTCTGTATATGTCCCAGTATTTCTATAATTGCCTACTTGATCTCCCACTAGAACACAGGCACAAGTCACCTTCAATAAGAAATCAACACAAACCACCCAACAAACATTTCCCTCCAAGGGCAAAAATTAAAAGGAATAAGTAATATAACCTTAAAACCTGGGAAAAGGAGACCTCAAGTGCAGCAAGTTAGGAAGAAGAAGAAAAAAAAAAAGATGATGAAAAGAAAGAGAAATACAGCACAAATAAAAGAACAAAGTGGAAACTCACAAGACCAAATAAACGAAGAGGAATTAAGTAATCTCCCTGAAAGAGAATTCAGAATAATGATAGTAAAGTTGCTCCAAAGACCTGAAAATAGAATGGAGAAAATGTAAGAAACATTTAACATAGTTAATACAATCACCAAGGACATAGAAAAAATAAAGAATAAGCAAACAGAGATGAATAATGCAATTATTGAAATTAAAAATACATTAGAAGGAACCAACAGCAGAATAACTAAAGCAGAGGAACGGGTAAGTGAGCTGGAGAATAGAATGGTGAAAACAACTGCTGAAGAGTGGATAAAGGGAAAGGAATGAAAAGAACTGAGGAAAGCCTCAGAAACCTTTGGGACAATATTAAATGTATCAATATTAGAGTTATAGGGGTCCCAGAAGAAGAAGACAAATAAAAAGGCACTGAGAAAATTTCTGAAGAAATTATAGTTGAAAACTTCCCCAACATGGGAAAGGAAATAATCAAGTCCAAGTAGCACATAGAGTCCCCTACAGGTTAAAGCCAAGGAGGAACACTTCGGGACACCCACATCAAGCTAAAAGCAATTAAGCACAAAGAAAGGATATTAAAAGCAGAAAGGGAAAAGCAACAAGTAACATATAAGGGAAAACCCATACAATTAACAGCAAATCTTTCAGCAGAAACTCTACAGGTCAGAAGGGAATGGCAGGATATATTTAAAGTACTGAAAGAGAAAAGCCTATAACCACAATTATTATACTGGGCAAAAATATCATTCAAAATTGATGGAGAAATCAAAAGCTTTATGGACAAGCAGAAATTAAGAAAATTCAACACCACCAAACCAGCCTTGTGACAAATATTAAAGGAACTAACATATCTAGGAAACACAAGAGAAAGGAAAGACCTACCCCTCCCCCTCCCCCCAAAAAAAACAAATTGAAAAATTTCCAGTAGGAACATATGTATCAATAATTACCTTAAATGTAAATGGATTAAATGCACCAACCAGATGCAGATTGACTGAATGGATATAAAAAGAAGATACATATATATTCTGCCTATAGGAGACCCACTTCAGACCTAGAGACACATACATACTGAAAGTAAAAGGATGGAAAAAGATATTCCATATGAATGGAAACCAAAAGAAAGCTGGAGTGGCAATCCTTATTTCAAACAAAATAGACTTTAAAATAAAGAATATTATAAGAGACAAAGAAGGCCATGACATAATGATCAAGGGATCAATGCAAGAAGAAGACACAACAATTGTAAATGTCTATGTACTCAACATAGGAACACCTTAATACATAGGGCAAACACTAATAGGCATAAGAGGAGAAATCAACAGCAACACAATAATAGTAAGGGACTTAAACAACCCACTGTCATCAATGGACAGATCATCAAAACTGAGAATCAATAAGGAAACACAATCCTTAAATGGAACATTAGACCAAATAGACCTAATTGATATCTTCAGGACTTTCCATCCAAATGCAGAAGAATACATTTTCTTCTCAAGTGCACATGGAACAGTCTCCAGGATAGACCACATCTTGGGCCACAAGTCAAGTCTCAGTAAATTTAAGAAAATTGAAATTGTATCAAGTAACTTCTCTGACCACAACACTATAAGACTAGATAGCAGATACATGAAAAAAAAAACAGCAACAAAACACAAACTCATGGAGATTAAACCTCTAAATAACAAAGATGTTACTGAAGAAATAAAAAAGAAATCAAAAGATTTCTAGAAACAAATGACTATGAAAACACAACGACCCAAATTCTATGGGACTCAGCAAAAGCAGTTCTAAGAGGGAGGTTTATAGTGATATGATCATACCTCAAGAAGCAAGAAAAGCATTGAATATACAGCTTAACTCTACATCTAAAGCAGCTGGAAAAAGAACAAAACTCTCAAGTCAGAAAAGTGAAGGAGATCATAAAAATCAGAGCAGAAATAAATGAAAAAGAAAAAAGGAAACAATAGCAAAGATGAATAAAACTAAAAGTTGGTTCTTTGAGAAGATTAAAAAAATTGACAAACCACTAGCCAGACTTATCCAGAAAAAAAGGGGAAAAAATCAAATCAATAAAATTATAAATGAAAGAGGTTACAACAAACACACAAAAATACAAAGGATCATAAGACAATATTATGAGCAACTATATGCTAACAAAATGGACAACCTAGAGGAAATTGACAGATACTTAGAAAAGATCAGTTTCCCAAGACTGAACCAGGAAGAAATAGAAATCATGAACAACCCAATTACAAACACTGAAATTGAAACAGTGATTTAAAAATCTCCCCAAATCAAAAGCCAGGGCATGATGGTTTCACAGGGAATTATATCAAACATTCAGAGAACAGCTAATGCCTATTTTTCTGAAACTCTTCCAAAAAATTGCAGAGAAGGAACACTTCCAAACTCATTCTATGAGGCCACAATCACCCTGAAACCAAAACCAGGAAAGGACAAAAAAAAAAAAAGAAAAGAAAAAAGAAAGAAAGAAAGAAAATTATAGGCCAATATCACTAATGAATATAGATGCAAAAATCCTCAACAAAATCAAAAGTCTAGCAAACAGAATCCAACAAGGTATTAAAAAGCTCATATACCATGAACAAGTCAGGTTCATTCCAGGGATGCAAGGATTCTTCAATATATGCAAATCAATCAGTGTGATACACCATATCAACAAGTTGAAAGATAAAAACCATATGATCATCTCAGTAGATGCAGAAAAAGCCATTGACAAAATTCAGCACCTATTTATGATTAAAACTCTTCAAAAATAGGCATAGAAAGAACCTACCTTAACATGGTAAAGGCCATATATGAAAAGCCCACAGTAAACATAATTCTCAGTGGTGAAAAACTAAAAGCTTTCCCTCTAAGTCAGGAACAAAACAAGAGTGTCCACTCTCACCACTACTATTCAAAATAGTTTTAGAAATCCTAGCTACAGCAATTAGAGAAGGCAAAGAAATAAAACAAATTCAGATCGGAAAAGAAGAAGTAAAACTCTTACTGTTTGCAGATGACATGATATTATACATAGAAAACCCTAAAGAAACTATCAGAAAGTTACTAGAGCTAATCAGACAATTCAGCAAAGTCACAGAATATAAGGTCAATACACATAAATCACTTGCACTCCTATATACTAACAATGAAAAATCATAAAGAGAAATTAAGGAATTAATATCATTCACCATTGCAAAAATAAAGAATGAAATATCTGGGAATAAATCTACTTAAAGAAACAAAAGACCTGTATATGGAAAACTATAAGACACTGATGAAAGAAATCAAAGACAACATAAACAGATAGAGAAATATTGCATGTTCCTTGGTGGGAAGAATCAATATTGTGAAAATGACTATACTAACAAATGCAATCTACAGATTCAATGTAATCCCTATCAAATTACCACTGGCTTTTTCACAGAACTAGAACAAAAATTTCCACAATTAATATGGAAACACAAAGGACTCTAAATAGCCAAAGCAGTTTTGAGAAAGTAGAATGGAGCTGGAGGAATCAATCTTCCTGACTTCAGATTATATTACAAAGCTATAGTCATCAAGACAGTACGATACTGGCACATAAATAGAAATATAGACCAATGGAACAAGATAAAAAACCCAGAAATAAACCCACATACCTATGGGTACTTTATTTTTGACAACGGAGGCAAGAATGTACAATGGGGCAAAGGCAGCCTCTTCAATAAGTGGTGCTGGGAAAACTGGACAGCTACATGCAAAAGAATGGAATTAGTTCACTACCTAATGCCATATACAAAGATAAATTCAAAATGGATTAAAGACCTAAATGTAAGACCAGAAACTATTAAACTCTTAGAGGAGAACACAGGCAGAACACTCGATGACATAAATCAAAGCAAGATCTTCTATGATCCACCTCCTAGAGTAATTGAAATAAAAACAAAAATAAACAAGTGGGACATAATTTAAAAGCTTCTGCACAGCAAAGGAAACTACAAATTAGGTTAAAAGACAACCCTCAGAATGGGAGAAAATAATAGCAAGGGAAACAACTGATAAAGAGCTAATTTCCAAAATACACAAGCAGCTTATACAATTCAATATCAAAAAAGCAAACAACCTAATCAAAAAGTGGGAAAGGGACCTAAAGAGACATTTCTCCAAAGAAGACATACAGATGGCTAATAAGCACATGAAAAGATGCTCAAACTCACTCATTATCAGCGAATTGCAAATCAAAACTACAATGAGATACCACCTTACACCAGTCAGAATGGCCATCATCCAAAAGTTTACGAACAATAAAAGCTGGGGTGGGTGTGGAGAAAAGGAAACACTCGTGCATTGCTGCTGGGAATATAAACTGATACAACCATTATGAAAGATGGTATTTGAGACTCCTTAAAAAGCTAGGAACAAAACCACTGTAGGACCCAGCAATCCCACTCCTAGGCATATACCTTGAAGAAATCAAAACTGAAAAAGACACATGTAGCCCAATGTTCACTGAAGCTCTATTTACAATAGCTAGAACATGGAAGCAACCTAGATGTCCATCAACAGATGAATGGATAAAGAAGCTGTGGTACATATATATACAATGGAATACTACCCAGCCATAAAAAGAAACACTGAATCTGTTCTAATGAGGTGGACGAAACTAGCGCCCATTATACAGAGTGAAGTAAGTCAGAAAGAGAAATATAAATATTGTATACTGACACATATATATAGAATCTGAAGAGATGGCATTGATTAATTTATCTTCAGGGTGGCAACAGAGAACCAGACATAGAGAACAGACCTATGGACAAGGTGGGAGGGAAGGAGAAAGAAGGGGTGATGTATGGAGAGAGTAACACAGAAATTTACAATACCATGTATGAAACAGATAGCCAATGGGAATTTGCTGTATGACTCAGGGAACTCAAACAGGGGCTCTGTGACAGGCTGAAGGGTGGGGTGGAGAGGGAGATGGAAGGGAGGTCTGGGAAGGAGGGAACATGGGTATATATACATATGGCTAATTCTTGTCGATGTATGACAGAAAATCACAAAATCTGTAAAGCAATTACCCTTCAATTAAAAAATTGAAACAAAAGGATAAAGAAAGAAAATTAAAGGAAGATCAGAGCAAGGCTTCAGGCACAAACATTACATTATCTGCAAAGTTTTTGTTCACCATTTTTTCAATTCAAGAAAAAAAAAAACCTGCCATGGCTGACTCACAACCCTATCATCAAAAATCTTCTCTTCATTTATCATGGTTATTATAATTTTCAAGAACGTCAGGAGTGAAATCAAATGTTAGTTACAAAGTTCGACAAAATTTGAAAGATATTTCTCATGCAAACAATGTAGAAACTCTCACCAAGACCATTTTTAACAGCTACTTAATTTTGATCCAAATGTTTCTGTTACACTTCAATTTTAAGTTGGGTCTCAACTTAATTTCACATTCTTGATCAAAGCCATTTCTTCTCACCTCTGTATCAAAACCTTTAGGAGGCAGTTCATTCTTATCTCCCCAAGGTCTTGGTCTGTTTCAGCCCTGTTGGACTCACTGTCCTCTTAATTCCTATAACACAGTAACTCATATTGCATATAAAATACATTCAGCTTTTAAAACTCTCCTTTTATTTAATGTTCTTACTCTTCTGTCCCCAACTATTGAGGAGGAATTTTAATGAGAACAAAGTATCTCTGATCCTTCTTCCATCCTAAAGTTATTTAACAGAACTAAACAAGTGACAGACAGCTAGCATGATGATGGTTTGAAAAAAATTGAAAGACATTTTTATGGGGAGCATCTGAAAAGTAACTATTGGTTGCAACGAACCTACTGCCTTTTACATGCTCTAAAATTCTAGGTGATTTTTTTATTCTTTCTCTACTTTTATAACTGTCATTTTTTTCTGTTTACCTTTATCTTGCCTATGAAATTACTGAAATTTGTTTATATACATTTGTTGATGAACAGCATTCAAAGCTAAACAGTGTGTTAAAATCTTGATTTATATACCTCAAATTAGATAATATACCAATAGAATATATTTACAATAAAGCAGATATATAAGTAAGTGATACAAAAAAAAGAAAAAGACAAATACTATATGATAGTACTTATACATGAAATCTAAAATATGACATAAATGAACTTATCTATAAAACAGAAATAGATACACATAGAGAACAGACTTCTGGTAGCCAGAGTGGGGTGGGGAGGGAAGGAGTGGGAGGTTGTAATTAACTGATGTAAGCTATTATATATAAAATGGATAAAAACAAGACTCGACTCTATAGCACAGGGAACTATATTCAAAATCCTATGATAAGCCATAATGGTAAAGAATAAGAAAAAGAATGTATATGTAAAACTGAATCATTTTGCTGCACAGCAGATATTAACACAACATTATAAATAAACTATACTTCAATATAAAATAAATAATTTAAGTTACCTTCTCCATTTTCCTATCAGGGAAAATATGGAAGCAGTGAGATGGAGCTCCTCCCAACCCTAGGTCCCTGAGTCAGGACAACAGAATAAAGCCTCTTAGCTGACCCAGGATGGATGGTTGGTGTGAGCATATAGTAAGCCTTTCATTCTTTTAAGCCACTTAAGCTCAGGGACTCTTTATTTTATGTTTTTTTTTTNGAGAGTTTTTATCATAAATGGATGTTGAGTTTTGTCAAAGGCCTTCTCTGCAGCTATTGAGATAATCATATGGCTTTTATTTTTCAATTTGTTAATGTGGTGAATTGCATTGATTGATTTGCGGATATTGAAGAATACTTGCATCCCTGGGATAAAGCCCACTTTGTCATGCTGTATGATCTTTTTGATGTGTTGTTGGATTCTGATTGGTAGAATTTTGTTAAGTATTTTTGCATCTATGTTCATCAGTGATATTGGCCTGTTGTTTTCCTTTCTGTGGCATCTTTGTCAGGTTTTGGTATTAGGGTGATGGTGGACTCATAGAATGAGTTTGGANTCCCTGGGATAAAGCCCACTTGGTCATGGTGTATGATCTTTTTAATGTGTTGTTGGATTCTGATTACTAGAATTTTGTTAAGGATTTTTGCATCTATGTTCATCAGTGATATTGGCCTGTTGTTTTCCTTTCTGTGGCATCTTTGTCAGGTTTTGGTATTAGGGTGATGGTGGACTCATAGAATGAGTTTGGAAATTTACCTTCCTCTGCAATTTTCTGGAAGAGTTTGAGTAGGATAGATATTAGCTCTTCTCTAAATTTTTGGTAGAATTCAGCTGTGAATCCATCTGGACCTGGGCTTTTGTTTGCTGGAAGGTTTCTGATTACAGTTTCAATTTCTGTGCTTGTGATGGGTCTGTTAAGATTTTCTATTTCTTTCTGGTTCAGTTTTGGAAAGTTGTACTTGTCTAAAAATTTGTCCATTTCTTCCACATTGTCCACTTTACTGGCATATAATTGCTGATAGTAGTCTCTTATGATCCTTTGTATTTCTGTGTTGTCTGTTGTGATCTCTCCATTTTCATTTCTAGTTTTATTGATTTGATTTTTCTCCCTTTGTTTTTTGATGAGTCTGGCTAAGGGTTTGTCAATTTTTTTTATCCTTTCAAAGAACCAGCTTTCGGCGTTGTTGATTTTTTCTATAGTCTCTTTTGTTTCTTTTGCATTTATTTATTTATTTCTGTCCTAATTTTTATGATTTCTTTCCTTCTATTAGCTCTGGGGTTCTCCATTTCTTCCTTTTTTAGTTGCTTTAGGTGTAGAGTTAGGTTATTTACTTGACTTNATGGGTCTGTTAAGATTTTCTATTTCTTCCTGGTTCAGTTTTGGAAAGTTGTACTTGTCTAAGAATTATTCCAGGTCATGAGACGGAAGATGATGCCACCTCAGTGTACCTGATAAATGTTTGGTCCAACTCACTCCAATTATCGATATAAGAGCATGGGAACAGAATGCTCTTTGGTATGATGAAAATTGTTTACTGGGCCCTTTTCTAGGTGTTCATTCATTCTAGCTATTATTTGTTGTTTTTTCTTAATGAATTAAGGTTCTCAAGTCATGTCAGAACAAAGATTGAGAGTACTTGACTGCCCAGCATTGTTAGAAAACTATAGGAATATGTTCAGTGAGAGAGGTTGCTTTTTAATTGCAGTTCTTGCTAAATGCACAGGGAGGGTAGCAAGCAAGGGATTCAATTAGACCTGGATTTGACTCAAGAATCCACTATTTGGCAGCTGTTTGATCACATGCATAGATCATTTTACCTCTGTGAGTCTCACCTTTCTGTGTGATAATAAACTTTGTTATTAATATCCTGTCAACATTACTCATAGGTTATTCACAAAATAAAAGCACTGGGGTCAACTTAGAAAGGGATTTGATAGAAGTGAAGCAATGAAAAGGTTGCATTTTGGAGTAGTTAAACATCGACTCCCCCCCACCCCCTGCTCCAGAAAGAATTCTATTTTTCCTCACTACTTCAACTGTACTTTATTTAAAAAAAAAAAAATCTCCTTTGGGATTAAAAAACATCTGAAAATTTGTCCTTTTTTTTTTTTCAATTTTTCTGAGCCTTAGCTATTGGTTTCTGATTCTTTGAGTTATTCCTTATGTCACAGTATTGTATAATTTATATAGAACACTCTCTCCTGTCTTGTATTATTTAATTCTCCAAAGTGTTTGGAGAAAGGATTTTATATGAAAGCAGTGACACAGAATAAAACGGCATCANTTTTTTTTTTTTTCAATTTTTCTGAGCCTTAGCTATTGGTTTCTGATTCTTTGAGTTATTCCTTATGTCACAGTATTGTATAATTTATACAGAACACTCTCTCCTGTCTTGTATTATTTAATTCTCCAAAGTGTTTGGAGAAAGGATTTTATATGAAAGCAGTGACACAGAATAAAACGGCATCATACCAGTGTCTTGCATCTTTAATAAAGTTGCTCTCAAACAGCATTTCAGTAAATGAAATGTACCCAGGAATGACAAATTTTCATATATCAAAGGTATGCTATGACCTGCTCTGGGACATAAAGCCTAATGCCATAATAGAGCCTGGAGGTTTGTGTTTGATTTGATTTGGCTTTCTTTCTTTTCTTCTAAAGGAATAATACCTACTTTCCAAAATAATAATCATAAGAGTAAAAAACCTATCTCATCCAAAGACAGGGAAAAGTACCATTAAGATTGAAGGCATTCAATGGCAATGTTAGAATGTAAGCTTTGGGGAGGGGGGAAACACACACACAACAAAGAAAAGAAAGGGGGCTTTGTCAATTTGAATAATTTATAACATATCTCCAGGAACATTGCAAACTGCATTCTGAAAGAAATTGTCCAACATGAAACAAAGAACAAGAGAATTCCTGAAACATTTAGCTTAGTGTGAGTGAGATTTATGATTAGGGCTACCTGTATGTAGAAAGAGTGGCCACAAATGCCCCAGGAGCAAATGGAAGCCCCCTTATTGGTGAGGGGAAAAAGATAAACCAAACAAACAAACAAAAAAAACCCTGACAAATGTGATTTTGTGATCATGTAACACCATTGTGGCAAATGACCGTTTCCTCATCATTTCAGACTGAACTGCTTATTATAATGGGAAAGACTGGCTGTTCAAGGCCACACAAAATGCAATATTTGTCTTAAAGAGAAGGAATTCCTTTTTCTGGGAAACAGTGGAAACAGTGTCAGACTTTATTTTTGGGGGCTCCAAAATCACTGCAGATGGTGACTGCAGCCATGAAATTAAAAGACGCTTACTCCTTGGAAGGAAAGTTATGACCAATCTAGATAGTATATTCAAAAGCAGAGACATTACTTTGCCAACAAAGGTCTGTCTAGTCAAGGCTATGGTTTTTCCA
>SJYA01002995.1:476903-746469 GCA_006410615.1 Neotragus moschatus
CTGTAAACATCTGACTTTTAAAAATCTAACTTACTTATTTTTAATAGGAGAATAATTGTTTTACAAAATTGTGTTGGTTTCTGCCATACATCAACATGAATCAGCCATACGGATACATACGTCCCCTGCCTCTTGAACCACCCCCTCCTCCCTCCCAGCACATCTCATCCCTCTAGGTTGTCACAGAGCACTGGATTTGAGCTACCTGCATCATACAGCTAATCCATACTAGCTGCCTAATTTTGCAAATAATAATGTATATGCTTCAATGTTATTGTCTCAACTTGAGTCACCCTCTCATTCCCTCACTGTGTCCACAAATCTGTTCTTTTTTTTTTTAATTGACGAGAGATTTCAATGCAGCATACATAGGGTGAGGAGCTTACCTTTATGCTTCTAAGATATTCCATCTGTGCTTTGGGGGATTACTACCTAGTAAAGAGCACTAATTAAACCAGTCTCACTATGCTCAGAACCTAGGTCCACATTTTAATAGAATTCTACCACACGGCACAGGAAAAGTCTGGCTGAGAAGCAGGATAATGCAGATAACATTATTGCTGTGGCAAAGGGAACAGAGAACCAGAAGGAGCCTGCGAAACCCTGGAAGCAGTCCTTTTGAGTTTCAAACAGTGACATATTGTTAAACATTCAATATATCTAAAATTGAGTAGCTTTCCCAATGGGAACTGATGCAGGCTTCTGGGAGCATTTTGTCCAAGCCATCTTACACTGTTACTTGAAATCTGCAGTGAAATTGGATGGAAGACTTTGTTTCAATCCGTTCCAATATTGCCTGACATGCACATGAATCCCCATGTAGGATAAATTAGCCAGAGAGAAGAGGAGCTGAGTGAGCAGGACTGGCAGGCAGTCTTTTTGAATCATGTACCAGATCCATATTTACACTTCCTATTTGTCGCTTCTCTCATAGAAATGGACTCGTGTGTGAAATGGGAGAAATGTGGGCCTATCAATAAACTACATTAGATAGCATGACAAGAGAAACCACTGATGGATGGGTAGCCCAGAAGCCTTCACAGGCTCCATTACCAAACCAATGAGCATCCTTTTATGCACTGAGTCTCTCTAATAATTTGTGTTGATGATGATTTGGTGGCAAATTAGAATCAATTAGTGAAAATTTCCTCTCTTATTGTGTTGATGAGGCTGCCGACTCTGTTGATTTGTGTTCTAAGAAATTACCTTTTGGCTGCCCAGATTTGAAACAGGGAATCTTTCTTTCTCACATGATATTCCTATAGTACTTTGGCATTCAATATGTGGCCCCCAGATCAGCAACACTGGTACTGTGAGGGAGGTTGTCATACATGTAGAATCTTAGACTCCATCCAGGACTTCATGAATCAGGATCTGTACTTAACTAAGATCTCTAGATAGTTACTCATGTCTACAGTCTGTGAAATACTTATCTAGTAGTAATACGAGTGTTGGCTAACTAGACCAGGAGTTCCAGATTGTAATGCTAAGCTGAATTACCCTGGGACCATATGTTTTCTTGTTTTGAAAATATAAGGACTGGCAGGAAGTCTTTGATGGTCAGTTTTTCTAGAAATGTTTAGACTCGATATTGCACTTTTCAGACTCCAGCCCAGAATCTTCCCAGCTTCAGATGCATTCCCAGCTCCTCTCACCTTGACTCATGCTTTTTCTTCAATGTCCCTACATTTGTTTTTCCCAGATATAATAAATTCCCATTTTGTTCTCCTCCAGAATCCTAGGATTGTTTTAGATAAAACTATTCATAGCACTTACATCCCTGCAATAAAGTTATCTGTTTATCATTACCTTGGAGCAGAGCACAACTTCCTCCAGATATGATTTCTACCTGTATCATTTTTATGTGGGACACTAACAGCAACACAGTATTCTAGACGCTGGACACAAAGATTACTCAATAAATACTGGATTAAGTGAACCAATATATTCACTAACAGAAAAGGGTGGAGGAGGAAAGACTAGATGAGCGGATGATACAGTGAGCTAGGGGGTTGCCAAGGAAAAATGCTGGATTGGGCAGTTATGTGAAGAACTAGTATCCAGTGAAAGGAAAATGCTCATATAGGCCTACACGCCTCTCATCAGGTTTATTGTGCCAAAGTCTGGATTCTAGCACTGTTCAACGTCCACTCCTTTAGCGACAGTGGTTGTGGCACAGACTTGGATTACTGTGGTATTGAATGGTTTGCCTTAGAAATGAACAGATCATTCTGTCATTTTTGAGATTAAACTCAAGTACAGCATTTTATACTCTTTTGTTAACTCTGAGGGTTACTACATTTCTTCTAATGGGTCCTTGCCAGAGTAGTAGATATAACGGTAATCTGAATCAAATTCCCCCATTATGGTACAAGCTGGAATCAGAAGCTGGACACACAAGCTGAAATCAAGTTTTCCAGGAAAAATATCAATAATCTATGATATGCAGATGACACCACCCTTATGGCAGAAAGGAAATAAGAACTAAAGAGACTCTTGAGGAAAGTGAGAGAGAAGATTGAAAAAGTTGGCTTAAAACTCAACATTCAGAAAACTAAGATCATGGCATCTGGTTCCATCACTTCATGGCAAACAGATGGGGAAACAATGGAAATAGTGACAGGTTTTAGTTTCTTGGGCTCCAAAATCACTGCAGATGGTGACTGTAGCCGTGAAATTAAAAGACACTTGCTCTTTGGAAGAAAAGTTATGACCAACTTAGATAGCATATTAAAATGCAGAGACATTACTCTGCCAAAAAATGTCCATCTAGTCAAAGCTATGGGTTTTCCAGTAGTCATGTATGGATGTGAGAGTTGGGCTACAAAGTAAGCTGAGCACCAAAGCACTGATGCTTTTGAACTATGGTATTGGAGGAGACTCTTGAGAGTCCCTTGGACTGCAAGGAGATCCAGCCAGTCTATCCTAAAGGAAATCAGTTCTGAACATTCATTGGAAGCACAGATGCTGAAGTTGAAGCTCCGATACTTTGGCCACCTAATGTGAAGAAGTGACTGATTTAAAGAGCCCCTGATGCTGGGAAAGATTAAAGGTAGTAGGAGAAGGGGATGACAGAGGATGAGATGGCTGGATGGCATCACTGATTCAATGACATGAGTCTGAGGAAACTCCGGGAGGTAGTGATAGACAGGGAAGCCTGGCATGCCACAGTTTATGGGATCGACAGTTTATGGGACACGACTGAGTAACTGAACTGAACTGACTGATTCTGATACATTTTAGTTCACTGATTCCTAAAATGTTGATGTTCACTCTTGCCATCTCCTGCTTGACTGCTTCCAGTTTACCTTAATTCATGGACCTAATATTCCAGGTTCCTATGCAATATTGTTCTTATTGCATCAGGCTTTACTTTCACCACCAGACACATCCACATTTGGGTGTTGTTTGCACTTTGGCTCAGCCTCTTCATTTCTTCTGGAGGTATTTCTCCACTCTTCTCCAGGAGCATATTGGGTACCTCCTGACCTGGGGAGTTCATCTTTCAGTGTCATATCTCTTTGTTTTTTCATACTGTTCATGGGGTTCTCAAGGTAAGAATGCTGAAATGGCTTGCCATTCCCTTCTCCAGTTGATCATGTTTTGTCAGAACTCTCCACCATGACCCATCTGTCTCTGGTGGGCCTACAAGTTATGTCTTGGCCGTGATCCATGTGATCAGTTTGGTTAGTTTTCTGTGATTGTGGTTTTCATTCTGTCTTCCCTCTAATAGGTTAAGATAAGAGGCTTGTGAAAGTATCCTAACGGGAGGTAAACTGGGTCTCTGTTTATTTCCAAGTCAAACCATACAAATCACAGTAAACACAGTTTATGCCCCAACCACTAATGCTGAAGAAGCTGAATAGTTCTATAAATATCTGGAAGACTTTTTAGAACTAACACCAAAAAGTTGTCCTTTTCATCATAGGGGACAGGAATGCAAAAGTGGGAAGTTAAGAGATACCTGGAGAAACAGGCAGATTTGGCCTTGAAGTACAACATGAAGCAAGGCAAAGGCTAAAAGAGTTTTACCAAGAGAACTCACTGGTCATAGCAAACACTCTCTTTCAACAATACAAGAGATGACTCTACACATGGACATCACCACATGATCAATACTGAAATCAGACTGATTCTATTCTTTGCAGCTGAAGATGGAGAAGCTCTATACAGTCAGCAAAAAGAACACCAGGAGCTGACTGAGGCTCAGATCATGAACTCCTTATTGCAAAATTCAGACTTAAAGTAGGGGAAACCACTAGTCCATTCAGGTAAGACCTAAATCAAATCCCTTACTACTATACAGTGGAAATGACAAACAGATTGAAGGGATTAGATCTGATTGACAGAGTGCCTGAAGAACTATGGACAGAAGTTTGTGACATTGCACAGGAGGCAGTAATCAAAACTATCCCTAAGAAAAGGAAATGCAAAAAAGGTAAAATCATTGTCTGAGGAGGTCTTACAAATAGCTTAGAAAAGAAGAGAAGTGAAAGGCAAAGGAGAAAAGAAAATATATACCTATATAAATGCTGAATTCCAAAGAAGAAAGCCTTCCTAGCTGATCAATGAAAGAAATAGAGGAAAACAACAGAATGGGCAACATTAGAGATCTCTTCAAGAAAATGAGAGATACCAAGTAAACATTTCATAAGATGATGGGCATAATAAAGGACAGAAATGGTATGGACCTAATAGAAGCAGAAGATATTAAGAAGAGGTGGCAAGCATACACAGTAGAGCTATACAAAAAGGATCTTAATGACCCAGATAACCATGGTGGTGTGGTTATTCACCCTAAGATAGACACCCTGGAGTGAAAAGTCTAGTGCACCTTAGGAAGCATCACTATGAACAAAGCTAGTGGAAGTGATGGAATTCCAGTTGAGCTATTTCAAATCCTAAAAGATGATGCTGTGAAAGTGGTGCCCTCAATATGCCAGAAAGTTGGAAAACTCAGCAGTGGCCATGGGTGTGGAAAAGGTCAGTTTTCATTCCAGTCCCAAAGAAAGGCAATGCCAAAGAGTGTTCAAACTCCCACACAATTTCACTCATATCATACACTAGCTAAGTAATGCTCAAAACTCTCTAAGCTAGGCTTCAAAAGTACATGAACCAGGAACTTCCAGATGTTCAGCTGGATTTAGAAAAAGCAAGGAACCAGAAATCAAATTGCCAACATCCACTAGGTCATAGAAAAAGCAAGAGAATTCCAAAGAATCATTACTTCTGCTTCACTGATTATGCTAAAGTCTTTTACTATGTGGATCACAACAAACTGTGGAAAATGCTTAAAGAAAGGGAATACCAGTCAGCTTTACCTGCTTCCTGAGAAATCTGTATGCAGGTCAAGAAGCAATAGTTAGAACTGAACATGGAACAATGGACTGGCTCCATATTGGGAAAGGAGTACATCAAGATTGTATATTGTTACCCTGCTTATTTAACTTATATGCAGAGTACATCATGCAAAATGCCAGGCTGGATGAAGCACCAGCCAGAAACAAGACTGCCAGGAGAAATATCAATAATTTATATGCAGATGACACCACTCTTATGGCAGAAAGCTAAAAGAACTAAAGAGTCTTTTGATGAAGGGGAAAGAAGAGAGTGAAAAAGTTTACTTAAAACTCAGGATTTCAAAAATGAAGATCCTGGTATCTGGTCCCATTACCCCATGGCAGATAGATAGGAAACAATGGAAACACTGACCATTTTTTTCCCCATGGGCTCCAAAATCACTAAGATGGTGACTGCAGCCATGAAATTAAAAGATGGCTGTTCCTTGGAAGAAAAGTTATGAACAACCTAGACAGCATATTAAAAAGCAGAGACATTACCACCAAAGTTCATAAAGTCAAAGCTATGATTTTTCCAGTAGTCATGTATGGATGTGAGAATTGGAAAATAAAGAAAGCTGAGTGTCATAGAATTAATGCTTTTGAACTGTGGTGTTGGAGAAGACTTTTGAGAGTCCCTTGGACTGCAAGGATATCCAACCAGTCAATCCTAAAGGAAACCAATCCTGAATAGTCACTGAAGAACCGAGGCTGAAGCTGAAGATTCAATAATTTGGCCACCTGATGTGAATCACTGACTTTTTAGAAAAGACCCTGATGCTGGGAAAGACTGAAGGCATAAGTGGACGATAAAGAATGAGATTTTGGGTGGCATCAAAGACTCAATGGGCATGAGTTTGAGCAAGCTCTGGAAGATGGAGAAGGACAGGGAAGCCTGGTGTGCTGCATTCCATGGGGTTGCAAAGAGTTGGACACGACTGGATGACTGAACACATCAACAACTGTATTCTAATCTCTAAAGCATTTGCATGTTACTATCATGGCCTCAGATCTGGGTCCTACCCAGGAACAACTGAATCAAGAAATCTTAAGGATCAGATCCAAAGCCTCGGGATTGCTTTTAAAACTCCTTGGGAAATATTTTTTATCCTTTGTTCTAAGAGTATTGCCTAAAACTTGTATGTATGCAGAAGAGAAAAATGCTGAAGGTTTTGGGAATCAGGAAATTAGATTCTCAGCTGGATTATTCTGCCCATGTTCATCCTGGAGTAGTGATTTAGTGAAAACATCAGAGTTAGCTTCAGTTTCTGTAGAACTGTCATGTGGAAAAGGATATTTTAATGATTCCAGAAGGTAAATAAATATCAATAAAGAGAAATTGGAGAGGTCAGTTTCAATTCAATATATAACAGGTATAATATTTTTCAAGACATATACTCAGATGTGCAAAATAAAAAAAAAGTAGCTATCATATTTTTATTATTTTTCTGAAACATCCTTTCTATTGAACCCTCACTTTAGTTGATGTCATAACCTATAATCCTCCCTACTTCTGGGTAAACTCTGGTGCTTCAGTATCTTCTGTTTTCAGGTTTAAACTTCAGTGAAGTCAGAATTGTTTCCATCTCCCTTCTCTACCTTAGGTTAAGAGGTAGACTTTGCATGCTTTATGTAAAAAATCCTTGCTTCGGGAAATACATCTTTTCCATGACCTTTCCATTGTTTGAAGTGTGTATCTACTGAGACTTAACTTGTCTTCACCAGGCCCTGGTCAATGAGTGTGTCTGACAAAATGTCTGTATCTTTATCTCTTTATCTGGTTCTCCGTTTATGACCCAGACAGCCTTTCGGCTATGATGCAGCCATTTTGGAGATGTCAGCTCTCTCTCAGTTAACCTTTGAACCCTTCTTAGAGGCCACAGGAAAAGCTGACTGTCTCTGAAAACAATTACACTGATACAGAGTTTTAGGGTTGCCTTTTTCTGCTTCTCGTATCACATTCAACTAACTCCACTGATTTCTTCCAGAGTTTGAGATAGAGAGAAATTCATAGAAACTTTATTTCTCAAAGGGCTTCCCTTATGGCTCAGCTGGTAAAGAATCCGCCTACAATGTGGGAGACCTAGGTTTGATCCCTGGGTTGGGAAGATCCCCTGGAGAAGGGAAAGGCTACCCACTCCAGTGTTCTGGCCTGGAGAATTCCATGGACTGCATACTCCATGGAGTCACAAAGAGTTGGACATGACTGAGTGACTTTCACTTACATTCCTCAAATGCATTTGAAAATTCATCTTCCCCAAAACACATTCAAGTGTAAAAACCAGTCAGTTCAATTTAGTCACTCTATCATGTCCAACTCTTTGCAACCCCATGGACTGCAGCACACCAGGCTTCCCTGTCCATCACCAACTTCTTGAGCTTGCTCAAACTCATGTCGATCAAGTTGATGATACCATCCAAACATCTCATCCTCTGTCATCCCCTTTTCCTCCTGCTTTCAATCTTTCCCAGCATCAGGGGCTTTTCAAATAAGTCAGTTCTTCACATCAGGTGGCCAGAGTATTGGAGCTTCGGCTTCAGCATCAGTCCTTCCAATGTATATTCAGGACTGATTTCCTTCAGAATTGACTGGGTGGATCTCCTTGCAGTCCAAGGTACTCTCAAGAGTCTTCTCCACCACCACAGTTCAAGAGCATCACACCTACCATGCTCAGCTTTCTTTAATTTCCAATTCTCACATCTATACATGACTACTGGAAAAATTATAGTTTTGACTAGTAAGACCTTTGTTGACAAAGTAATGTCTCTGCTTTTTAATATGCTGTCTAGGTTGGTCATAGCTTTTTTTTTTCCAAGGAGCAAGCCTCTTTCAATTTCATTAGGTAATAACTTCAAAAGTATCATTCCATCATGTAAAGGAAGACTTTTTGTCAAGTGTATCTTCCAAAAATAAAATGTACTAGATTGACCACTTTTAATGAAATGATCAAGGAAATCCAAGGTTATGGTTTAAGATTGGATTGCGTCACTGGTTACTAAATGGAATCATGTAGCAGACTCCCCTAAAGAGTTTTTAAAGCTCAAATGGCAAGAACTGCTCCATTTTTGCTTACTGTGAAATTTGAGGGAGGAAAGATTTTTAACTTTCTGTGTAGCCTCACTCACTAAAATGACTGTAATAGCATTGTGCACACAGCCTTTAGCCAGAGAATATTCTCTCCCTGGTGAATATTCTGTGGCAGATTCTGTTCTAAGGAAAAAACAAAGAGGACAAAGTGATCATTACGAAGTCTTCATGACCAGCTTCTGGGGTTACCCTTCAGTTTCCACGGTGTACACTGCTTTCATTGGCCACGCAGAAGGAGGTTCATGAACAAGATCGAGGTCACAGCCTACAAACAAGGAGCAATTGTACCATCAGTGGGGCCTCCTGCTGAGCTCTGCATCTAGAGAATAACCATTCAGCAAACACCCCTCTTTCCTTTAGTTGGAAGGCAACTCTCCTCAAGGGAAAAAAAGAAAAGGATGTACGGAGATCAAAAGTCACTTCACTTCTCTCAGGGAGATTGGATGTTCATAAAAGGTTGTGTGTATATACATATTCCCTACCTCCCTCAAATCACACAAAACATTTTTTCCTTCCATTATTGTAATAGTTGGCAGGTTATTTTAGAAAGATTTAAATAGCTTTTTATATCTTAAGTAGAGCAGTAAGCTAGACCATTCATACATATTCAGGTTTCTTTTTTTCTTTTAAACAACAGATGTTATTAAATACTTCATTCAAGTATGTGTGTCTTACTCAGGCTCACTTTCCACCTTTGCACTTTCTTTTGCCACCAATTTAACACGTCATACTATTTTAGGGTACAAAAGTCAAGTCTGTTTAACCTTGGGAAGGGAATGTGTTGCAGGGGAAAGATTAAAGATGTGAAATGGGTAGATAAGGATGCCAATGAGGATGGCTAAAGAGAGGTTCTAGGGTATCTTCGATAACAAATGGCTTTAATTTCTGAATTTCAGAAACCTGGAATTCTCCATGATAGTTCTACTTCCTTTTAACCATTCCCTCCAGTGGGGATACTGGTATAAGTACCCTTTGAGCTGCACTGAGCCCCATTCAGCCCAGATCAATAGCAGAGCATGGTTCATACTTACAGGAATGTACATCTTTGTAACTAGGAAGTTGGGGATAGTACAGAGTCTGTCAAAAATAAAAACAAAGTAAAGTTTAAAAAAAAAAAAAAAAACTTCTAACTTCTGACATCCCTGTGGAGGTAAGTTAAGACAGAGAAAAGTTTTCCCATTATTTCTCCTAAATTGTTACCTTTCAGGTAAAAATGATCTGAAACAAAAGATGAAGCATGGATAGGAAGAGGCAGATAATAGAAAAATCAATATGAATCATCTTCCTCTTAGAAGCACCTACCTTCAGTTTAGCCATTCCAGGCCCAGAGCAAGAATTAACTCACTGTTCCTGACAAACAAGGAACTCTTAAACATAAATAACAGAAAATGGAAAAGGAAATAAAAGCAGATGAATCTTCAAACTTTATGAAAAATAAAGAAGAAACTAAACATAAGTTTCAAAATAGTGTTGTATTTCCTTACTTTCTTTGACTTTCTCATGTCTAACCCATTCCACAGTGCTGTTTTGGGGAAGCAATTCTTTATATTCTCAGAGAATAACATGATTTGCAATGGGCCAAAAATGTTTGGTAATTTAGACCAGATCACACAAGTAAGGGATCAGGTGGGTGTGTCAAGATTCAGACTCAAATCTCAGCTCTCGTCCCTCACGTGTAAAAGAGAATAGCGGTCCTCCCTTCACAGGATCATTGTAAAAACGCAATCTTACTATACAAGGAAAATGCATACAATACAACTTACTGCATAAGAGTCTTCAAAAGCTAATATCATTCTCACTGTTACTAACTGGCAGTTCAAGAGACATTTTACCTCACCAAACAGGTATCAACTCTCTTTTTAACAAGAACTCAGAAATGAAGGTGAGGTGTCCATCAGTAGCAAAAATAATAACACCACCACCATCAGACAGTGTATACTAGTTCAGGCTAGTAACAAAGCTCAAATCTCTTTGGGTTAAAATGACAAAAGTCTATGTCTTGAGAGTCAGCTGGAAGCTTTGTTCCCCCATCCTCCTCTTGCCTGATTCTAACCTAATGGAAAGTCTCCGTCTCTCAGTGACGTGCTGGTCGGTGTATCAGAGGAAAGAGGAGACCAAAATTCAGTGCTCCCTGATCCTTAAAACTTCTACATAGGAATGAAAGGACATTTCTGCTTACATTTCACTTACCAAAACAAGTCATCTGGGTGTGACACTGTAATACTATGTGTGCCCAGACTGAGAGAGAACCAGAGTATTTCTGCCAGCCCTAAAGCAAGTCGTGGTATCAACCATACGGCAGGGCCATCAGAAAGTCCCACAGGAAATGTGACATGGGATGTTATGACTTACACTATCATCATGACAATTGTGAATGAGGCCTATTTCCACCCTCAGTCTAGATATAAGGACACTGTGAGGCTCTTGGCAAGTAGAAGACTAACCCAAAGATTCAGAGCTAGTAGGTGACAGAGACAAGATCAGAATTCAGGTTTCACGCTACATAGATTTCCTCATCTACTCCTGCACCTGGAGACATTTGACCCTTATGCCTTCCTCCTTTGGGTGATATCATAGGGAGCAAAGTTATTCTGAACACAGTGCCACAGCCTTTGAACCAAAACATAAGCAAAAATGTTCTTCAGTAACAGAGAGAATTGTCCTGAATTATGACTTTACATCACCCTCATCAACATCATAACCGTCATGCTTATATTAAGAAGAATGTTAGGTTCTTTACAAGACAGAATGCCCTATATGAAAATAACAGGCATTTGACTAACGGGAGGAGCTACCAGGGAAGCTTCTCAGTCTTTCCAGCAACTCAGTGAGAAGGTGTTATTATCTCCATTTTAAGATAAGGAAACTGAGGTTACGAGAGATGATGTATTTTCCCAGGCACCATAGCAAGAACACAGAGGCTTTGCCTCCTCTTGATCCTACAGTCTGTGCCTTTTGCCCACACAGGTCACTGCTTTGTTGGAAACTGAATACTATGAAACTGGTTTTGAGACTTTACCTTCGATACTGAATCTTAGTCTCTCTGTGTACATTTCTTGTCTCCAATGCATTCTCTTCTATACTCCTGCTTCTTTGGGCTGTCAAAGTAGGTCTTCTGAAAGTTCTCTGGTTTTAGACACTCATCAATCACTGAGCATTTAAAAGTCATGTCATCACCTTCCATGAGTATAGAGAGAACTTCAGCAACACACACATCTAAAGTCCAGTGCCTGGTACACAATAAGAGTTCAATGTATCTTTAACAGATGACATTGCAGGAAGCATGCATGAACACTAAGCATGGTATCACACCATATATTTTATCTCCAGAAATGACTAGAACCATAATGTATACACAAAAAGGGTATCTGGCTTGACTGTGTTTTGACATATGTGAAGTTGTTACCCTCACAGCAGCTTTGATGGAAATGTAAGGAAAATTAGTTTCTATCTATGCCTCTGATCAGGCTTGAGGGCTTTCTCTTTACCTACATGTTTTATAGAAGTAAAACTCGATACAACTGGGAATTGTACCTACATGGGCCAACTATCAGTGTTAAAGGATGGTTTTCATTTGATAATTGCTTCCAGTAAAGCAGAAACTGAAGTATTCTCCTATTGCATTTGGGAATGGTGATTTTGTTCTAGTGTTTTTATTGATTTGACTGTGTCTTTTTAGGAATGCTATTGCCTTTAAATGCTTTAACTAAGTAAAATAAGTTAAAACAACCATGGCAATTAGCTGTTTGATGGGATTGGGAAAACAAGTGCAGGCAGATCAGGGCATTGATAATGAATGGGCATTCTGAGAGTGTTCAGAGAGCACGGATGTTCCACAGAGTAACATCAAGATTTCTCTATCATCAATCAGGGATTCATACATGAAGTTGACAGAGACTGATTACATATCCCTAGTGCCCTTACCTATATAAATTTGCTTCACTTTAGAGTAGCCTGAAAACCACTAATACTGAGTACTTGGTAGAAAAAGCCCTATTAGAGAGAGCTCAATGTGTTTAAACATTTGATGTTAGCTATATGCTAACGTGAGTTGAAACATAACCTAAAGTTTGGGGTGGATGAGAATTAGAGAGGAGTGGTTAGGACAACTTGTACTAGCAACACAATTCTTGTTTTTAAGTATGGCTGCTGTTTACTAACTCTGACCTCTTTCCTATTTGTGCAATGAAAAAATGAGTACAGTTGACACTCACATTTTCACATAAATACTGCTCAAGTCCACTTAGATATGAATCTTTTTCAATAAACAATTATACCTCTAGCTTACTTGCAAGAATACAGTAGATGCCTGTAACATACAAAAATATATGTTAGTTGACTATTTACATTATTGTTAAGGCTTCTGGTCAATAGAAAGCTATTGACCAGCTTTGGGGGAGTCAAAAGCTCTATGTGGATTTTCAACTGTACAAAGTGTCAGCCCCCTTAACCTGTTAACACATTGTTCAAGAGTCAATTGTAATTTTAACCTTATGGGGTTGTAATGAGACTTAAATAAAACAGCACAACCAAAATGCTTATAAGAAACAGCACCTGTAAAAGAGAAAGCACCCGATCGATGTCATTTATTACTATAGTTCAGAGAAGTCACAGATATTTTTCTTGGTGTCTAAGTGACACTCTTTTATTTTTTCTGATGTTTTTAACAGATCGTCATGAGAAGACAGATTATTTCTATATAGGATATCACAAGAATCACTAACAAGAGGTGGTACTAGGGCTCAGTAGAACACAAGATCAAATTAGTGCTCAACTCCCTCTTTCATTGTTTGTGTTTAATAACAGAATAAAGGCCTCTCTGTTTATCCTGTGAACAGGAGAATAGGTTTAGCTAAGAAAGATCTAAAGCTTTGGGGAAGAAGGGCTGGAGCAGGTGGTCCATGTGTTATTTTTCTTCAGTAATACCAGGAGGCTTATGCAAGTATAGACTGCTGAGGCCTCAAAGCCACTGTAGAGTCACAATCTAGGCTTCCGAAAGAGGTCCTTGTGGAACAGAGCCCTTGATACAGTCACTGTCAGCCTTACTCTCTTGACATTGAAACTGCATCATGTTAGGGCAACTGCAGGCCCTTTACTCTCCTGGAGGAAGCGGCTCACACACAGCCAGAGCATCATCTTCCTTCCTTTGCCAGAAGTCTGGAGCATGCGATGACTTTCATCCCATCCACATGGCAAGAACAGGTATTTCAAGGAGAGAGAACTAAATATTTGAAAATATCACACTGTGAGAAGTGCATTGACTTTATGCTTGGGGATGGTATTATCTAGCATGTGAACTGCGAGGAGATGAAAGATAAAAACAAAAGAATCTTACTTGCATTGTTTCACTTATTGTACCATTGGTCTCAAAGTGTACCATGAAGAACACATTAGGTGTATGTATCTCCAACTGAAGTATTCGGGATATGTAACTGGTGTCATGGCCACAGCTTGGGTTTGTAATAGATTCTAGGAACTCGAGTATTGACTTCACCACTTGTTAATTTTGTCATCTTGGACAGTTTGTTGGTCTTTGTAAGCATCAGTGGTAGAATCTGCTGATCTGACACAGGGACATTGATTACACCAGTTTATTGGGTTGTTGTAAGGATTAAAGGCATGCAGAGTGCTCAGCATTGAATGAAGTTACACAAATTCTCAATAAACTTTGGCTATTCATTTTCAGGCTGTAAATAGCAAGTTAAATAGCATTTGCAAAGTTACATTGATAATTAAAAGTAAAACACACAGATATAAATGCCTGTAAGATGCTCTACTGGTAATTAAGAGTGGAAAATAGAACTATAGAAAATAATTGAAATATCTACTAATTTATCTCAAAATTAAATTCTTAGAATAGTTTTAGTGACTGTAAAGCTATGGCAAATTCTTCAGTCATAGTTAATGTGAGCAGTGCTCCTCAAATTTGGATTATCATTCAAATTATTCAGGAGCTTTTATATGTGGATTTATGTAATCTATTTCAAAAATTTATAAAATCTGAGTCAGTAAGTTCCAGAAACCTGTCCTGAAAAAAATTTCAGAATTGATTCCAGTTATTTATCAGATTTTGAACCTTAAATTAGATCACATATTTCAGGTCTGAAGTCTATATATTTTCTTTCTTTTACACTCATTTCAGTTCAGTTCAGTCACTTAGTTGTGTCTGAATCTTTGTGACCCCATGGACTGCAGCATGTCAGGCTTCCCTTCACCAAGTCCCGGAGCCTACACAAACTCATGTCCATTGAGTCAGTGATGCCATCCAACCATCTCATCTTCTGTCATCCCCTTCTCCTCCTGCCTTCAATCTTTCCCAGCATCAGAGTCTTTTCAAATGAGTCAGTTCTTCACATCAAGTGGCCAAAATATTGGAGCTTCAACATCAGTCCTTCCAATGAATATTCAGACTGAGTTCCTTTAGGATGGACTGGTTGGATCTTCTTGCAGTCCAAGGGACTCTCAAGAGTCTTCTCCAACACCACAGTTCAAAAGCAGCAATTCTTGAGCACTCAGCTTTCTTTATGGTTCAGCTCTCACATCCATACATGACTACTGCAAAAACCATAGCTTTGATTAGTTGGAACTTTGTTGGCAAAGTACCATCTCTTCTTTTTAATATGTTCTCTAGGTTGGTCATAACTTTTCTTGCAAGGAGCAAGTGTCATTCAGGGCTGCAGTCTCCATCTGCAATGATTTTGGAGCCCCGTCAAAATAAAGCCTGTCACTGTTTCCATTGTTTCCCCATCTATTTGCCATGAAGTGATGGGACTGGATGTCATGATCTCAGTTTTCTGAATGCTGAGTTTTAAACCAACTTTTTCACTCTCCTCATTTAATCAAACATAATTATTTGTATAAGATATCTGTTACCTGTAAAATTTTCTTGCATCCTAGTCTAAACCACAATCCACAGTACCTAAGCTGTCATTGCCTGCACCTCATAGCCGTCACTCTACCTCTAACATCTCTGTAGCCAAAGGCATCATTCCTTTAATGATCAGTAACCCCATCACCATTTCCTCTATAATTAGCTAAAATGTACCATGCAGCCAAGATGATTAGGTAAGAAGAGAACGCGGGTGAACTATTAGAAAGGTGACAGTGAAATGATTATTATATATAGTAAATGCTCTGAAACAAACGAGCTAGTCTGAAAGCCAGATACAGAAAAATATCTGTGTTTCTCTTATAAACCATAAATACTCTCATAAAACATATATTAGAACAATGCATTATTCATTGAAACTGCTAATCCTCAGTCTCAGAGCAGAGCTGTCTTCTAAATGCAACTTGGAAGCAGGGCATCAACCAGCTCTCCCCTAAACAGGTAGATCAGTGATACCTGGATCTAACAAAGCCTCTCTTGAAAGCTCCAAGGACCTCTTTGCCCTTCACTTATAAACTCAGTCTAAGAGACCATGTACAAAAGAAGATGTGTGCTCTTCCACCCTCCATCATTTCTCAGTTAGTGAAGACATATTTTGGTAACTAACCTAGCATGTAGGTTTCCCAGGTGGTGCAGATGTAAAGAATATGCCTGTCAATGCAGGAGATGCAAGAGACATGGGTTCAACCCCTGGGTCAGGAAGATCCCCTGGTGTAGGAAGTGGCAACTCACTCCAGTATTCTTGTCTGGAATACAGAGGAGCCTGGCGGGCTACTCTAGTTCATGGAGTTGCAAAAAGTCAGACCGAGCACATAGGCAACCTAGCATGCAGATGTCAGGTGGCTTCTATTTACATAATAAATTAACTTTTTGATATGAAGATGTGCATCCAAGGAGATAAAAAGAACTTTTAGCTCCAAATCTAGCATTTTATTTGTTAGAATAAAAATATTCATTGATATATTTTTGTTTTCTTTACACTGTTTTCAAATACAAAGATATAATCTTTCTTAAAGGACCAATGATATTCCTATTTCCTGAGAGCTAGAAACATGTTAATTGGAAAGTGTATATGTACATATTTTTTTAATCACTGAGGCTTCCAAAGTCCAAAGATGAGTTGTTCAGCTTAGGCAACTAAATAGGATACATCCACTGGGGCCTATTTGCAGTTGTTAAATTTGGTGTGACGCCCAGTGTGCCTTTCCTTTAGTTCACTACTGACTGAGGGAAGGAATTATTGATCCTCTGACACACTGGATGATATAGAGATTCATTTTAGGGGTTGTTTTGTTACTGCTTTGCAACTTGTAAAATAGTATGCATCGATAGTAAAATTAAGGGGGATGAATGTCACTAAGTGTTAAAGAAATTTAAGGTGAAGAATGGGAATACAATAGTCTGGGGATTCAAGGAAGATTATATGGAGAAAGGGAGCTTAAACTGGACCTTGCTAGTTGGAGATCTTTTGGAATTGCAAGGATTTTCATTCAGGAAGATCAGTGCTGCATGGCACTAGATATGAACTCTTGAATGTGGTTCAAGCTAAATGGTTCATGTATTTTTAAAAAATAGTTTTGTTTTTTTATTGTTGTTGCCTATTTCTCCTGTTTACATTTTAATCAAGGTATAATATGCACAAATTTTGAATGTAGAGCGTGAAGTTGTTGTTTAGTTGTGTCCAACTCTTTTGCAACCCCATGGACTATAGCCAGCCAGGCTCCTCTGTGTATGGGATTTCCCAGGCTGGAAATACTGGAGTGGGTTGCCATTTCCTCCTCCACTGTTTCTTCCTGACCCAGGGATCGAAGTTTCATCTCCTGCATTGGCACACAGAATCTTTATCGCTGAGCCACCAGAAAAGCCCACAGAGCTTGGAAACGTGTGGCACATACACACACATATACATGTATACATACATACATACATACATACATACACACACATACCCCTATGTAACTGTCAAATAGATGGAGGGTATAGAAATCTCCAGCATTCCATTTTGTTCCCTTGTACCTCTTTCCAAGAAATATCCAGCCACCAACCAAATACTATGAATCCTGTTATACAGAATAATTTTACCTATTCTTCATCCTTGTACACAAGAGATCACATAATGTGTACTCTTTTATCTATAATTCCTTCATTCATACAATGCCTATGAGATACATCCTTGTCATTGAACATAGCTCTAAATTGGACATAGACTGTTCAATCTAATTACTGTATAGTATTTCATTGTATGAATAAAACAAAATTTATTTATCATTTTCTAGATGATAGACATTTAGAACTATCTTAAAATGTCTGTAGACATTTTTTTAGTTTGGGTTATCAGAGAAATTGTTGTAATTGTCCTTCAGTGAACTTGTGCTTTTAATCATTGGGGAAATTTACTTACTGGTGGATTTTCTGGGTCATAAAGTAAGCATATGTTTCACTTTAATTGAAATTTCCAGTTGTTTTCCAAAAGGTTCGGGCGCCACCTGCCGGGGTCGGACCCCGGCAAGTGGCGCCCGGAACAGGCTATTCGAAGGTAGGTCTCAGAAGTGTTCAGTTTTCGGGACGGATAGGACCCCACTCAGGGTGCCGCGGACCCCCCTGCATAAGATAGGTAGGGAAAGAAGGGTGGGAAGTTGTTGAGGGGTTGAAANAGTTTTTTCCTCGCCGACGCCGTCCCCGCTTCGAATTCCCTGGACCTGCCGGGGTCGGACCCCGGCACAAAAGTGCTATAAAAATTTTCCCAGCAGCAATGAATGTGGTGAGATTTCCAGTGCCCCACATCTTCATCAACAGTACTGTCAGTCTTTCAAAATTCAATGAATTTAGAACTATCATATCACCTTGGTGGACTGATTTTTCTGTCATTATCAAATACCCATCCATAATTGTAGTAGTAATTAGTATGTTAATGCTTATATATTAATATACTGAATAAATTAATGTCTCTTATTAGTATAACTGCCCAAGTTTTCTTTTGTTAGTATTTGCATAGCTATGTTTTTTAATCCTCTATTCTGAGTCTTATTTAAAATCTTTCTCTTTCTCCTCAATATGCAGTGCTGGGAAAATTGGACAGCTATAAGTAAAAGAAATAAATTAGAACCTAAAACCACACACACCAATATAGTCAAAATAGATAAAAGCCCTAAATATAAGGCTGGATACTAGAAAACTCTTAGAGGAAAACACAGGCAGAACACTCTATGTCATAAATTGCAGCAGTATCTTTTTGATCCACCACCTAGAGTAATGAGAATAAAAACAAAGATTTTTAAATGGGACCTAATTAAACTTAAAAGCTTCTGCATAGCAAAGTATAAATAAAATAAAAAGACAATCCACAGAATGGGAGACAATATTTGCAAAGGCTGCTGATAAGAGATTAATCTCCAAAATATACTAACAGCTCATGCAGCTCAATATAAACAACCAGATCAAAAATGGGTGAAAATTCTAAATAGACCTTTCTTCCCTGGTGGCTCAGATGGTAAAAGCCTACAAATCAGGAGACCCAGGTTCCATCCCTGTGTCGGGAAGATCCTGGAGAAGGAAATGGCAACCTACTCCAGTATTCTGGCCTGGAGAATCCCATGGATGGAGGAGCATGGTAGGCTACAGTCCATGGGGTCACAAAGAGTCAGACATGACTGAATGACTTCACTTTCTTTCTCTTCCTTTCCAAAGAAGACATACAGATGGATAAAAAAACACATGAAAAGATGCTCAACATCACTATTAAATAAATGAAAACCCAAACTACAATGCGGTATCACCACATACCGTCATCGCTTTTTTAACTTATTTGTATCATGTGCATGTGTGCATATTTTTTCAGCACTCTGCTTGGGCCCATAATCTATCATCAATTGTGAAAATGTATAGGCTACCTTGTCTTCAAGTATTGCTTCCACCCCATTCGTTCTCTTCTCTCCATCAAGACTCCGAAAGCGCATGTGTTCAGTCTCCACTGCAGTACATAGGTTCTTACCCTCTTTTCTCTATTTTCCATCTATGTTGTACCACTGCTTCAATCTGGATATTTTGTTCTGGCTTCTTTTCCAATTCATTAATCTTCTCTTTTGCTGTATCTATTAACTCTATTAAACTAATTTTTCTTTAACTTATGGTATTTTTATAGTTCAAGATTTTAATTTGTTTTCAGAGATCCTAGTTCTTCAGTGAAATTCTTTATCTTGCTATCTCTTCTTAAAATTTTAATTCTCATTTATTCATCATTTATATCTGAAATCTCAAGATCTGGGTCTGTTTCCATCATGAAGATGGTTTGATTTTTTTTTTGCTTCTTTTGCTTTATTTTCCTTTTCTTATCGTGTCTTGGTCCTGTCTCCAGGTATATCTGATGTTCTAGTTTTAAATTGAATTCTGCCCATATGGATAAGAACTTTCAAAGGCTCTGGAGTATCCAGAGATGATCACTTATTGCCCTGTTAGAGACTGTCAGAGGATATTGCTTTAATCCATTTAGCTTTTTAAATCATTCAGTCTTGGGTCTCATTCTTGGTGAAGGCTGGGCTTTATGGCATTCTATATTGTTTGAAGTTAGCACTTTCACTTTCTCAACTGAACCCCTAGTTCCAACTCCTTGTTGTTCTCTATCCCAATTTTTGTCCTCCCAGCCCTATGAGACTACAAAAACACAGCTTAATTTTTCAGTTTCTCAGCTTCCACTTTCTGCTGACTTCTACCCCTTTTGTCTCATAAAGATTAGGAATCAGAAAAAGCCCTGAGGAGAAAAGTGGTGCCAAATATCAAGCATCCTCCTCCTGGTTCCCCCCTTCTCCAACATTTTGGCTGTGGTAATACCAATGTCTAACTTTTATATCCACACTCTGGGACTACTGAAAGCTCAGATCATCCAATTTTGATTATCCTCTCAGCCCAGTGATGCTTAAGAATGGTAAATGCCTTAAGAGGAAAAGTGATGAAGCATGTCTGGCTTACCTCCTTGTGCTGCCAATCTCTTGCGGGTTTGTGACCCATCAAATCCTGACCCTCTCAGCTGCGTTCTGATGCCTTCAAAGAGTCACATTTTATTTCATTCAGCCTTAATAGTTGTTCCTGTAGAAAAATGTGATAAAAGTATTCTGCGTTAGCTGAAAGTGAAAGTCACTTGTAAGCTTTTTAATTTTGTCAAGCAATCAGGTGTCAGGGTGTTCAACTAGGACAACAGGCCGAAGTGAATGTAACCATTTAACTTTTATTCACTTATCATAACAGTACAAGCAAGAGGCAAAACGAAGCTCTGGCTCCCCAGTGTTCCTTTTATCCTCACAGAACAGCACCAGGAATGGGTCAGGTGGATGAAGCACAGACAGAGGGAACTGTCTACAGAGAAGCCTGGAACAATGGATCTTTAGTGGACTCATAGCCAGAAAGGGTGGGGGCTAGCAATGGAACATTCTGAGTCCAAGTGGAGAAAAATGTCTTTGCAGAGGTGCCTGGGAAGTACCTCCTCTGAGGCTCTCAGTGAGAGGCCTCTGAAGGGAAGGAAGGCTGAGTTTTTGAAAGGAACTCCCTCCAGGAAACTTGGATGCACTGGCTGTTCACCAGGCTTGATGTGGCAGAGGCAACCACTTCCATGAGTCTTGCCAGGCAAATCTTTGTAATTGCCTATGATCCAAGTCTGAAAGATCACACAGAGGCCTATCTGAATTCCTCCATAAGGACAGCGTTCAGTCTATACAGAGTCCCCAGTTCCCTCTATTCTTACTTTCCATTATTTTTGTGCTACTGTTGTTATGTAGCTAAGTATTGCCTACTCAACTAAATACACACCATTTCCTTCTGATACTTTAGTCCCGTCTCCCTATGCAGAAAATTCCACACATTGGTAACAGAGAATCTATTCACTTCACCCAAAATCGATTTTTAATGGACATTAAATTTCAAATTTCTTATATGTTTTATACTTTTTATATACACACATTTGTATATTTAGCATGTTTATACATTAGCAAGTTTGATAGATTATTCTCTCAGAGAAATTCTATAGCTAGACAAGTTTAGTTAGTCTTGTCTAGCGGAATGTTAGAGAAATAAAGTTTATAAACTTCTAAGTCTGTAAGACTTTATTATTATTTTGAATTTTTTTTTTCTTTACTGCTTCCTCTTAGAAGACAAAGTCCTAGAATCAGCTGATCCTGAATGATACTGTTGGGGGTTTTTTGGTTCAAAAGTATGGGTATTTCCTCTTAACTTCCGTTCACCCCTTAGGGGATTTAGTCAGCCCAGGAATCCGAGTTAGTGTCTGTCTTTCACAGTTTAATGCATCCTCCATTGGTGGTGTGGTATAGCTCATTTTCCAGTCATTGCATAAGAAAAAATACCATTTAAATATTGCAGAATAAATACTACATAGCAGAAATATAGCATATCATTTTAGGCAATGAAAACAATCACATCTGCTACTCTGTACAAGAGGGCCCCCTCATCTGCTTTCATTTCCGTTAGTACATCATCATTGCTTCTGTATCAGAATTCTCATATGTATACAATTTAAGGAAAGTATGAGATTTGGAGTTTTTATTGATCATGTAACCTTCAGCTAAACCTCCATGAGCTAGCAACTCTCAATTTCTTCCTGTATTTTAACATGTCAATAAAATAAAAATGACACTCACTTGACCCCCAGCTTCCACCGTGAGCCCACTGTCCGGTTTAATGGTCAGCTGGGATTGTGCTACAGCACTACTCAAAAAGGAGCAGGAAGGGTACAGTCAGCTATGGTGAGGTCTTCAGACTGCAGGTCAGTGTTGGCTGCTCTCACTAGAACCTTGGTGGCAGCTACAAACATAGCTGAACAATATCATGAATGTGGAAGACAAGGGTAAACGTACCAGATCCATACCTTTATCTTAGCCCAGCCCTTCCCCTGTATTTGATCACTGCTTCTGAGAATAAGTGTTCAATGTTCTGAGACCGGCCACAAACTAAGGAAGAGCACAGATTAAATATTCTAAGATAAATAATGTAAAATTCAAGGTGTGTATGTGTGCAGGTTAGGAAGCAACAGTTAGAACTGGACATGGAGCAACAGACTGGTTCCAAACAGGAAAAGGAGTACGTCAAGGCTGTATATTGTCAGCCTGCTTATTTAACTTATATGCAGAGTACATCATGAGAAACGCTGGGCTGGAAGAAACACAAGCTAGAATCAAGATTGCTGGGAGNTATTTGGGTTTCTCTTACCTTGGACGTGAGGTATCTCTTCATGGCTGCTCCAGCAAAGCGCAGCAGCTGCTCCTTACCTTGAAGGAGGGGTATCTCCTCACAGCCGCCCCTCCTAACATTGAACATAGAGCAGCTCATCTCGGCCCTCCTGCGCCCGCGCAGCTGTAGCTCCTTGGACATGGGGTTACTCCTCTCGGCCACCACCCCTGACCTCGGACGTGGAGTAGTTCCTCTTGGCTGCCGCCCCTGACCTCCAGTGTGCAGTTAGCTCGAGAGCTACCCCATGTCGGAGGTCAGGAGCGGCAGCGAGACGAGCATTTCTATTACATGCAGCCAAAGAATCTTAACAAACACATTACAAGACCATTCTTGAGAGATCAGATCAGAAGTAGTCCCTCTCTCACTTCAGAGACCTCCCAAAGGCTGTTCCTTAGCAAAGCCATGCAGAAGAGAAGGAACTCCGCTTGGAATTCTGCCATTTTAGTCCTTCTCCTTTCTTTCACTTTCAATTTGTTCCTACGAAATATACTCAATGCCTCATGCTTCAAGTTCAAACATTAATACTCTTTGGAAATGTACATTTAAAAACAGGTATCTACAGAAGACTTTGATTAATACAGAGAAATAAATCACTATTAATATAATCAATATAGTAATGCTATCTCATTTATATACAATGTTTATAAGCACATTCATCATCGCAAGTAGTTTACAGAGAAATTCTGACATATTTCTCACCTTTTAAAAAATTTTTGCTTCCAGTGTCGGCTTTTAGTTTTGTTTTAAACAGTATCGAGTTGAGAAATATATATATATATATAGGAGGGGGCTGTGCTGGGTCTTCATTGTTACATTTAGGCTTTCTCTTTGTGGCATGCGGGTTTCTCATTGTCGTAGCTTCACTTGTTGTGGAACACAGGTTCTAGAGCTCTCTGGCTTCAGAAGTTGTGGTCTGCGGGCTAAGTAGGTACAGTGCAAGGGATCCAGAGGGTGGCACAGGGGTTTAGTTGCCCCGAGCTATGTGGGGTCTTTCTGGACCAGGGATGGAACCAGTGTTCCCTATATTACATGGTGGATTCTAAACTGCTGGACCACCAGGGTAGCCCCAGTTAGTTTTATGGTCCAGAACACAGAATTGGTCTATGGTCTCTCCCACAGCACCACAAAACCAGAGTGTGAACAGTCCCAAGTACTATCCCCATTTAACAATAAGAACATCGATGCACAGAGAAAAATAGTGACTTGCCTAGATATATACTTAGAAAACCAGCTAAAACAGAATCACTGACTCAGCCACTTGGTCACATTGCTGTTTCAGAGAAAGCCATCCTGGTATGTTCAGTATATTGCCGACTGTTATATGTTTATAATATATAATTTATATGTTTACCGACTTTAGATGTTGAATGAGTATTTGCTAGCATGTGATATACCCTGCACCCAGACCTGGACATGCTATCTTAGACAAGTTTTGTGCAAATATACAAACTCAGTTGCCACAGGGTCCCACTGCAGGGGATCTAGAGGTCACAACATTTAAAAATGTCTCTTTTGCTGCCTTGCTGACACTTGTACTCTTTATCACTAATGGATATTGAAATTTGTCATCTTGTTGAATTGCTTCCTTGGTGAAGCAGGGATTTTGTGTGTAAGGTGAGGGGACATAGGACTGGAATCAGTACGAAGAGCACTGGGCTGGAATCCTGTGCGTTATTACCACTTCTGCTATTTCCTAATCAAGAGGTTTGGAATAAGTTGCTTTTGAGGAGAAGTTTCAGACTTCATCACCCACAGATGTGATGGATCATGATGGGCCACTATATATGGCTCAGGGATGTAGTTCTAGCCATTCTTCAGGGTCAATGCCTCCATGAAAATGTTGCTTTCTCTAGCTACTGCAATGATCTCTCCTCATTTTGAATTTTTGAAAAAAATTATTGTTCAGAACTCAATTCCAGATCAGCTTCCTCTAAATGGGTACTTGTGGTATAATATTTAGGAAAAAATTGGTTGATATTAAAAAAAAAAAAAAACCTGTGTGTGCATTGCAAATGTATGTTTTCCTCTCCTGCAAGTAAAAGCTGAAAAAAACTGCATTTACTTACTGCACAACTTATCAAGGACTTTCATGTATTAACACATAGTATGGATTTCCCAAAGAAGGGTATAATATTAGGTGTTTACTAACCACTGGCATTGAGAGAGGACAGGAATGGCATCTCTTATGATTTCCTAGAATATCATTCCTTAAAACATTTGGAAATGCCATTTAAGCTCCCCTTTGCCCTCAAATTACCTTTTTTTTTAATTTAATCATATAACCTGAAAAATTTAGGAAAATAATCAAAGTTACAGTAGTCTTTGATGTGTGAGATTTCTAGGAAAACAATAATAGAATTGAAGGACTTAACAGGACCCTTAGAGAACCATTTCCTTCATGTTCACTCTGATGGATTGTGGAAGGACATACCAAGCCTAGAAATGGTAGACAACTTAGCCAAACTTATTCAGGTAGCTAGGCACTGAACGAGGGTGAGAATCCAGCTCACTACCGGCAGCTCATCCATCCATCACCCCTTAGAACAGTGCATTGTCAGGAAAGGAACTGCCTTCTGGGGCAAAAATCCTGTAAAAACCTCCAGAACATATGCAACATGGTCAGAGGAACTGAGCCAGAAATGAACTGGGTCATCCTCTCTCCTCTTCCAGGAAGAAGAGAAAGTTTTACTGCTTTTACTCACAGATGTCAACAAGCTAAACTTATGACTGGCAAATGAAATTTGATTTGTACTTCAGGACTATAAAGCGCCTGAACAAAACAGTTATTGCTATGTGGTAAAAGGAGGAAAGTAAGGAGGACCACTCAGATTCACAATTCTCAAAACAAACAAACAAACAAACAAAAAACACAGAAGGGTCCACAAAGTTTCAGGAAGAGAGGCTGACATGAACTGAGAGTTTGAGGAATAAAAAGAGGGTAACCATGACGTTTCTCAATGAAAACAAGAAATCGGATGGTGGATATTCACATGGACATATAGTGTTTTGATTGATGACTAAATTGCAGCACTGTGTGAAAAACACATTTTTAAGTACACTATCTTAATTCTCATAATACCACTGTGTTATAGATCACGATGTGACTCCCCATGACAGCATCACATGACAGAATGTTAGAAAGGCAAATTTTTGCCCCCCACTCTAGTATTTCTAAATCAGAAACCCAGCAATTGCCTGGTGCACTTGACCCAAGCTCTCCAGGTGATTCCCACACATGCTGAAGTATAGAGTATCAGTGCCTTGTATCCATCCTAAAGACGGGAAATCTGAAGAAGAGGAAAGTTATATAACATGTCCCAGCGTTACTCAGCTTGCATGTGGTGCCTAAAACATCTGGACTCAGACCTTTCTTCTAAAACCCATACTCTGAATCAATATAATCTGTAAGCAACACAGCCAGTACACCTTTTCATCCTCCTCTGATAGAGTGCAGTTTTCTTTCATGATTCTCGCTTTCATGGATATTTGGATCATAAGTAAACAAGGAATTAGGATGGAAACTGAACTGTCACAGGAGGAAGGAAAGGGAACAAGGGAAAGAAGATGATAAAGATGTCCTACAAGGCCATAGAAAGAGACAGCAGCAGAATCTGTTCACCTTCATGTAAACAGCTCATCAGGAGGGAGGCGATCAGCAAGGCCATTGGGGTGAAAATCCTGAAAAATGCCCCAGTCTCTCCCTGCCAGGTTCATGAACTGCTTTGGCAGGCAAACAACAGCACATTATATGTAACTGCCGGTTTACTCTACTTTGTCTGCCTTTTATTTTCATAAGGAATCCTTGTTATTTAGTGGAATTCACAGAGGAATCCATTACAGGCTGGCTACAAAGAATGCACAGTATTTATTCCTGTAATAAAAAGTCTAATTTTGCAATAACATGATGATCTTTGGAAAGCGCTGGCTGATGGAATCCAAGTCTGGCAAAATTAGCCTTTTTTGGTGCTGCTTATTATTATGGCACTTGTGAGAAGGGAACAGAGGAGGAACTTGTGTGCCAAGAAAGCACTTTTACAAAACAAAACAAATTCTCTTTCACAGAATCCTAAAAATGGGGGTGGGTATGGGGGGTGGGGAGATGGTAGGGTGAGGGGGATGGCCATCAGGCTGACAGCACAGAAGCAGCAAGGGGGTGGGCTTGTGTTTAATGTGGGCTGAGGCTCAGTGCATTCAACAGCAGCGATGTGTCCTTGGCAAAGGTACTGAGCACTTTGCCACCTGGTTCTAGGCCTCTCTTCCTGAGCCACAGGCAGGTGCCTGGCGACATTACTATGCCTGTGATCTCTCAGCCTTCTCTGTGACTGAGGCAAAACCAACCGTCATTTACATAAGCAAATTAGGTTTTAGGATAGAAAGTGTATCATCCCAGAGTTATCTCCTATAATCACTCAGTTTACAGGTAGCTGAGAGGTTATTAAAGACAGCACCATCACGGTAAATCAGGACCCTCAGGTGTCTTTTCCTTTCCTTTCCCCATACCTGCATCAAAGAACACTGTTTTACACATCACCATTTACCCACAGTACAGTGTTGTAGCAGCTACCTAGAGCACATTAAAGCTGTACTATAGACCCAGAATTCCTCATTTCATCAGTCTAAATTCCCTGGTATTAATTGATTAGGAAAGCAGGTGCTTCTTTCTTGATCTGAAAGATGTTTTTAAATTAAAATTCTTAGTCTAAAAAAAAAAAAAAAAAAAAAGCTGTATACCTCTTTCCTAAAATCTGCCAGGTCTAGACTGAAGACAACTTATTTTCTCCTCCTATCCAAGCCTCCAGAGGCATTATCTACAAACGTGGTTGCCTTGTTTCTTAAATAATGGCTTTGGTGCTGGAAGAATTTAATGAGTATGCTGCAAAGCCTTTGTTCTGATTACATGAACAGGAAACAGATCTGTTGTGACTGCATCAAAAAATAACACTCCAATTAACCCTGAGATTCCAGGAGCTGTGAGAAGCAGCTTCATTTGATAAATTCCCACTGAAACACAAACTCCACTTGCTATCAATATGCGTGGGCATTCTAAATGTGAACCAGAAATGACTAACTACTCCCGAACTACAAAGAGCAAACATTATAAAACACCTAAACTACTAATTAAAACATAAATCAAAATAAAAATTCAGCTTACCTCTTCTTTACTTTCTCACACATACCTACCATAGCACCCAGTCTTGGAAAATAACAGTTATTAACATATCATAGACCCTTATTTGGTGAAAATACATAGTAGAGCCTTATGATTTAGCATAACTAAATATTAGTCCACTGTGTAAAATTCTGAAATTGGTAAACTCAAATTATCTTAGATTTTATCCATCAACATGAAAATGAATGACTGATACTTAATTTATATTTATCCGTTCAGTTCAGTTGCTCAGTTGTGTCCAAACTTTGCAATGCCATGAATCACAGCATGCCAGGCCTCCCTGTCCATCACCTACTGCCAGAGTCCACCCAACCCCATTTCCATTGAGTCTGTGATGCCATCCAACCATCTCATCCTCTGTCATCCCCTTCTCCTCCTGCCCTCAATCTTTCCCAGCATCAGGGTATTTTCAAAGAGTCAGCTCTTCACATCAGGTGGCCAAAGTATTGGAGTTTCAGTTGCAACATCAGTCCTTCAAATGAACATCCAGGACTGATCTCCTTTAAAATGGACTGGTTGGATCTCCTTACAGTCCAAGGGACTCTCAAGAGTCTTCTCCAACATCACAGTTCAAAAGCATCAATTCTTCAGTGCTCAGCTTTCTTTATAGTCAACTCTCACATCCATACATGACTACTGGAAAAACCATACTTGACTAGAGGGACATTTGTTGACAAAGTAATGTCTCTGCTTTTTAATATGCTGTCTAGGTTGGTCATAGCTTTCCTTTCAAGGAGTAAGCGTCTTTTAATTTCATGGCTGCAGTTACCATCTGCAGTGATTTTGGAGCCCAGAAAAATAAAGTCTGACACTGTTCCCACTGTTTCCCCATCTATTTCCCATGAGGTGATGGGACCGGATGTCATGATCTTTGTTTTCTGAATGTTGAGCTTTAAGCCAACTTTTTCATCTCCTCTTTCACTTTCATCAAGAGGCTCTTTAGTTCTCCACTTTCTGCCATAAGAGTGGTGTCATCTGCATACCTGAGGTTATTGATATTTCTCCCAGCAATCTTGATTCCAGCTTGTGCTTCCTTCAGCCCAGCACCTCTCATGACGTGCTCTGCATATAAGTTAAATAAGCAGAGTGACAATATACAGCCTTGACTACTCCTTTTCCATGGTGAAGAATAAATGCTGTGTTTATTTGCCTGCTCACTGAGAGAGGTAGTACCTGAATTTTGCTTGTCAAAACTTCTGTGCAGGTCATAGCAATTAGTATCCACCGGTTATAATTAGAAATCATTGTGACTGATTTCATCAGTAATTATTCACAGCATCTAAGTTGAGATCATGGCATCCGAATCCATCACTTGATAACAAATAGATGGGAAAACAATGGAAACATTGACAGACTTTGTTTTGGGGGGATCCAAAATCACTGCAGATGGTGAATGCAATCATGAAATTAAAAGATGCTTGCTCTTTGGAGGAAAAGTTATGATCAACCTAGACAGCATACTGAAAAACAGAGACATTACTTTGTCAACGATGTAATCTAGTCAAAGCTATGGTTTTTCCAGTAGTCATGTTTGGATGAGAGAGTTGGACTATAAACAAAGCTGATATTCAAAGAATTGATGTTTTTGAACTGTGGTGTTGGAGAAGACTCTTGAGAGTCCCTTGGACTGCAAGGAGATCTAACAAGTCCATCCTAAAGGAAATCAGCCCTGAATATTCATTGGAAGGACTGATGCTGAAGGTGAAGCTCCAATACTTTGCCCACCTTTTGTGAAGAACTGACTCCTTGGAAAAGACCCTGATGCGGGGAAAGATTGAAGGTGGGACGAGAAGGGGATAATAGAGGATAAGATTGTTGGATGGCATCACCGACTCAATGGACATGAGTTTGAGCAAGCTCTAGGAGTTGGTGATGGACAGGCAGGCCTGGCGTGTTGCAGTTGCAAAGAGTCAGACATGATTGAGCGACTGAATTGAACTGAACTGAGGTTGAGTCAATAGTTCAATTCATTAACACCTCTGATAAAGCACAGCTCAGTTAATAAGAGTTCAGTTAACTTGATTTGTTGATTTGCTTATTCTTCAGTTCAGTCACTCAGTTGTGTCCAACTCTTTGCTACCCCATGGACTGCAGCACGCCAGGCCTCCTTGTCCATCACCAATTCCCAGAGTTTACTCAACCTCATGTCCATTGAGTAGGTGATGACATCCAACAGTCTCATCCTCTGTCGTCCCCTTCTCCTCCTACCTTCAATCTTTCCCAGCATCAAGGTCTTTTCAAATCAGTCAGTTCTTTGTGTTAGGTGGCCAAAGTATTGGAGTTTCAGCTTCAGCATCAGTCTTTCCAATGAATATTCAGGACTGATTTCTTTTAGGATGGACTAGTTGGATCTCCTCACAGTCCAAGGGACCATCAAGAGTCTTCTCCAACACCACAGTTCAAAAGCATCCATTCTTCGGTGCTCAGATTTCTTTGTAGTCCAACTCTCACATCCATGTATGACTACTGGGAAAACCATAGCCTTGACTAGATGGACCTTTGTTGACAAAGTAATGTCTCTGCTTTTTAATATGCTGTCTAGGTTGATCATAACTTTGTTTCTAATGAGTAAGCATCTTAATTTCATGGCTGCAGTTACCATCTGCAGGGATTTTGGATCCCCCCAAAAAATAAAATCTGTCACTCTTTCCCCTGTTTCCCCATCTATATGTCATGAATTGATGGGGCCAGATGCCACGATCTTAGTTTTCTGAATGTTGAGCTTTAATCCAACTTTTTCACTCTCCTCTTCACTTTCATCAAGAGACTCTTTAGTTCTTCTTTGCTTTCTGCCATAAGGGTGGTGTCACCTCTATATATGAGGTTATTGATATTTCTCCCAGCAATCTTGATTCCAGCTTGTGCTTCTTGATCCAGCCCAGCACTTCTCATGATATACTCTGCATAGAAGTTAAATAAGTAGGATGACAACATACAGCTTGATCTTATTCACATACTATTGCTTCCATTCTCCCCAGCCTTTGCTTTCTTTCCATCACTTTGACCTTCCCTGATGCCTCCCATGGAACACGATTGCCTTCATTAAGATTTTAGAGATACAAAGGATATATTGATTTCCTAAATTCTTTTCAGATCCCTTGCATATTTTCAGGTCTGTGGACCCTGTGTAAGTGCTTATAGTAGCATAGTCATGAAGAAAGGAACCCAAGTGTTGTGTTTCAGAACAAGCTTTCAGCCATCTCTTGGAAGCATCCATTCAGTATCTGAAGCCATTTAATGGAAAAGACATACAAAGGAACATGATGTATTAGTTACTTGATAGCTAATGTCCTTTCAAGGCTTCCAACTCTACCCCACTGCATACACATACTAATACACACACACTCCCACACACACAGAGTAAAATACCTTAGAATGATAAAAAAAAAATTGCTAACTTGTTATTCACATTATTGAAATTATACTTATTTATATTTCCTACAAATTCCAGTTGGATTCATTCATGATTCAAGAAGTTTTCAAAATCTCAATTTAGGGAAGCTATAAACACTACAGAGTAGCTTCATCATTTCTCTAATTAAGAAGCATTAAAGCAACCACTGGTCAGGAAGATGAACACAAGGCTTGACGCAAACAACTGATTCAGAAAAGGGGGACTCTTTCAACTACATGAATCTTCCTGGACAAGATTAAGAAATTTGCCATATCTTTAAGGCTGGAAGAAATTCAATGGTGAATAAATAAACACTCTGGTAATGCTTTTTGTGACTCTGCTCTAATGTAACCCCAACAGAAAGCTATTTAAGAGAGCATAAACTTTTAAAGTCATTGTGCTGTTCTATTTCCCATATTCTTGTTCTGCAACAGCAGTGTTCTTTAACTGTTCATCCTGCCACCCACACGGTAACTTATTCATGTGTAAAGGTTAAACCTGCATAATTATGGCAGAAACGCATAAAAGCTAGGAGACTGATGTGTTTAGCACATAATATTGGAGGAGAAAGGGACGGTTTTCATATACGGAGCAAGAACTAGAGATAGAGACAGAGACAGACTCTGCATTAGATGGAACTGATTCTATAAAAAATGTAAGTTTATGGTTCTGTATCTGTTAATGGCTAGGTACCAACTAGACAAATCCATACTTAGGACAGGAAGGAAGTTTTGCTTCCCAGCTATTCAAACACCATCCCTCCAAGGACAACTCATCATAATATCTATGATACTTTTAACTCACACAATGTATGCTGTTCATAGGAAAGATTGATGCCGATGATTTTGCTTAGAATTGTTATGAAAGGCACTCATTCAGACTCACAGGAAGCACAAAACAAATGGTAGCTGAATGAAATAAAATTTATCTGGTGAATAATTATGTTCAAGGTATAAAGTTGCTTTGGTTTAAACTAAAAACATACATTTGGGGTGAGTTCCTTAAAATTCATTAAATTCTGTAAAAGAGGCATTGCCATTGAATTGGGAATTGGCCCTGAAAGATGTAACTTCCCAGAAAGGGAACAGAGATCAGTCAGTAGTTGAAAACCATTTGTCGAGCAGAAATTTCAATTGATAGGATCACATTCTTACAAAAAATATGAAATCAGTGTCTTGAATATAACATATGCCTTGTAGCTTAAAGAAGATTCTGATGAGAGGTTAGGTGTTTATATTATTCATCCTTACATAAGACTCTGCTTTGTAAAAAGTCTTTAATGGCATAACCTCAGATAATTTCTATAACTATGATCCTAGCAGCACCAACATATTTCATGAATAGATGACTAGTCTCTTTATAGAAACTGGATGATAACTCTCAACACTTTGGTATGACATTCACGGATTTTTTAGAACTGGTTCAAATCGAGAGAGAAAGGAAGGGTAAGAACATACAACCTGAAGATATATATTAGGGTTACAAGAGGATTACAGTTTATTTAATATACTATAACTATATTATGTCTGATACCAAATAAACTCTCAGTTAAAGCCTAATTTTGCAAGTAAGGAAACTGATGCTCACAAAAGAATCAAGTTTAGGCCTAAATCCCACTTCTGACTCTTTGTTCGAAACATATTTCCATGTTTATTTTTGAACTGGAAAATTGCAATCAGAGTCAGTAGTGTCCATTAGATTTGGAGGCAAAATTCTCAAGATTCTTGGTCAGTAGGCATGTTTGTAAGCCCACAGCTCATTCTTACCTAACTTCTATTCCCTTTTCTACTTAACTTAAGCCACTGAAATTTATATCTGTGGGAGTCAATCTTCTTAAGTTTTGTGGCCACTCCTGTAACTAGAACTATAGTCCTACCTATACACAGAGACATCATGGGCTTAGGAATACCTTTAGAATATTTCCTCACTTATGCAGCATTCACAAAAGCTTGAATGTATGGACTTAAATGAGGAAATTTAGTGTTGATGAAGATGCTAAAAATGAAACCTATGTTCCAGCCACTGTGTTAAGCACTTAGTCATCACAGCACCTCTATTATAACTTCTTGTTTACAATGGAAACCAAGATGTAGAAAGGTTAAGTAAGTGCATGTTAGGATACAGCTCTAAGTCCAGATACGAGTGATTTATATGCCCTACACCATTAGGAAATACTGCTACTCCAGTGGGGAAACCAGAGAGACAGTCCTTATCCTCAAGTCCAGCTGACTCAATGGAAATATCCTTAGAAATCCTCCTCCTGATGCTCTTTCTCCCAAAGAATCAGACATGTTCTTATTTACCAAGAAGTTTTCTTGAAAGCCAGAGTGGGATATTGTTCTTATTAAGCGAGGAACAGGAAGAAAAAATATATATAACATGATTAGGGTCACTGATGAGTTATCTATTGAATTACCCAAATTCTCATCACTTTCTAATTTAGGTATCTTCTCACATATAATTATATATGCCACATTTAATACATGCAGTATGCATATATGTATTTCCCTGGTGGCTCAGATGGTAAAGAATCTGCCTGCAGTGTGGGAAACCTGGATTTGATCCCTGCGTTGAGAAGATGTCCTGGAGAAGGAAATACAACCCACTCCAGTATTCTGGCCTGGAGTTCATGGACTATATAGTCCATGGGGTCACAAAGAGTCGGACACAGCTGAGTGACTTTCACTTACCAGTATTCTTGCCTGGAGAATTTCACAGACAGAGGAGTCAGTCGGGCTACAGTCCATGGGGTCACAGAGTCAGACATGACTGAGCAACTAACACTTATGCATATATAAACATTCTTTACTGGTTAACATTTTCTGAGCTCTAAATTCTTCTATTCTCAAAATGATCACCAAATTACTGTGCACCTTTATTAAGCACACTTACTAGCAACATGTGGCTGCAGAGAAAATAAATACAAGTTTAGGCAAAATGCTAGTATGAAACCATGAGAATGGAAATGAAATGCTTAACTTTTTCAAGAAGGTTTAGGTATTAAATTAAGACTCCCTGGATTTTGCAACTGATCTGGTTATATTGAAAACACAATAAATTCCTGAAGACAGAGAATTTTTCATCTCATTTCAGACAAATCTTCCCAGATTTTATTTTGTCAGTCAAATTGTACCTCAAATTATTTCTGCTGAACTATTGTTTAAGTGTAAGGACATTCATTGATGTGCCGCCTAGCTCTTCAGAAGGACTGGAGTCTGGTGGAAGAAAAGAGCACTGGGTCACCATTCTTGATCCATAACACACGTATGGATTTTCAGCAGAACCAAATTCTCTCACCAAAAAGCTGACATTCAATGAGACTAAAAAGAGGCGCTTCTTTTTTAATATTATCTTTTTATAAATATTAACTCTGAATGAAGACACTTGCTTTTGATATTATTTAACATTGTGCTTAGCACTGTCACAGGAGTAATGCTTAGTAATACACTCGAATAATGCAGGATCCTGGGAAAATTAAAATTTAAAAAATACTATTGACATCCTCCCTATTTGACACTTATTTTGTGCATCCACTCTTCTAAGCTTTACATGAATCACTTCATTTAATCTCCACAACTCCTCCTGAAGATGATACGTTTAAATTCTCATTTTATATATTATCAAACCCAGGGCTAGCAAGACTTAAGTGATCCATCCAGGATTATGTAACTATTAAACTGAAATTAAGTTATGACTTCATGTTTGTATACTTCCAAAATGAATACTATTAACCAGAAGGCAATGGCACCCTACTCCAGTACTCTTGCCTGGAAAATCCCATGGGCGGAGGAGCCTGGTGGACTGCAGTTCATGGGGTTGCTAAGAGTCGGACACGACTGAGCAAGTTTACTTTCACTTTTCACTTTCCTGCATTGGAGAAGAAAATGGCAACCCACTCCAGTGTTCTTGCCTGGAGAATCCCAGGGACGGGGGAACCTGGTGGGCTGCCGTCTATGGGGTCGCACAGAGTCGAACATGACTGAAGCGACTTAGCAGCAGCGGCAGCAGCCAGTATTTTATTTTGTTATAATTATTCCATGGAAGAGAATATAACTTTATGTCAAAAAGATTCATCAAATTTCCCTGGGAGAAAGAAATACAGACCAATTTAGTCTCCAAAAAAAATTTTTTTTAAGTTAATTTCAGTGGAACAATCAAACACAAGAAATTCCAATCCCAACATAGTATTTTGAAGTTATATGCAAAAATAGAGGCCCTGCATGCAATAGCCAATTTTGTCTTAAATATTCTGTCACCACTGCCTGACTCTAACTTTGTCTTAGATTCATAGTTAACACATAGCGAAATATATAATGAGTGGACTGGAGAAACTAGGATCTCTTCTCCCCTTGAAGTATATCATCCCCTGGACAGAGCTACCATTAATTGTATTCCTGTCTTCTTTTGCTGAATTTCAAAGTTGTTTGATTTTGTAACCTGCTTACAGAGCAATTGGAATTGGAAATTGAGATAAACATTATGTTTTCAACTTTTTTCCCCCCTCACTTACTTCCTTCTCAGACAAAATACTATCTCCGATTCTTTCTAGATCTCCAGGAGTACCTAAAAGCAAGAAGTGAGAAAGGAGTGGAGTTGAGAGAAACAGAGATGAAGTATAAGCAGAGATAAAGTATAGTCCCTTTACTTTCATCATAGCCACTGCCTCTGTAAGGCAAAAATAATGAACTTGACAGATCCTGCTTGCGCCACTACTTCTAGGAGAGGTTGCTTAGCAACCACAGAACACTGGTGAGAGGGAGATGTTAGAGCAGGTTGAAGAAAGAAGTAACTGTCATTAACTCTGCAGATGTTAAATATGGATTGAGTCATCCCCTATCTTCCTCCCTTTTGTGCTACCCATCAGTCATTTCTGACTCAGGACTCAAGGTTCACTAGTCTTTCCTCTACCCTTCAAGGCAACAATCTGACCCAACTGAAAAAAAAAAGGAGTCTATCTCAGAGTTAAGGGAGTGTTACAGTTAAAAATAATAATGACCTGTTTGGACATTATGTCTCTGATCTTTCTCAGATTTTTCAGGGGAGGAAAAGAGTAGAACTAACTGAAAACAAAGTATTTTCAACAGTTCCATTNTGACTGAAGCGACTTAGCAGCAGCGGCAGCAGCCAGTATTTTATTTTGTTATAATTATTCCATGGAAGAGAATATAACTTTATGTCAAAAAGATTCATCAAATTTCCCTGGGAGAAAGAAATACAGACCAATTTAGTCTCCAAAAAAAATTTTTTTTAAGTTAATTTCAGTGGAACAATCAAACACAAGAAATTCCAATCCCAACATAGTATTTTGAAGTTATATGCAAAAATAGAGGCCCTGCATGCAATAGCCAATTTTGTCTTAAATATTCTGTCACCACTGCCTGACTCTAACTTTGTCTTAGATTCATAGTTAACACATAGCGAAATATATAATGAGTGGACTGGAGAAACTAGGATCTCTTCTCCCCTTGAAGTATATCATCCCCTGGACAGAGCTACCATTAATTGTATTCCTGTCTTCTTTTGCTGAATTTCAAAGTTGTTTGATTTTGTAACCTGCTTACAGAGCAATTGGAATTGGAAATTGAGATAAACATTATGTTTTCAACTTTTTTCCCCCCTCACTTACTTCCTTCTCAGACAAAATACTATCTCCGATTCTTTCTAGATCTCCAGGAGTACCTAAAAGCAAGAAGTGAGAAAGGAGTGGAGTTGAGAGAAACAGAGATGAAGTATAAGCAGAGATAAAGTATAGTCCCTTTACTTTCATCATAGCCACTGCCTCTGTAAGGCAAAAATAATGAACTTGACAGATCCTGCTTGCGCCACTACTTCTAGGAGAGGTTGCTTAGCAACCACAGAACACTGGTGAGAGGGAGATGTTAGAGCAGGTTGAAGAAAGAAGTAACTGTCATTAACTCTGCAGATGTTAAATATGGATTGAGTCATCCCCTATCTTCCTCCCTTTTGTGCTACCCATCAGTCATTTCTGACTCAGGACTCAAGGTTCACTAGTCTTTCCTCTACCCTTCAAGGCAACAATCTGACCCAACTGAAAAAAAAAAGGAGTCTATCTCAGAGTTAAGGGAGTGTTACAGTTAAAAATAATAATGACCTGTTTGGACATTATGTCTCTGATCTTTCTCAGATTTTTCAGGGGAGGAAAAGAGTAGAACTAACTGAAAACAAAGTATTTTCAACAGTTCCATTGGCTGATATTCACTTTGCCATCAGATTTTGGGCCTATTCTCATGTTTGTTGAGATTAGCTTGACCTCATTAGAAGCTGACGCTATGAGTTTTTCAATTCATGAGATAATAACACTGGGACAGTTCTATGAGATTCTGAATTCCCTGGATCATCTGATGCCACAGAATAGTTATTATGGTTTTATATATTTAATGCTATACTTGCATTAACCTTTATTTGACTGCTATCTCTTGGTTATTTTGAAAAGTTCTCCTTTCTGGTTTTGGAAATAGATATACAAAATTTTAAAATAATTCAAAGGTCATAAAGTCTGAAAGATCAAATGTACTTCCTAAAAAAATAGTAGCCAATAGTGCACAGATTTTATTGTGTGTTTACTATGTGCCAGGCTCACAGTTAATGGTGTTCATAAAATATTCCATTTAAGTCTCACAGGAACCCTATAAAATAAGCACTATTATTATTAGCCATTTTAAGGAAAAGGAGACAAAGTTTACAATCTTCTTCAAGAGGATAGAATTTTTACTGGTAGAAGCAAGGATTAAACCTAAACTTCTTTATCCCAAGAAGCCAAGCAGGGGACCCCAATGCCACTGTATCTTTCTAAATGCAGAATGTTCTATATCTACTTCAAAGATTATAACAAAAAAGAAAAAAAGAAAAGGAAGGAGAAAAGGAAAGAAGGATTAAGGAAAAAATGTTATTACTTGGTATTAGGGGCTTGAAAATGAAGAAAACAATGAAAATATGCTCTCACCTTCTAGTAAAGACCACAGAAAAGCAACAGCTCACTCCCATGTGATGAAACCCAGGACACATAAATGTTAAAACACAGAGCATAAGATATTTGTGGTATGATGAAAGCACTCATTGTTTCAGTCAGATCTGAATTCAGATCCAGTCTCCATCTCAAGCTCTACAGCTCAGCTACTTGTTTTAACCTCTGTATATTTCAGTCATAATCTGTCCAACAAAAATTACAATACTAGGCTTATATGAGAAACTGAGGCCATAGAGTAACATCATGTTACTCACTTTCTATACATCAAGGTGTTCAACTAATATTGGCTAATATATATTTTTTAGAAAAGTGAAATAGTTGTGGATGATTAAAGACTGATGAAGATACAAATAGTAAATAAACTCTGCAGATAGTAATATGAGAAACCCCCAAAAGCTACCCATGATTGATTTCCATGGGTCCTTAATCACTTACAGCTATTTCATCTTTCTAAAAACGCTACATCTACTTTTCAAATCAAAAAGAAATCTATGTATAAACACAGTAGCCAATATTTCTTAATGACAGTTTCCATATGCGACATGTTGTGCTAGACTCTATGTTCAGTTCAGGTGCAAACAAAACGGTGCCTTTAATCAGAAATTATAGAAGGAGAGAAGGCACATACACAGTGAATATGACAAGGCAAATAAACAGAATTGCCTAACAGAACTTGGAGGGGAAGGGTTCACTTCTGGCTGTTGAAAATTTCCTGCATTTTCAGGAAAAAATTCCTGAAGGAAATAAAATATAAACTAGGCTACATCAGTGGGATTTGTAAGTTATTTTCAGTAGTGGCAGTGGCTTTTTTTTTTCTCTTCCATAAATCAACCACTTATTCCTCTCCGGCTGTAACAGAATTTCAGGATTGTATTTTCACTTGGGGACTTCCTCTCCCCGGTGTCAGCCCTTGTAGTCTGGTGGTGCTGGCCCCATCTGGTGATCTGTGAGGACCTGGGGAAATCTAGGCCAGTCAACAGGGTCCATGCTCCTGGCCACAGTGTTGGGTGAAGAGTAGACACAAAATCTATAGCAGTCAGGCCGAAGAGGTCAGTTCTGGCTTTGAGCCAACATGTGGGCCATCTCCCTTTTCTGTAAGACTAGTACTTTCCCATTGCTTGGCTGTGTTTCTGCATCTAGGCTCTATTGCCACCTCACTGTTATTAACGACAGCTTCCAAGCACTGAGCCCAGCCACGCTTGAAGCAAATCCTATGTGCTGGACTTTTCTGTGTATTCTAATTATGTAAGTCTATTTTTCTTTGTAGGTTTTTGTTGACTTAGTTTTCCTTTTTGTGAGAAGTAACAGAATCCCATCTATATTCCTCACTTATACAGCTTGAAGAACAAGTAAAATGTCAGCACATGGAGAGAGTTAGAGAGAAAGACATAGAAAGAGTGGGAAAACCTTAGATAAGTTCAGGGCAAGCTCAGCGTCAGGAAACTATCCTATTTTCCTATTAGCAGCTGGAATGTTGACCTCCCTTCAGAACAAAAGCTTTGAGTTGGCTTCCTCACCCCCAAGTGACTCCTGCTGTCTGAATCACTCCCACCCACTGAGCCATGTCCCTTTCTGCTGGTGAGCAAGACTGTGTCCATGGGTGTCACTGAGCTAATGGCTTTCCGTGCTTTGCAATTTAGTGTCAGGACTTTTCCTACCATCTCTGGGACTCTGACACCAGGCTTTTCCTGTGGTTTCTAGCCTTTCTTCTATAGCGGCCTACACTCCAATGAAGAAAAGAATTCATTAGTGTCATTGAATAACGAGCCAGCTACAGTAATGACCAGAAGCCCAGAAATGTTAAATTGGACGTGATGAATCCTTTGTATTCAAACCTACTATCTACCTACTAAACCTGAAAATGATGTTGGAGAAACTTGCTTGGCAGTGTTAATCCCCGACCAAACACCTCTCATAGAGAGGAGGGAAATGACAAAATCAATTCTATGAGGAAGATACTAGCTTTGCCTCCACGATAAAGACATGAAACTGAAGCATGTGTATGTTCAGGGATTTGCCCATGGTCATACAGCTAATACATGGCAGAACCAGTAAACTGGCCCCAGATTTTATAATTTTCACTGGAAGGTTATACTCTCTCTTATACTACTACACTGGAATGGAAAATGCTATTAATATAAGGCAGTAGTAGCTCCATCAACAGGACTTAAAGTGTCATCTTTAATGTGCTCTGTGCCATCTTTTATTAGCCTAACAAATGCTTCGAGCAATATCTAGGCCTTCTATCACCCCACAGTACTACACACATAAGATACATATATAGCACTTATTGGTGGATTGTTTAAAATTCAGCTGTGTTAGAGGAACTAATTCTAAGCAGCTTCTTAGTTAAAATAGAGCTTTATTGACTCTAGTTGAGAACAGAATCTTTAAAAATCAAAACTCATAATAAGCACCTCATTTTGATAGACAAAGGAGAATGTATGAAAACAGAAAGTGAGTAGCTATGTTAAACTCGGTCTCCTTTATAGTCTTGCTCTTGGAGTTTCTGTATTCTTTTTCTTGTGTGTGTGTGTGTGTGTGTGTGTTTGTGTGTGTGTGTTTACTCTTTTGAATAAACACAAAATGGGAACTTTCTGTTTGCACATTAGCATCTTCTCATAATTCTGGGAGCTGGAGTCTGCCTTCACCCCTGAATTTTATTCACCAACCATATTTACCTGTGACAAGACCACGCCAGACATTAATAGCATATATATTTTTCAAAATCTACTTTGAGGAAGAGTAATTTTTTTCATAGAAAATGTTTTTAATAACAAATGTCCAGTAAACACTATGGTTCTTCCTTGTGAAATAATCTAAAATGGTGACAGAAGCGGAATTAAGAATTTATAATGACAGCATTCATTCTGTGTTCACTGGCTTCTCCTACGCAGCACAAGGTTATTTTGTTTAAAAGCATTCACAGTGGCATTTAGTAGGCAATTTAGAGGTCTATCACAGCTAAATTTAGCCTTTTCTCCAATTTCAGTAGAATGGATAAAAATGTTTCTTTGGGGGACCTACTTAAAGCATTCTGCTAGATTAACTTGCCTTCCTTCTTCTGAGAGCAAATTTATATTCTGTTTAGGAGGTCATGAGTCAGAGATCTGGAGATCTAAACTAATCCTGATGTGAAAATTTCAGCTATGACCCCAGAAATCTTCCTCAAAATGTCTTGCCTTGGTAGTCAGAAAAGATATCCAGGATAAGAACTGCATTCATCAGCAACAACTTCTGCAGCTGCTTTTAGCTTTTTTCTGTTTTGCAAAAGTAATGTTTTGCTTTATTCCTTGTTAGCTTTCTTTTCTCTATTTTTTTTTTGTTTTTTACTTACAACCTTAGTCCTTGGCACTTTTCTTCCTTTCTTTCTACTATCTTTTCCCTCACTTTCTACCATAGAAATAGAATGAATTTTCTAAATACTAATTTGTTAGTATCCTCTGACTTAAATAAAGCTAGGAAATAGAAGGTTACATAAAACTGCTATCCTCAAATGCTAAGTATCACTGGAAATTTTAGCTTAAAAAATAAGCAAGAATGATAGATGCTAAATAGTATAGTAAATAGTATAGAAACTATGTTTTGTGTGTGTGTGTGTGTGTGTGTGTGTGTGTGTATACCTGCATGCACGTGTGCTCAGTCGCTTCAGTTGTATCTGATCCTTTGCAACCCCATGGACTGTAGCCCATCAGGCTCCTCTGTCCATGGAATTCCCAAGGCAGGAATACTGGAGTGTGTTGCCATGCCCTCCTCCAGGTATCTTCCTGACCCAGGGACTGAACCTGCATCTCCTGTTTGTCCTGCGTTACAGGCAGATTCTTTGCCACAGAGCCACTGAGGAAGCCCTATATGTATGCATATACATACACATATACATATCTGTGTGTACATATGTAACTTACTATAGGTAGACAATTATATTAAGTACTAAGTAAATTATACTAAAATACTAATTATACAAAATACTAAATTACATATTAAAAGCACATGACCGTATTTTTGTGTTCTTGTTCTCAGCTAGATCAGGTATGAACTCCATTTATCTATGGAGAAGGAAATGGCAACCCATTCCAGTATCCTTGCCTAGAGAATCCCGTGGACAGAGGAGCCTGGTGGGCTGCTGTACCTAGGGTCGCACAGAGTCAGACACGATTGAAGCAACTTAGCATGCATGCAAGCATTGGAGGAGGAAATGGCAACCCATTCCAATATTCTTGCCTGGAAAATCCCAGGGACAGAGGAACCTGGTGGGCTGCCGTCTACAGGGTCACAAAGAGTCGGATACAACTGAAGCGACTTGGCAGCAGCAACAGCCATTTACCTGACACCATATTGAAATGGTAGTCTTCATGCTCTGACTTGTATTTTCCACCTCCTATATATTCCCTAGTCACCTGAAATCTAGTTTCTTCCTTCATCATTCCCCCAAGATTACTCTCTCAAAGGTTAGAAATAACCTTTGAATTGTCAGATGCAATGATTTTTTGACAGTCTTTATCTGGTCTCAAGTCTATATAACTTGACTGTTTTGAGTACCTTCTGCTTGAAATTCTGTACTTTGACTTTCATGGAATCACTCTTTACTTCTTTGGCTACTTGTCGTATGGTCCATTCAGTCCCTTACTGCAACCTCTTTCTTAAGAGTAGGTGTCAAAAGAAAGTCCTGTTCTTCCACCCTCTTCTCTCCTCACACAATGTTAGCTATTTATACATGTGAAATTTCTGCCTATGTGAGTAAATATAAACCTGATAAATATAAACCACAAGGCTGGCTAGACTTCTTCCTGAACTATAGCTGAAGCTTTAAACTTACTACTAGGCATTGACATCTGGACAGCATATAGGTACTCAACAAGTTCCCATAACAACTTCCTGTTTTCTCAAGATATGATATTCCACTTGTAAAGGATATATGTATATATATATATATATGTATATATATATGTATGTATGTATGTATATATATGTATATATATATATGTATATATTAATAATACTCTTAAAAGTTAACACATATTAAGTGTTTTCAGAGATTTATGTATAACGTCATTTAATCCTTGCAACTACCTTTCAAGGTAAGTAATATCATTACAGTTATTTTAAATGAGACACAGAAAAGTTAAATAATTTTCTAAAGTCATCAGCTATATGTTAGCAAACTCTGACTTTGAACTCAATCTGGCTGAATGTATGTTCTTAAAATCTACATTATGAAGATGAAAGAGGAGAGTAAAAAAGGCTGAAAACTCAACATTGAAAAAAAGAAGATCACAGCATCCAGTGCCATGACTTCATGGCAAATAGAGGGGGAAACAATGGAAACAGTGAGAGACTGTATTTTCTTGGTCTTCAAAATCACTGCAGCCATGAAATTAAAACATGCCTGCTCGTTGGAAGAAAAGCTATGACAAACCCAGACACTGTATTTAAAAGCAGAGAAATTACTTTGCTGACAAAGTAATGCCAACAAAGGTCCATATAGTCAAAGCTATGATTTTTCCAGGAGTCATGTATGGATGTGAGAGTTGGAGCATAAAGAAGGCTAACATGAAAAAATTGATGCTTTTGAACTGTGGTGCTGGAGAAGACTCTTGAGAGTCCCTTGGACTGCAAGGAAATCAAACCAGTCGATCCTAAAGGAAATCAATCCTGAATATTCAAGGGAAAGACTGATGCTGAAACTGAAGCTCCAATACTTTGGCCACCTAATGCAAAGAGCCGACTTATTAGAAAAGACCCTCATGCTGGGAAAGATTGAAGGCAGGAGGAGAAGGAAATGACACAGAGGACGAGATGGTTGGATGGCATCACTGACTTAACGGACTTGAGTTTAAGCAAGCTCTGGGAGATGGTGAAAGACAGGGAAGCCTGCTGTCCATGGGGTCGCGAACTGTCGGACATGACTGAGCAACTAAACAAAATTCTATAGAAAGGTGGAGATGGCAGAAAGATGGGGAAAGAAAGAGCCCTTAAGTAAAAAGTTTCAGAGTTATACAATTTATTGGAATATTTGTCTTTATGCAGCCAGATTGAAAATTCATTAAAACCTGTGTTGACATATATATACCCCATAGGTGATTTAGTATTGGGTGATACATGTGAAAAACTTCTTTATTTTTGTTGTTGTACTAGTCCCCTGAAAGGGAGGCCAATTTGTCAATATATGTTAGGTCTCCTCGTTGTTTTTAATGTTGTTCATACATAGTCACAGAACATTAGAGCTAAAAAAAAAAATCTTAGGAATCATCTAGAAAAATCTATTTTATAAAGAGGCCTTGAGTGTTCAAGTAGTGATCTGCAGTCACAGACCAAGTTAGTGACTGAACCAAGACTAGAATCTAGATCTTAAAACATCTAGGCCCTTGTTTATTGTGAAAGTGAAAGTTGGTCAGTGGTGTCCGACTCTTTGTGACCCCATGGACTATACAGCCTGGAATTCTCCAGGCCAGAATATTGGAGTGGGTAGCTGTTCTCTTCTCCAGGAGATCTTCCCAATCCAGGAATTGAACCAAGGTCTCCGGCACTGTAGGCAGTTTCTTTACCAGCTGAGGGAAGCCCCGTTGATTTTTTTCTGATTTGAGTTTATTGTAATACATCTTATATACATACACACACACACACATGCACACATATATATACATACATATATACATTAATATATTTCACAAAGATGTACTTGAAAATAATAGTGTTTTTAATGTTTAAAGTGCTAATTGACGATTTGAACCTTAAACTATTTAGCAAAGTGTCATCCTTTCTCAGCACTTCAACACTTGCTGGGCATCTTCTATGTGCAGATTTGTTCTTTCACATCCCTGTTGCTGCTGTTGCTGGTAAGTCGCTTCAGTCATGTCTGACTCTGTGCGACCCCACCGACAGCAGCCCACCAGGCTCCCCCGTCCCTGGGATTCTCCAGGCAAGAACATTGGAGTGGGTTGCCATTTCCTTCTCCAATGCATGAAAGTGAAAAGTGAAAGTGAAGTCGCTCAGTCATGTCTGACTCTTAGCAACCCCATGGACTGCAGCCTACCAGGCTCCTCCGTCTATGGGATTTTCTAGGCAAGAGTACTGGAGTGGGTCGCCAGTACCTTCATATCCCTACAAAGCTCAAAATCAGCCTACCTGGTTGTAAAGACCCTATAGAGACCTGGAGGAGCTTGGCACGGGTTCTTCTGAAAGCCCAAGCTGACCTGCCCTCGGCTGAGCCCAGGAAGGGGCCTAGTTGGACAGAACAGAGTTCAAGTCTTAAGGGAGACCGGGTGTAGAGTGCCTGAAAATGAGGATGAGAGGAGACAGAGCTAAGTTGACAGCTCAAGCTCCTTCTGTCTGAACCACCCCCAGGTAGAGCAGGTACAACGCCTGGGCACGGTCATGCTTGGGGAAAGAGAACCAGGCATCAGCACCTTCTACTTGATCCACCCCAGTTCTGACTAAGACGCTCATTCTTCAGAGCTATCATGGGAGTAGCCAACATCCTGCACCTCCCATGCGAGACAATGACCTTCTTTTCCAGAGTTTATGCCTTTGAGCCCTACAGATTGTGAATCACCAACCACCATATCACTTCATTTTTCTTTTAAACTCTGCATTACTTCATTGTTGACTGGCTTGGCAATGTACAGAGCTCCCTTATGAGTTCCCTTCCATATAATTCCTACAAAAGCCAAAGACCTGCAGTGGGCAGGAGCTGTTACGCCACTTACAGATAAAGAAATTGTCTGAGCTCTACACATATGTTCAGAAGACCAGAGCTGATTCTGGCTCTCCAGGTAATTAACTTTAGCAAATCACATCATCTCCCTAGGATCATGTTTTCCTTTCCTGTGTGCTTTTAATCCTAACATTTTAATCTAGGATTTCTAAGTTGATAGTATAGTTGTGATATCATTGCCCATTATCTTTGTTCTCACTGAGATGGGGAGGAAATACAGGTATATGCTGTCAGTGTTTATAATTATTTGACACTATCTTAATCTTTGAATTCTGCACACATGGTAATTATAGCCCTAACAACATTCTTTGCTTCTCATTTCTTGTTTTTGCTTCTAGATGAAAATAGGACACGATTGTGGTAGATTATAGCTAGCTTTAACCAGTTCTGTTCTATCTCTTGTCCATATGCAAATCTTATATTTGCAAGGTAACACAAATTTTTTCCATATCTTTTCATTTAGCATCACATCAACCCTATACTTGTTAGTCCCAACTCTTCTGACTACATAATTTTACAACTAGTGAATGCATTATAATCCAATTGACTATTTCTCTTTGTTGGACATTAAGATTATTTACAACCTTTTATTGTTATTATAAGCAGTTCTGAAATGCTTACTTTAACAACTGACATATATATATGTGCCATTTTTTCCACTAGACAAAAATCAACTTATAATTGTATAAAATTATACATATAATATACATAGAGGGTGCTAAAAAGGTAAGTAAAACTTTAATACCAAAAGTGGACATATCAGGGAACAATTTTTCTCAAGTTCTTTGGGATCATACTAGTTGGTATTTGAGAAAAATAATCAGGTGCATTCACCATTTTGAAATGTATTTTCTTGAAGTAAATTCCTAGAAGTGGAATTAACAGGTAAAAGGCTCTGCCCATTGATCAGTTCAGTTCAATTGCTCAGTCATGTCCACCTCTTTTCAAACCCATGGACTGTAGCACACCAGGCCTCCCTGTCCATCACCAACTCCTGGAGTTTACTCAAACTCATGTCCATTGAGTCGGTGCTGCCATCCAGCCGTCTAATCCTCAGTGATTCCTTTCTCCAGCCATCAATCTTTCCCAGCATCAACTCATTTTTACAAATGAGTCAGTTCTTCGCATCAGGTGGACAAAGTATTAGAATTTCAGATCCAGCATCAGTCCTTCCAATGAATATTTAGGAATGATTTCCTTTAGGATGGACTGGTCGGATCTTCTTGCAGTCCAAGGGACTCTCAAGAGTATTAAATACATTAACAGGTTCTTTTCCAAAGCAAAATAATAATTCAAAAATTTGAATTCTTGCTAAAGAATCATGCTTGACCATCTGCAAATTTAAAAATCACTTATAATTCTTGAGAATCTTCAGAAACAAGGACTTCCCTTGTCAAGTCTTAGGGAACTAGAAGAAGGAGCTCTATTGTATGTCACTCAGTGGTTCTAAATAAAGATTCATTCTCTGTTTAATAGTAAAATGTGATTAACTTAACACAGTGAGTACTTCATGATAGAAAATCGTAAGTGAGTGACTAGCTTTTCTTGGGTTCTCACAAAATCAGGCCTTGAAATAGGCACAATTTATCTGATAGCCACAGGAAGCATACATGTAAAAGTGAGACTGTGAATGCAGGGAGTCAATAAAAGGTGTGTTAGTTAGTAAATGATACTTAGGGGCTAAATCTCCAATGGGACTCTTCAGGCATCTAGTAACACGTATTATACTACCCAATTATCTCATAGAGGTGTGGGAAGCTGGAATATTTGTCTTCCAAATTCAGTGAGGGTACCTTGGATATGTTGTATTCCAGCACTTCGAGGGCGTCCTGCTTTCCTGGAACTGAAGAAATCTACCAGGCAGAGAAACAAAGATACAGACTCTTATGGTGAGATGCTAGCAGGGTGTTCAGGATGTGTACCTCAATCAAAGATACTGGTAAACTTAGAGGTGGATGAGAGGATGTAAAACAGGTCATCATCAATAGCAATTGCTACACCTTGGGGAGAGTATCATGCTAAAAAGTGTTGAATCCAGTGGAAGAATGGGTCTAAGAACCTATCTTCTTCCTCTAGAAGTTTATCAAGCCTAAAGTATGCTCTGGACACTGTACTGTGGTCGGAAACAAGAGATTTTATATTACAGAGGCGATATAAATGTAAATATACCAATTGAGCCAAAGACTTGGAAATAGGATATTCTGGTTAATAGAATTTTGAAGTTCAATAATAAGTAAGTTAACACTCTAGTTTCAACACTTACAAAAATAGTCTTCCAGAGTTAAAGCTGTTTTGTTTGAATAAGAACACTTCAATAAATGTGAATGAATAGTTATTTCATGTTTAATACCTTGTAAGGCATGAAATTAAAAGATGCTTACTCCTTGGAAGAAAAGTTATGACCAACCTAGATAGCATATTCAAAAGCAGAGACATTACTTTGCCGATTAAGGTCCATCTAGTCAAGGCTATGGTTTTACCTGTGGTCATGTATGCATGTGAGAGTTGGACTGTGAAGAAAGCTGAGCACCGAAGAATTGATGCTTATGAACTGTGGTGGTGGAGAAGACTCTCAAGAGTCCCTTGGACTGCAAAGAGATCCAGCCAGTCCATTCTGAAGGAGATCAGCTCTGGGATTTCTTTGGAAGAAATGATGCTGAAGCTGAAACGCCAATATTTTGGCCACCTCAGGCAAAGAGTTGATTCATTGGAAAAGACTGTGATGCTGGGAGGGACTTGGGGCAGGAGGAGAAGGGGATGACAGAGGATGAGATGGCTGGATGGCATCACTGACTCAATGGGTGTGAGTCTGAGTGAACTCTGGGAGTTGGTGATGGACAGGGAGGCCTGGCGTGCTGCGATTCATGGGGTCACGGAGAGTCAGACACGACTGAGTGACTGAACTAACTAAGGCATTAATGTAACCTTTCTGAGACTCAATTATTTTAGTTCACGGGCTAAGGATAGAAAGAAAAGGGGCAACAGAGGATGAGATGGTAGCATGGCATCACCGACTCACTGGACTTGCTGCCGCTGAGTTGCTTCAGTTATGCCCACTCTGTGCGACCCCATAGCTGAGTTTGAGTAAACTCCGGGAGATACTAAAGGACAGGGAAGTCCGGCATGCTGCAGACCAAGGGGCCACAAAGTGTCTGACACGACTAAGTGACTGAACAACAACAACAAAGGACAGAGAAAATACATGGGACTCTTGAGTTGAATGTGATTATGTGAATTAAGTCTAGGATATACCCTCAGTTTTTAATATCTCCTTATCAAGTCTTCCTTTATTGACTTTTGCTTATTTTTTAATAAGTAAAATGTATAAGCATCAGAGAGGGTAAATGAGAAGTCAGACTTATCATATTTACTTAAGATTTTATTCTGCTAAGCTAATAATAAATATAAATACTTAGAACTTGACCTGTTCTTTGAGCAAGAATCCAAAGAGAAATTAGAAAAGTTAGTGGAAATAATTTGAAAGAAAGGATGGGTTTTTGGGGGGCTTGAGCAAACTAAACTAAAAATATTCAACACATTAAAAAAGAGAGAGAGAGAGAGATAATTCATCCCAACAAAAAGGAAACTGGTCAGAAAATAATTACAGGAAAATCATAATGACAAGAGAAAAGTTGGCTGTGCCTCTCCCAGCTCCATGAGAGGAGAGGGAATTTAGGTCAGTGCAATGTGAATATTATATTGCTATTTAAAAAGCTATCCCTGCTGTGGAGATAGACATATCAGGCTGTTTTTGTCTCACCCCATTAAGCTTAAAATCATCGAGCTGATTCTCCTTTCTCTAATTCCATACTAATCAAGCAACCTTCGATCTGATTATAATTTGGTTTCCCACACTGGCCTGCCTACAGTGAGAGAATGTGCTGTCCATACTGATGCAAGTATTCCAGTGCACAGGGGACTATAGTTCTCATTGCAAATTAATACATTAGCATTCTTATCTAACAATTTTTCCATGAGATATGGAGCTCCTTTAGTGATGATGTAACCTGGTTTGTACACCCAGAAGATGAAGGGCCACAGATAGTTTACCCCCACAAGATGTCTTCTTTGGGCTTCTCAGGGCATAGTCATCCACCCCACTCCCTAAATTCCAACAACCCTCTTTGTTAAAGCTTATCATTCAAAACATCTTTTTGCTGTTGGTCTTGACCATTAGCCTAAAAACTGCCACAGGGAAGTTGAATCCTCAAAAACTTCTACTGCAAAATTTCAAAAGACCTCTATCCCTCATTATTACTTATCTCAATAATACTTCACTGATGAGATGGGGGGAAAAAGGAAGTGATGTGTTTTTCCTTTCTAGACACCATTTCTGACATGATTCCACAACCTCACTCAAAGCTTCAGTTCCAAAGTTCCTAAAATAAGGGAAATTCATGTAAGGAAGGGGCACAAGAGAGACGACATGGTAGGTCAGGTGAATGTTTGAGATCAGAGACTCTGGAATATCACTGCCTGTATTTTATTTTTTGGCTTCACTAAATGTGATCTTTACCAAGATTCATGAGCTTTTCTATGCTTTATTTGCTACATCTATAAAATGGGGGCATAAATAGCAACTATCTCATAGGATTATGAGAATTAAATCACGTTTATATAAAATAATCACATGTGCCATGCTGTGCTTAATCACTCAGTTCAGTTCAGTTGCTCAGTCATGTCCAACTCTGTGACCCCATGAATCGCAGCATGCCAGGCCTCCCTGTCCATCACCAACTCCTGGAGTTCACTCAGACTCACGCCCATCGAGTCAGTGATGCCATCCAGCCATCTTATCCTCTGTCGTCCCCTTCTCCTCCTGCCCCCAACCCCTCCCAGCATCAGAGTCTTTCCAATGAGTCAACTCTTCACATTAGGTGGCCAAAGTACTAGAGTTTCAGCCTTAGCATCATTCCTTCTAAAGAAATCCCAAAGCTGATCTCCTTCAGAATGGACTGGTTGGGTCTCTTTGCAGTCCAAGGGACTCTCGAGAGTCTTCTCCAACACCACAGTTCAAAAGCATTAATTCTTTGGCGCTCAGCTTTCTTCACAGTCCAACTCTCACATCCATACATGACCACTGGAAAAACCATAGCCTTGACTCATATCCAGTTCTTTGCAATTCCATGGTCTGTTGCCCACCAGGTTTCTCTGTCTATGGGGATTCTCCAGGCAAGAATACTGGAGTGGGTTGCCATGCCCTCCTCCAGGGAATCTTCCCAACCCAGGGATCAAATACATTACAGGCAGATTCTTTACTGTCTGAGCTACCAGAAAGCCCAAATAACCACATACCACATAATTTTCACACATTTTCAAAAAACTTATTATGTTCACCAGATGTATTAAACTAGTGGCCTAGAAATCCATAGACAAGAACTTGACCTACACATGTTACAGACCTTGGATGCAAGTCTGAAACACTCTATTCTGGGCAGATACTGCAATGCAATAGTAACTTTGAGCTCTGTTAAATCCACATGAGAAGCCTACTTGATCATGCTCTGGGATTCCAGCTGGATCTAGGGCAGTGTATGTAGACATAAGATTTATGGAATCAGTATGTTGAAATATACTCCCAGATCTCCAAAGGAGCACTTTCTAACTGTCTTGATCCACAAACCGGAAACTACTCTTCCAGGTCCAGGGGGAGAACCAGAAGGGCACGTCACTGTGAGACTTCTTGAGCTTTAAAGTTTCTTCTAATTCTCAGATCCAGACTCTGAACCATGTCTGTTCATGAACATCCATACAATGAACCTTATTCCTTACTGGTCACTGGTCTCAGAGCTGAAGACTTGTGCCAATCAACAGATTCTTCCAGAGAACAACAAATCTGATGGCCTGCTATCTCTTAGGGTTATGTTTATTCCCACAACTTTGCAACTGAAAAGCACATTTTAGACTAGTGCTATTTAAACATTTTATTAGTTGGTGGGCAAGAAAATCTTGAAGTAACTTTTATGTTCAGTCGGTCAGGAGTGTCTGACTCTTTGCAGCCATGTGAACTGTAGCCCACTGGACTCCTCTGTCTATGGAATTTTCCAGGCAAAAAAACTGGAGCAGGTTGACAATTCTTCCAGAGCCACAGATTGAACCCATGTCTCCTGCATTGGCAGGTAGATTTTTTACCACTAGAGCCACTTAGGAAGCCCCATTTTATCTTACTCTATAGAACTTTATTGCCACTTTACAAAATAGTTTATATTAGAAGGGGTGTGTTTAAACAATAATAATTCTCTTAGCATTTTTTGGACTTGTATGCATAATTGCCAACAACCATTATTCCATAGGTCTACAAATGAAATATATAGTCTACTTGGACATTTTCAGGTGATAGAGGGGAAAGTAACTAAAAATACAAATGCTCTGTCTTTCCACATTACTATGTGTTACATGCAGTCTTTCAGCAGAGTTGCTCTAGGTCTAGTCTTAGGTATTAAACCTTGAAGGATGTCAGCTGTACTGGATGCTTGCCATATCCAATGTGATAGAAAGTATTTTAAATTTTGTAATGATGATTCTTGTTACAATGTGCTATTCTGTCTCAACTGAGGGAAACAATTACCTTTCAATCTCATGAAAATGATTATCTTTCATATGAACATAATTCAGACTTGTGCACCCACCTTTATAAACGGCAGTATTATTTTTGTGCCCTAAAGGTGAATGTCTTCAGGAATTCTTAATCTACAGGCACTTTTGGAAGCCCTGTTTTAAAAATATGATCAGCAAATGCCAAAAATATTTTAATAGAAGTATTTATTCTTACTACTCATGTTACAAAAAAGCAACATGCTTGCATACTAATGTGTCTAGATTTTACACTTTCTGAACCTAGGTCTTTTTGTAAAATTCATAGGAAATAATTTTTGGAAGAGTAGTAGTTTGGGAATAAGAAGAAGGTGAGCCAGAAGATGTTTAGCTCATCATTCTAAGCATCTGTGACTCTAACATCTTCTAAATTCCTACCTAGCTCTTCTTAAGTTCTAGGTCCACCAAGATGTCTTTCTTGCATAAATGGAAATGACGTTACAGATAAAATCTATCAGCAGTTCAGTACTATTTGAGAAACAGGTACTGTTTTTTGTTTTTGTAAATCAGTGGCCTCTGTAAACAGCACCCGAAGGTATCTGTAATCCCCAAATTTCCCTTTAAAGAACAGCTGGACATTTACCATTAAGATGGGCTTGCTTGGCTAAGCACTGTTGTTCCCCCATGAAAAGTACATATCACACAAAAAGGACCAAAACTAATGCTAACAGCTTGGTGAGTGTGTTGGTCTACTCAACTGACATTGTCTATTACGTGCCAAGCATTGAACTGGTGGGAAGATGATATTCCTAGTTGGTATGGACATGCCTTCCCCTGAAATATCTAGCGCATTTTACTACTGCCAGAGCGGGATCCAGGTACAAACCTTCTATGTAGAAACACTCTGGTATAGAGACAGAGCAGGCCTCATTTAAACCCAATTTATCAACCATTTTAACAACTGGCAGTTCCCTGGAATTACCTCCTCATCCCTCTTGGTTCATTTATAAATAATTTGAGTGCTTCTTTAGTTTTATGTTTGGAGAGTAAACTGAAAGCTATTTACCAAAACGATTAATATCCACTCCTACTCAGTAATATATATAAAAAATTTATTTCTTGCAAATAATTTATTTGCTTGAAAAATCAGGTATATTAAAAAGGGTAAGAAGTTTGGCTTTTTGCTATCCATGTTCAGTGAATCTTTGAAGTCGAAGGGCCCTCAAAGACCTGCAAGTTCACCCTCTCTATCTAGGAGTGGCCTGACAGGAAGCTGAAAACCCAGGAGCTTCTTCTATATCCTCTGACAGATTTTTCTCTGAAAACATGAAAATATTTTCTCCTAGGATTGTCCAATTCCTAATTTTAGACAAGAAAACTATTTAAAAACATAGATGTCAACAACATAGAATGGACTTTGTCCCTGAGTCTAGTTCATTAGGAAAAGTCAAAGTTGGAAGATAGATAAATTCAGAGTATAAAAAACTACTAACTGATATAATCATTTGTTTTGTATGTCTGTGTTTCACTCTGGGGACTAGACTGAGGATGCTGCTTACTTTCTCCATGGAAGTGGAAACCAAAACCTAAAATTCTTATATTCTTTAAGGGTTTTTTCCCCTACCTTAATGTCACAAGCTATTTAGCTTTCATACTAAAAAGGAAACAGTGTTCTTGGGCTCTGGGTCCTATCTATACCACCAACGGAGTACTATGTGATAGTCAGCATGATCCTCCCCCTCACTGCCTCAGTTTCCTCTTTAGTATAAAGAAATACAATGGTTTTTAATAGATGGAGAAACAATGAAAACGGTGACAGACTTTATATTCTTGAGCTCCAAAATCACAACAGATGGTGATTGCAGCCATAAAAGTAAAAGATGCTTGCTCCTTGGAAGAAAAGCTATGACCAACCTAGACAGCATATTAAAAAGCAGAAACATTACTTTGCCAACAAAGGTCCATCTAGGCAAACCTATGTTTTTTCCAGTAGTCAAGTATGGATGTGAGAGTTGGACAATAAAGAAAGCTGAGTGCTGAAAAATTGATGCTTTTGAACTGTGGTGTTGGAGAAGACTCTTGAGAGTCCTTTGGACTGCAAGGAGATCAAAGAAGGCAATCCTAAAGGAAATCACTCCAGAATATTCATTGGAAGGATTGATGCTGAAACTGCAACTCCAATCATTTGGCCACCTGATGTGAAGAAAGGACTCATTTGAAAAGACTCTGATGCTAGGAAAGATTTAAGGCAGGAGGAGAAGGGAATGACAGAGGATGAGATGGTTGGATGGCATCACTGACTCAATGGACATGAGTTTGAGCAGGCTCCAGGACCTGGTGATGGACAGGGAACCCTGACATGCTTCAGTCTATGGGGTTGCAGGGAGTTGGACATGAATGAGCTACTGAACTGAACTGAAGAGCCCTCCAGCCTCCAACAATCCAGAGCTGAGATACTGGAACCAAGACAATTTCTTGCCTGTCTGCCCTGTGCTAGACTCCATCTCAGAGTTTGTATTTATTTCTCTCATTGTCCAAACAACAGTAATGCCTTTCTGAGTTGCTTCATCAGGTCAATTCTCTGGGTATATCAGTTCAGTTCAGTTCAGTTTAGTCACTCAGTCGTGTCCAACTCCTTGCGACCCCATGAATCACAGCACGCCAGGCCTCCCTGTCCATCACCAAACCCGGAGTTCACTCAAACTCATGCCCATCGAGTCGGTGATGCCATCCAGCCATCTCATCCTTTGTCATTCCCTTCTCCTCCTGCCCCCAATCCCTCCCAGCATCAGAGACTTTTCCAATGAGTCAACACTTCGCATGAGGTGGCCTGTGTATTGGAGTTTCAGCTTTAGCATCAGTCCTTCCAATGAACATCCAGGACTGATCTCCTTTAGAATGGACTGGTTGGATCTCCTTGCAGTCCAAGGGACTCTCAAGAGTCTTCTCCAACACCACGGTTCAAAAGCATCAATTCTTTGGTGCTCAGCTTTCTTCACAGAAGAAACTGAAGAACTGAACTGAACTGAACTGATATACCCAGAGAATTGACTCTATGAAGCAAATCAGAAAAGCATTACTGTTGTTTGGACAACGAGAGAAATAAATACAATGCAGCTTTCTTCTCACATTCAGATATGACCACTGGAAAAGCCATAGCCTTCACTAGATGGACTTTTGTTGNAAGAAACTGAAGAACTGAACTGAACTGAACTGATATACCCAGAGAATTGACTCTATGAAGCAAATCAGAAAAGCATTACTGTTGTTTGGACAACGAGAGAAATAAATACAATGCAGCTTTCTTCTCACATTCAGATATGACCACTGGAAAAGCCATAGCCTTCACTAGATGGACTTTTGTTGGCAAAGTAATGTCTCTGCTTTTCAATATGCTATCTAGGTTGCTCATAACTTNCAACACCACAGTTCAAATGCATCAATTCTTCGGCGCTCAGCCTTGTATTTAAAAATATATGTACACGTTTCTGTTATATATGTTAACTCATTTGATTCTGTGGAGTTAGGTTCTATTATTATCCCTGTTTTATAGATGAGGAAGAGATTAAGTTACATGCCCAAGGTCACACAGTATGCAGTAAAGCTGATGTTTGAACCCAAGCAGTCCAGTGCTTCTTGATTACATGGTACTGCCTCTTATAATTAGGAAAGGAGCAGGGGTGGACACATATCAGGCCTGCATGGAACCAAGGATTCAACCACAGACATCAGGGCTCAGGTGTTTTCTCCCTACCTCTCATCTCTGCAGCCATCTAGTCAGCCCCATTCTTGGGCAGATTCTTCTCTTTTGGTGGCCAGATGGCTTCCAGCAGCTCTAGGCAAGAGCATGTCACTATTTATGGATAACTCAGGATAGCCCTCGCCAGCCCAAATTGGGGCTTGTTCCTCACCCTGGAAGAAAGAAATCTCTGGCCAAGGGCCAGGGCCATGGGTTGGACTAGGCCTGAATCACAGGCTTCTATGGAAGCTGGGGTGAAGAAATGTCCCCTAGACCATATGCCATGCTCGTGGAGGAGGGAGAATCAGAGGACAGAAAAAGGAATGGGTGCTGGGCTGGCAAAATAAAAGGTGTCTAATGAGGTATAATTAAAAAGCTTTCCTGTCCCATGTTTGTGTAAATAATCACATAGTTAATAATTTAATATTCGTTTAAAATTTCCTATGAAATTAATACATCCACATTTAAAAAAAATAAAATATTAGTAAAAGGCTTATTATGAAAAATAGCAGTCCCCTGTCTCTTCTGTCCTCAACCACCAATCTTGTTTCCCCAGAGGCAGCTATTATTAATCACAGTGCCTCTCAAATTATACTTAAAACTACTTCTGAATCTCTCCTTTCATATTTGGTGAAATAGGTAAAGATTTAGCTCTGATACATTCTTCCCTCTACTTCCACATCCCCTAATAATATAGGAAAAATACTTGATTGCTGAGGATTATATTTTTAAAATGGTAAAGTATGGAAAAGAATAGATATGTGTACATGTATAACTGAATCACTTTATGGTACAGCTGAAACTAACACAACATTGTTAATCAACAATATTCCAATGTAAAATAAAAAGCCTACTTGATAAGATCGAAAGAAAGTATAGTGTTTGTTGACTATCACATACACATCTTAAGTATTCAGCCTTCGTGGATTTTTGTGTGTATGGATCTCTGTATAGCTATCACACAGAACATTTCTATCACACCAGATAACTCTCAACCTTCATGCTTCACCTGTTGTCTTTTTCTATGTTCATTTTAAATTCCTTTACCATCGTTTTCCTGATGAACACCTTTTATTGTACATATTGGTTATTTTGATATCTTCTTTTGCATAGTGTCTGTTCAAGTCTTTGTTTTATTTGGGTTGGTTGTTGTTTCTTTATTGACTTGTAGAAGTTCTTTATATATTTAGTATATGAGTCCTTCCTCAGATAGACATTCTATGAATGTGTTCTCCCAGAAAGTCGCTTGTGTTTTTCTTTCTTAGTGGTGCCCTTTGATGAAATGAAGTTTAAAATTTTTATGAAGCCTTATTAGGTGGTTAGATTTTTCATGTAGTTGTTTGTTTTCCTAGAGTTAATCATAGCCTTATTTCTGTTTGCTTATTTTTCTATGAGCTATGTAGAATTGTTTGTTCTTGCTTCATCAGATCTGTTAAATGCCTACCAATATTTTATCAAAGGTCTGTATAGTCCAAGCTGTGGTTTTCCACTAATCACATATAGATGTGAGAGTTGGACCATAAAGAAACCTGAGTGCTGAAAAATTGATGCTTTTGAACTGTGATGTTGGAGAAGACTCTTGAGAGTCCCTTGGACAGCAAGGAGATCCAACCAGTCAATCCTAAAGAAAGTCAATCCTGAATATTCATTGGAAGGACTGATGCTGAAACTGAAGTTCCAATACTTTGGCCACCTGATGAGAAGAGCCAACTCATTGGAAAGANCTGTGATGTTGGAGAAGACTCTTGAGAGTCCCTTGGACAGCAAGGAGATCCAACCAGTCAATCCTAAAGAAAGTCAATCCTGAATATTCATTGGAAGGACTGATGCTGAAACTGAAGTTCCAATACTTTGGCCACCTGATGAGAAGAGCCAACTCATTGGAAAGACCCTGATGCTGGGAAAGATTGAAGGGAGGAGGAGAAGGGGACGACAGAGGATGAGATGGTTGAATGGCATCACTGACTCAATATGCATGAGTTTGAGCAAGCTCTGGGAGATCAGGGAAGCCTTTGGTGCTGCAGTCCATGGGGTTGCAAAGAGTCAGACATGACTGAGCAACTGAACAACAACAACAATTATAATCAAGGGTTCAATAAAATCAGATGATGCAATTATGTTCTCCTACTGAAGGACCCCCTCCCCAAACTCCCTCAATTTGTCATCTCTGCCCTTTTACTGTAAGCTGGGCTGAATTTTTTCTAAGCCTGCTACACAGCTGTCATCCTGGGTCTTTCCTCGCCAATGTTGGGGTTGAGGAAGGGACTTGAAGGCCCATCTATTCTATAATCCCAGGCTTTCAAACAGTTCCCCATTGTTAGTGTTGTGCTTTATCCTCACTTTTTGCAGTTCTTGGTGGATCCAGGTTCTAAGCTGGAGTGTGTTTGTGACCAGTGAGAATTGGCTGCTTTTTCATGGGTTGCCTAAACAGACACTTCTAGAAAGTAGTTGTGTCTACTTTTTTGCTTCTGTAAAATGTATTGAGCTCTCTCGTCCACTAGTAATGCCTCTCCTCTTTTTATCCATGTATGTTCATACCTTTTTGTTATTCCTTTGTTGTCGTTTTTCTTGCAAGGGTCTTGGGAGGAAACAGATGTAAATAATACAGTCAGTCTGCCTGTTTTTTCAGAGGCCTTTTTTACTTAAGTATTTAATCCCTCTGGGATTTTTTTGTCCATCTTTATTCATTTGTGGAATCCAATGACATTTATTTGGTCTTAACCCTCCTTGACCTCTGCAATATTTAAGTTGGTGGTGCAGTTCAAACATTTTTTAAGATTAAAACTGGCTTCCCAGCTGGCACTAGTGGTAAAGAACCTGCCTGCTAATTCAGGACATGAGATGCGGGTTCAGTCCTTGGGTCGGGAAGATCCCTGGAGGAGGAAATGGCAACCCACTCCAGTGTCCTTGCCTGGAGAATCCCCATGGAATGAGGGGCCTGACAGGTGACAGACAGTCCATAGCGTTGAAAAGAATCTGACCTGACTGAAGCTACTGAGCATGCATTCAAACATTTTTTTTTAATGTGACTCTAGTGAGGAGGGAGGCTTTTGGTATGTTATAATACTAGCCTCTTTCAGCATTAGATTTTAGTATTAATAAGAGTGAAAGTGAAAGTAAAGTGAAAGTTGCTGTCCATGGAATAATAGTCCATGGAATNTGACTGAAGCTACTGAGCATGCATTCAAACATTTTTTTTTAATGTGACTCTAGTGAGGAGGGAGGCTTTTGGTATGTTATAATACTAGCCTCTTTCAGCATTAGATTTTAGTATTAATAAGAGTGAAAGTGAAAGTAAAGTGAAAGTTGCTGTCCATGGAATAATAGTCCATGGAATTCTCCAGGCCAGAATACTGGAGTGGGTAGCCTTTCTCTTCTCCAGGGGATCTTCCCAACCCAGGGAGCAAACCCGGGCTCCCGCATTGCAGGCAGAGTCTTTACTAGCTGAGCCACAAAGGCTTCCCTCCAGTGTTCCCAAGAATACTGGAGTGGGTAGCCTATTCCTTCTCCAGCGGATCTTCCCAGCCCAGGAATGGAACCAGGGTCACTTGCATTGCAGGCAACCAACTGAGCTGTGAGGGAAGCCCAATAATAGAGTTACATTATATAAACTCTAAGGATATGTGCTGTTCTATAGTCTTTGTGCTAGTTTATCTGCCCTGAGTGATTGTTATATAATAGTCTTAGGTGGAGTTTTTTTCATGCATTGTATCTTCCTGAGTAAATTGTAGATGCTTGAGGGGAAGGACCAAATGTATCGTGAATTGTATGTATGCAGCGATGATGTATTATTTGACATTGCGTTTTCTTGCTAGTTTACTTTCCACCTCTGCAAACACATTGCCTGAAAGCATCCATCTACATTATTCTTTCTCTGACTTTTGTGGAATTATGATAAAGTTTTCACTGTGTATCACTGCCATTTGAATTGTAATTTTGTGAAGATAGTATATAAAATAAAATTAAGAGTTTTGAAGATGGATGGAACTCCATAAATATTAGGTTTTGTTGTTGTTCAGTCGTTAAGTAATGTCTTACTCTTTGTCACCCCATGGATTGCAGCACACCAGACTCCCTTATTCTTCACTTTCTCCTGAAGTTTGCTCAAATTCATGTCAATTGAGTTGGTGATACTATCTACCCATCGCATTCTCTGCTGCCCCTTTCTCCTTTTGCCTTTAATCTTTCCGAGCATCAGGGTCTTTTCCAATGAGTTGGATCCTCACATCAGGTGGCTAAAGTATTGGAGTTTCAGCATCATCCCTTCCAATGAATATTCAGAGTTGCTTTCCTCTGCATTGAACTGTGCTAAATTCTTGGTTTGATAGGTCAAACAGATATTGGTAGAATCCTGTGGTTCAGCCCAATGTTGATTGTGTGATATGGCAAGAAAAGCAATGTAGTCTCCTTGCATGCCAAATTAAGTGACTTTGTGGNTGTTTTTCTGGAACTCTTTTGCTTTTTCCATGATCCAGCCGATGTTGGCAATTTGATCTCTGGTTCCTCTGCCTTTTCTAAAACCAGCTGGAATATCTGGGAGTTCACGGTTCACGTATTGCTGAAGCCTGGCTTGGGGAATTTATAAACAAGTTCAAATCCTTGTTTCTCTGCCTCCAGGCATTCGGTTGCCAATCTAATTTTTAAATGAAATTTGGATTTTTTGAAAGCATAGAAAGTTACTAACATGCAGCTTAATATATTTAATTTCTTTGAGCAAAGTATAGATTACTAAAGCTTGCAAGACCCATTGAATGGGGATCCTGACTACCTTTCCAGACTTGCCTCTTGTCAATTTTCCCCTTTCTTTTTACATTTCAGGCATGTTTAAGTGTTCTCAGTTACCATTTCAGCTCCAACATCTGCTTTCGCCCATGTTCCATGAACCTCTTGTCCCTGTGCTCGGCCTGTTTGACGTCTGTGGATCCTCAGCGTTTCAGTTTGGATGTTGTTTCTGGACTGCATTTCCCGAATACTTCATGCCTGTCCAGGCGCCTGTGTTCCTGTAGCTCCTTCTATTCCTCTCTTTCAGCTCTCACTTTTTATGCAAGTGTGACCGGCATTTATTTACTTCCATTATATTTCTCAGGCAATCTTTAGTTCTTAGTATTGAGGCCTAGTGTAGCCCATGCCAAAATGTGCCTCAGTAGCTTATTTTGATTTAAAGATGCTTAAGAAGTGGGCACTGTGAAAGGGACACTCTGCCCCTCCCTCTTGTCTCCCTGAAAGCAGGAAATGTATCTCCCATATGAAAGGTGCCCTCCCTGCAACTAAAATTGCAAAAGAACACCTGTGTTGCCAGAGATAGGGAATTCAGGCCAAGCAGGATGGGCTTGAGTCTGAGTGAACTCGGGGAGTTGGTGATGGACAGGGAGGCCTGGCGTGCTGCGATTCATGGGGTCGCAAAGAGTCAGACACGACTGAGCGACTGAACTGAACTTAATTGAACTGAAGGATTTACAAACAAAATTTGTTACTTTCTTAGTTTACTACCCTGAGCCCAAACTTTACTTTCTTCACTGTCTGATCACACCAGACCTAACTGTCTTTGTCCTGTTAAATTATCAGAAATGTTCTTTTTTCTAAAGAAATATAAAGACTGCCTGATTTGACCACTTTTTATGTCTCATTTCAATGAGACCTCTTTGTGCACAAATTTCTTTCTTTTTTTCTTATCTATCTTGTATCAATTTTATTATTATTCCAGTCATAAGAGCTCAGGAAGGGTAGAGGGGGGAATTTTCCCTAGAAATTAGTAGAGTGCAGGATGTAGGAAAATGCAGAGGAAACAGAGATCAAATTGCCAACTTCCACTGGATCATCAAAAAAGCAAGAGAATCCCTAAAAAAATCTACTTTTGCTTTATTGACTATGCTAAAGCTTTTGACTATGTGGATCAAAACAAACTGGGGAATATACTTCAAGAGATGAGAATACCCGATCACCTGACATCTCTTTTGAGAAACCTGTATGCAGGTCAGGAAGCAACAGTTAGAACTGGACATGGAACAATGGACTGGTTCCAAACAGGGAAAGGAGTACATCATGGCTGTATATTGTCAGCCTGCTTATTTAACTTATATGCAGAGTACATCATGAGAAACACTGCCTGGATGAAGCACAAGCTGGAATCATGATTGCAGGAGAAATATCAATAACCTCAAATATGCAGATGACACCACCTTTATGGCAGAAAGTGAAGAAGAACTAAAGAGCCTCTTGATGAAAGAAAGTGAAAAAGTTGGCTTAAAGCTCAACATTCAGAAAACTAAGATCATGGCATACGATCCCATCACTTCATGGGAAATAGATGGGGAAACAGTGACAGACTTTATTTTGGGGGGGCTCCAAAATCACTGCAGATGGTAACTGCAGCCATGAAATTAAAAGGTGCTTGCTCTTTGGAAGAAAAGTTATGACCAACCTAGATAGAATATTAAAAAGCAGAGACATTACTTTGCTGACAAAGGTCCATCTAGTCAAAACTATAGTTTTTCCAGTAGTCATGTATGGATGTGAGAGTTGGGTTACAAAGAAAGCTGAATGCCAAAGATTTGATGTTTTTGAGCTGTGATGTTGGAGAAGACTCTTAACAGTCCCTTGCACTGCAAGGAGACCCAACTAGTCCATCCTAAAGGAAATCAGTGCTGAATATTCATTGGAAGGACTGATGCTGAAGCTAAAACTCCAATACTTTGGCCACCTGATACAGAGAACTGATGTATTGGAGAAGACCTTGATGCTGGGAAAGACTGAAGGTGGAAGGAGAAGGCAATGACAGAGGATGAGATGGTTGGATGCATCACTGACTCAATGGACATGAGTTTGAGTAAACTTCAGGATTTCTGGTGTGCTGCAGTCCATGGTGCCACATAGTCAGACACAACAGGTAGACNACAGAGAACTGATGTATTGGAGAAGACCTTGATGCTGGGAAAGACTGAAGGTGGAAGGAGAAGGCAATGACAGAGGATGAGATGGTTGGATGCATCACTGACTCAATGGACATGAGTTTGAGTAAACTTCAGGATTTCTGGTGTGCTGCAGTCCATGGTGCCACATAGTCAGACACAACAGGTAGACTGAACTGAACTGGATGTAGACAGGTGCTCAGTAAATATTAGCGGGAAAAATTAAGAAAGGATTGAAGGAACAGAAGTAGAAAACACTTGTAAATCAATAATCCAAGGGATATCTCTCTTCTTATTTTGAGCTGTGTGTGTTTTCTGGGTGTTTCCCAGCCTTATTTAGGCTGAACTTCCTCCATTGGTTCAATAGTGTTTAGTCAACAAAGACAAGGACACCATCTCCAGAATGGTCCAGAGCATTAACCTGGGCAAGCCCTCAAACACACATCCCTAAACCCTCTATTAACTGCTGTTTGTATTGTACCATTCACCTGCTGCAATATTCTCATTTCTCTGCTCCCAAGCATTTCCATTGAATCTTTTCCCCCTGGTTGGCATAAAATATCTTTTTGATCTCAATCCATGTAACACATCCAACAATTCCCTTTACCTCTTCAGTTAGTATCATATATGCCAAACATTTAGGACATTCAAGTCTCACATCCTCATGTTAGTAGTTATTCCCATTTATCTATCTTCAGACTTGTTTATTTGTTCCATTTGTCTCCATTCCCTTTCACTAACTTCAACCTTATTCAGCCTTTAAGAGGCACTGTGAATCTTTCCTTGACTATTTTAAATGAACAATTTATTAGACTTACCAGTTAGCATTAAAGACCTTCTATGTCTGGGGTCTCCAACAGTGCTGCCTTTGTCCAAATTCAGCCCACAGAACTATTTTTGTTTGACCTACATAATGCTTTTTAAAAAGTTAATTACCAATTGTGAAAAAAGGCAAGAAAGTTTGCACCAAAAGAAGGATTTGAAGGGGATCTCTTGAAAAATGTCAAAGAATTCAGGAACAGTGGGTGGACCCAAATGCCCAAAGAGCAATAACAATTTGACGCTGAGGTAACCCTTTGCCTTTTGGTGATCCATGACCTCTTCAGTTACCACCATCTTCACCCATCCCTTATTACTCACATATGGTAGCTGCCTAGTCCCTAAATCAGTTACAGACCCTTAGATAGGATAGTTTGGAAGTGATGTAAAATTCCCCACTGATTATGAACTCCCCTACTATAAGCTTATCTTTCCACCATTTTTTTTCTTTTAACATTATTCAGGGGACACTCATACTAAAAGAATTCACTGTCTCTGTCTCTCTTTACAAAACATTCACATGCCTTTGGTGACCACTGAGAGAATGGGGAAGGTATAGCCAGAGACAGATAACAAGAGGCTTCAACCTACTCCTTAATAACATATGCTCCTTTAAAACTAAGGAATTTATGAAAATGCCAACTGTTGGAATTTTAATTTTCTCTTATAAATCATCTTCTCTCCTTTGACAGCTGAAAGTTGACACACATAATTATTCCTTATTAGATACTGACTTTAAAAGTCCAGGAGATATTGTTGGGGCTGTTTGGTGGAAGGGGTGGGGGGGGCATGAAAAAAGAAGACAAATAAGTACTGAAGACTTTCCTGTATAATAGCAATATTGCTGTTCACACTGTGTGACAACTATTAGTTATTACTTCATTCTTTAAAAAAAAAAAAAAAAAGAACAATTCTGATCTCTCTGTGCACAATCTAGAGAGTACCTAGAATTTCTTCCATAATATTATTGCTGCAAAGTTTATTTGTGAATACCTTGCAGAGTATTCAGCAGTCAGTGAACACGGACTTGGGCAGGAGATAGAGAAAGGAACAAAGTCACCACAGAAACCTTAGAAGTGAAGATTTAATTTATGCTTGGGATACTCATGATCAGGAAAATACATGGAAAAGGATATAATATGTTGAAGCATTTTTAGACTGTGTTAAGTCTCTGAAAATAGTCGAGTTTTCTCCAAGAGTTAAGAGTTCCCTATCACAGAGATGCTTGAGATGGCATTAGATGGTTATTAGTAGGTAAGTGGGTCCTAAAACAGCTAATATAGTGTAGATGACAACTTCTCACATCACTTTTAGACCACCCGTGGTTGTGTAAGGCAATTTTACATCTCAAACTCTGAAAAGAAATCCATTCCTGTTTATTAATATTTTAGTAGTGGTTTACAAAAGGCAAAACACGTTGGGGTTATGGATTACCTTTCGTTTCTTCAGACTTTCTGAATTCTTTAGAGAGCCCACAAATTTCTTAAACAGAAAAACACATGAGTTTTAAAGAGAAACTCTTACTCTTCCTTTAGGTAACCTAAGGAATCCAACACTGCTACTTGAACTTAGAACATCACAAATAAAACTGTGAATTGTTTGGGGTCTAGCTAAATGTTGCCTAAGAATAGATGAAGTACCTCACACAACTGCAAAACCTAATGTAAACACCCCTAAAATGTTCTGTGCTGTGCTTAGTTGCTCAGTCTTGTCCAACTCTTTATGACCCCTTGATTGCAGCATGCCAGGCTCCTCTGTCCATGGGGATTCTCCAAGCAAGAATACGAGAGTGGTGTGAAATGGTATCTCATTGTGGTTTTGATCTGCATTTCTCTGATAATGAGTGATGTTGAGCATCTTTTCCTGTGTTTGTTAGCCATCCGTATGTCTTCTTTGGAGAAACATCTATTTAGTTCTTTGGCCCATTTTTTGATTGGGTCATTTATTTTTCTGGAATTGAGCTGTATAAGTTGCTTGTATATTTTTGAGATCANGTCAATGTATAGCAAAACGAATACAGTATTGTAAAGCAAAACAAACTAAAAAATTAAAATTAAAAAAAAGAATACTAGAGTGGGTTGCCTTGCCCTCCCCCAGGGAATCTTCCCAATCAAGGTATCAAAGCCAAGTCTCCCACATTGCAGGCAGATTCTTTACCATCTGAGCCACTGAGTAAGCCCCTAGTAGGTTCTAGCTATCTCAAAAACAAAAACAGCCTCTCTCCCTCCAGAAATATTTCTAGCATATTCTATAGGTTCCACTTGTTTGACTACTTATGACCTGGAATTAATTGTCATCATCTTCCGTATGTTTATTCTGCCTATACAACTAGACTGCAAACTTTGACAAACTAAGGTTCCCATGACAGCAATTAGTAGAGTACTTAATGGACTTGTAGGAATAGTGTGTACATTGTCATTTTCTAAACAAAGGTAACCATGTCCCTGTCAGCTTCAGTTTTGTTCATCTTTATAATGTTTTATATATATATAATGTTATATATATCCAGTTGTGAGCCGCATCTAAATGATAGATACATTAAAAGATATTTGCAATTGTCCCCAAAGTCCAAAAGAAAGGTATTTGCATGGAGATTTACACAGACATGTTTACAGTTTTTTTTTCAAACAAGGGTTATTGGTAACTCATCTTTCCACAGTGTGTGTGTGTGCATGTGCACACGGGGAAATAATGGTACAACAACCCCACACAATGATCAAAGAGTCATTTGCATTAGCTTTTAGAATGACATATATGATTTTTCCCTGGTGGCTCAGTGATGAAGAATCTGCTTACAATTCAGGAGATGCAGGTTTGATCCCTGGGTCTGGAAGATCCCCTGGAGAAGGAAATCTTAAGCCATTCCAGTATTCTTGATGAGAAAATCTCATGGGCAAAGAAGTCTGATGGGCTACAGTCAACAGAGTCACAAAAGATTCAGACATGACTTAGCAACTAAGGAACAAATATGACTTTCTAATTTTCCCTCACCTCTCTCAATCTGAATGACTCACTTTGTTTACAGTCATGATAGTGTTCTTCCTGGCTTTGCCATTCTCATTACCATTTTCACTTTCCCTGAGTACAAACAAACAAATAGGGAAAAGGGACAGAAGACACATTTTAAGTGTATACTGGAGATTTTCATTGTTGCACTTCTGATAAAGTATGTATGTGTGTATATATACACATATACATATATATATAATTTTTCCCACTGTAGAGAAAACACAATGCCAATATTAAAAATGTTTTGTAAGTTTATGCTTGGAGGCATAATTATAGTAAAAAGGCATTCAAAGTTACTAATTACTAGTAAAATATCTTCTTCAAAAATCTTAATTTTAAATCAAGAAGTTTTATATTGGGCCAGAGTTAATGCCAATTTGGACCGTTCTCCATGTGGTTCCATTTTCATAATAATATCCACCTCTGGAGAAAATATTTTAAGCCAATCAACATGAATCAAAATTATTATGGAGAAATGCTATAGCAGATATTATTGGTACAGTTCGAAAAGTCTCAACCTTCTCTGCAATTGTTGACCAGCATGGGATACAGAAGTCTGATACCCTTGATTCAACACCAGACAAATCCCATGGTGCAATTTATATTTCAGAACTTCAGAAGGGGTCAGCCTGAGGCTAGATCTCATCTGAATCCATGTATTTGCTGCTCCGCCTCCTCCTTCCTTAATCGGCTTACCTCACTCACAGATGATTCCTCTTTGAAGCACTTCTTTGGCAAACTGCTTACATACAAATCCCTGGTGCAGGCTCTTCTAAGAAATGAAACCTAAGACAGACGAGATGCCCTTAACATTAGACTGAAAGAACTAAATGAAGTGCCTCGACGATGTCTTCCATAGACAGACCCATAGTAAATAAGAACGTTTAGGACAGTCATAATGGAAGGTAGTTGATTCTTCATTTTAAACCAGTGCTTCTCAACCAGAAGCAATTTGCCCAACAAGTGACTTTGGCAATGTCTAGCACAAGGCTTCCCTTGTGGCTCAGCTGGTAAACAATCTGCCTGCAATGAAGGAGACGTGTTCGATCCCTGGGTTGGGAAGATCCCCTGGAGAAGGGAAAGGCTACCCACTCCAGCATTCTGGCCTGCAGAATTCCATGGACTGTATAGTTCATGGGATAGCAAAGAGTCGGACATGACTGAGTGACTTTCACTCTTCTTTCACTTTCTTTAGAGACATTTTTAATTTTAATCAGTGGGGTAGAGCAGCAGTACCCAAAATTTGGGGCACTAGGTGCCAGTTTTTCCATGGATGACGGGGTGGGGATAGTTTGGGGATGATTCTTATAAGAACTATGCAACCTAGATCCCTTGCATGCACTGTTCACAGTAGGGCTTGAGCTCCAATGAGAATCCAATGCTGCCGCTGATCTGAGAGGAGGCAGAGCTCAGGCAGTAATGTGAGTGATGGAGAATGGCAGTAAATACAGATGAAGCTTTGCTCACTCACCTGCTGCTCTCGTCCTGCTGTGTGGCCCGGTTCCTAAAGGCCACAGACCACTACTGATCCATTCCTGGGGTTTGGGGACCCCTGGAGTAGATGAAAGGATATTACATTTACTGCACAGAAGTGAGAGATATTGCAAAGTATTCTGTAACTCACAAGACATCTCTTTACAACAAAGAATTATCAGGTCCAAAATGTCAACAGTACTACCGTTAAGAAACCCTGCTATAGCTCCAACATACTTGTTAATTGTGTGTAAATGTGAATATGCCTATATAGCCTGCAAGTTACATTATTTTGGCCCTATTTCAAATCTGAAAGGAGTGTATCAACTTTTGTTTCCCTGACTCTGCTGGATTTTTATTAACGCCCTATAATTTAGAAGTTAAACAAAAATCATCTACCAAACAGAAGGAGGAGCCCCTGATGGACCAAGTCAAACTTTTGTTTTTGTGCAGATATTTTTCTTCATTGAGGTAATTGCCCCTTTGACCTTGCGGTACACCTTACAGGCCTAGCAACAGTCTTGTAGGAGAAAGAGACTAACTTACATCAGTATTTCACTTGCTTTGAATCATGTACCTAGAAGACAACTATATGCGGCAGACTTTTTTTCTTTTTTTTGCCTTGTGTTTTATGTTTATTGGTGTGGCACAACGGTGTTAGAACCTTTAGTTCTAAATGCATTTATATACCTGTGTGAATACATATGCATATATATATGTATATTAAAAATATAATGCCACTTGTACATGTGTAGAATTGGCAATCTTGTTGAAAAGTACAAAAAATTACCATTAATAATAATAATCCTTGGTCTGTGGGTTTTTTCCAACATATCATTTTATGTGTTTAAATTTGAATGTCTTTAGGGTGGGCAAGCTCTTGGCAAGTTCTACCACTCCTTACTGTCTTGCAATATGGGCTTCCCTGGTGGCTCAGACAGTAAAGAATCTGCCTGCAATGCGGGAAACCTGGGTTCGATCCCTGGGTTGGGAAGATCGCCTGGAGCAGGACATGGCAACCCACTCAGGTATTCTTGCCTGGAGAATCCCCGTGGACGCAGGAGCCTGGCGGGCTACAGTCCATTGGGTTGCAAGAGTTGGACACAACTGAGCAATTAAGCAGAGCACAGCACATACACGCGTATTTGTCAGTATCTTTAAGAATTATTAATGGTAACATTCTCAAGAATTTGAATATTTATTCTCTTTTTGGTATAAGGAAATGGAATTAAGTTTGAAATTCTATCTTATGGCTCTGGTTGGTGCCAGTTTTTTGTACATATTTAGTAAGCCAGCGTATATGTACCACGTGCCCAAAATGCAACAACAGGTGTGATTTCTATCACCATAATTCTGGTCTGTGACAGTGCCCAGTCTCATTGTGCTTGAAACCTATCACCCAGCTCATCTCCTCTGTGGGGGTGTTTGGAAAGGGCTGACTCCCCTCTGTTAGGTCCAAATCCATCTGGAACACCAATGTGATATATTTCCTTAGACTATCTAGATGTCAACAGATAGAAGTGACACTGTCAGATCAGCAGCTAAGGGCTTCCTCACGGCTCTTTTTGGGGCCACACAGAGTCCAGGAAAGGTTTGGTTTGTGGCAAGAGGGGTAGTAAGGCAAAACTGATTTGTGAAAATCCAAGTTCACATAAATGGTGAATAATGGACAAATTATAGAAAATAATTCTTCATTTTGTGGATTTCATGATAGAGTTCCTTTAAACTGCATTACGCAAGCATATTGACAATATAATTTAATTTTCAAACAAAAAAAATCATATGGGACATTCCAAGAAATGGTCCTTTTCAGCACTAAAATTATAAATCATTTACAGTGTTAGGAGAGACCTTATTGATCACATAGCTTAAAATCTAACATTTTAGCTCTGAAAAGAAGTATTTTAAAAAGTGGAATACATAATAGTCCAGATTCCTCTGACCTCTGGAAACTTTGACATGACAGCTTCTGTTTTATTAGGGAAGTTCACATACATAGAGAGGTATAGCCTGGGCTAAAGCTGACTTTTCTGCACAGGCTTTCTCTTCCTTAGGATAGTTTACATAGCCATTGTTGACTCTGGAAATCACACTTCCCTAAAGACTCTTTCACAAGTCCTGAATCTGTTATTACCTTCAGTGCCAAAATTATCAGCCTTTCTGGGGAGATAATCAATCAACCTGATGGTTCAATAAGTGCTTGTTAAATTGCATTGAACCAGGTTTGTTCACCCATCCATCCATCTGTGCTAGACTCTGGGGATATCCTAGTGAAAACATATAGAGGCTTAAGTAGATCACATACTCTCTTTATAGGTTTTTGTGGCACAATGCTAATGCAAAGGCTGGGAAAGAACTTAGTATTCCAAAACACTTTCCTCATCTGCTCTCTGAAGCTTGAAACTCTTTAAACAGTAATGGGCATCCTTGGGAGGCAATGAGGTCTCTGAAAAACCAAGCTATTTAAGCATTTCCCTCAAGTAGACAGTGAGGGTTGAAGCAAGTATCAGGTCAACATGCTGGTTACACAGCCATTTTCCTGAGGCACAGTAGTGCTTTTCTGCCCTGCTTCCCTTCCTCCATCTTTCTGGCAACACACAAAGTCTGCCTGGTTAGGCAGGCTACCCAGAAACTAGTCTAAGCCAAATGGAATACCTCTACCTCTTGACCATATTTACTGATCCAAGAATAGAGTCATCACCCATATTGTCCCAGACAAGGCATTCCCTAGGACTTCAAAATTAAGATCTGGGATTTTATCTGAGTCTGAAGCTCCAGTGGCCCTGCTCTTTGCCAAAGAAAGAAGCAGAGCTCTAAGTTAACCTCTGAGAAGTAGCAAAGCCTCCTTGTGTGAAATTATCTGCCTCTAAAAGTGATTAAAAGCCATCAAGCATTTCAAAATATAGGTTTAGAGCCAGACTAGTTAGTGTTAAAATCTATTTGCAAGGCCAGAAACCTGGGTTCAACCCTTGGGTTAGGAAGATCCCCTGGAGAAGGGAATGGCAACCCACTCCAGTAATCTTGCCTGGAGAATCCCATGGTCAGAGGAGCCTGGTGGGGTCAAGTCCATGTGGTCACAGAAAGTCGGCCATGACTGAGTGACTAACACTCACTTATCTAAGAATAATATCTGCCAATAATAATATTTGATAAATGAATTATAATCATTGCCCCAGTTCTGGTCTCTCTCAAATTTGACTTTTGTATTCCTTATTCAACACTGAGCTATTCTAATATATCTCCTAATTTCTCTGTAATCTATTTAAGCTATTTAGAGTTAGGGTCTTGTCCATTGTATTAGCAAGTGGGCTCATGCTAATCTAGTGTTTAAGATCCCTGAGACCCTAATACTACGTGGATGGTCCTTCACACAAGTCACACAGAGATAAATGGTTTTCCTTTCATCCTTGTTCTTTTTTAAAATCNACTGCATTACGCAAGCATATTGACAATATAATTTAATTTTCAAACAAAAAAAATCATATGGGACATTCCAAGAAATGGTCCTTTTCAGCACTAAAATTATAAATCATTTACAGTGTTAGGAGAGACCTTATTGATCACATAGCTTAAAATCTAACATTTTAGCTCTGAAAAGAAGTATTTTAAAAAGTGGAATACATAATAGTCCAGATTCCTCTGACCTCTGGAAACTTTGACATGACAGCTTCTGTTTTATTAGGGAAGTTCACATACATAGAGAGGTATAGCCTGGGCTAAAGCTGACTTTTCTGCACAGGCTTTCTCTTCCTTAGGATAGTTTACATAGCCATTGTTGACTCTGGAAATCACACTTCCCTAAAGACTCTTTCACAAGTCCTGAATCTGTTATTACCTTCAGTGCCAAAATTATCAGCCTTTCTGGGGAGATAATCAATCAACCTGATGGTTCAATAAGTGCTTGTTAAATTGCATTGAACCAGGTTTGTTCACCCATCCATCCATCTGTGCTAGACTCTGGGGATATCCTAGTGAAAACATATAGAGGCTTAAGTAGATCACATACTCTCTTTATAGGTTTTTGTGGCACAATGCTAATGCAAAGGCTGGGAAAGAACTTAGTATTCCAAAACACTTTCCTCATCTGCTCTCTGAAGCTTGAAACTCTTTAAACAGTAATGGGCATCCTTGGGAGGCAATGAGGTCTCTGAAAAACCAAGCTATTTAAGCATTTCCCTCAAGTAGACAGTGAGGGTTGAAGCAAGTATCAGGTCAACATGCTGGTTACACAGCCATTTTCCTGAGGCACAGTAGTGCTTTTCTGCCCTGCTTCCCTTCCTCCATCTTTCTGGCAACACACAAAGTCTGCCTGGTTAGGCAGGCTACCCAGAAACTAGTCTAAGCCAAATGGAATACCTCTACCTCTTGACCATATTTACTGATCCAAGAATAGAGTCATCACCCATATTGTCCCAGACAAGGCATTCCCTAGGACTTCAAAATTAAGATCTGGGATTTTATCTGAGTCTGAAGCTCCAGTGGCCCTGCTCTTTGCCAAAGAAAGAAGCAGAGCTCTAAGTTAACCTCTGAGAAGTAGCAAAGCCTCCTTGTGTGAAATTATCTGCCTCTAAAAGTGATTAAAAGCCATCAAGCATTTCAAAATATAGGTTTAGAGCCAGACTAGTTAGTGTTAAAATCTATTTGCAAGGCCAGAAACCTGGGTTCAACCCTTGGGTTAGGAAGATCCCCTGGAGAAGGGAATGGCAACCCACTCCAGTAATCTTGCCTGGAGAATCCCATGGTCAGAGGAGCCTGGTGGGGTCAAGTCCATGTGGTCACAGAAAGTCGGCCATGACTGAGTGACTAACACTCACTTATCTAAGAATAATATCTGCCAATAATAATATTTGATAAATGAATTATAATCATTGCCCCAGTTCTGGTCTCTCTCAAATTTGACTTTTGTATTCCTTATTCAACACTGAGCTATTCTAATATATCTCCTAATTTCTCTGTAATCTATTTAAGCTATTTAGAGTTAGGGTCTTGTCCATTGTATTAGCAAGTGGGCTCATGCTAATCTAGTGTTTAAGATCCCTGAGACCCTAATACTACGTGGATGGTCCTTCACACAAGTCACACAGAGATAAATGGTTTTCCTTTCATCCTTGTTCTTTTTTAAAATCTCTGATTTTACTTTCTGCTACAAATCCATCACTTCATAATAAAGCCAGACATAAAAACAAACCCTTTATCCCTAGAAGTTACAAAAGCACAGATCTTCCTTTTTTTTATTAATATATAATTTGGAGGGAATAGAACNATGTAAAAAATGTGTATACTTTAATTAAAAACTACAAAACAAAACAAAACAAAAAAACACTTCTAACAGTAATATGAAAGTTCACTCTTCACAGATAACCAAAACAAACATAATAACAGTGGAAAATTCTGAAATATTTTGACAGTTAACAAAATGTGACACAGAGACCACAAAGTGGGCAAATGATGTTGGAAGAGTGACACCAAGAGACTTGCTAGATACAAGTTGCCACAAACTCTCAACATATAAAAAAAAAAAAAAAAGAGAGAGAGAGAGGGAGGGAGGGAGATAAAGAGGGAGGGAGGGAGGGAGGGAAGAAGGGAGAGAGAAATTAGCTCAAGAATGAATGAAAAGTAGTCACTGACAGGAGTAAACTGATGGAACCAAACAATTATCCTCAAGGCTATGAGGACACCACATGGAATGGGCATCCACACATCTGTATTACTAGCAAACCCTATCTCCAAGCCTCAGTCCTATTCAAAAAGAATAGCAGGAAAGGAGATTTTATTCTTATATTTAGAGGATTTAGATGCCACTGTTTCCAGAACTGTTTTTGGAAAACATTTTCCTAAAAATGCATCAACATGCTTGCTTTCATTTGTTATCTTTTCTAAGGGACTCAGAGTAGGAAGAGGGAAGGAGGTGCACGGTGACTTAACTGGTTGATAAGGGACAAAATTGAGGGTGATTCAGGCTAGAAGGCTACCAGAAGATATATATAAACAAACACACACACACACACACACTGTCTTTCTGTACTCGCAGCCATTCAAGCCCACAGAAAATGGGGATTCATGATGAGGGACACAAAAGCCCTGGTTCTCTTCTGGGTGGGGCTTTAGGCAGATGTTTGTACATCTGGCAGAGAATGTTATCATCCCAATGAATCCTACTACCTGCTCACTGGATCGTGAAGCCTCTTTGATGAGACAGGTCATTTTTAGAGGAAGAAGGGGATATGCACTAGGTGTGAGTAGTCTAGATAGGATCACAGCTCCATTTTTCTTTCCTAAACAAAGCCCTCCAGGTAGCCTTTGTGCCTGGAGGAAGATACTTTCATTCAGAGTTCCAAAGGTAGGGCTGATTGGCCAGGGAGAGGTGACACTCTAAAAACCGTGTATGATGTAGTACTGGGCATTTAACTTGGTCCAAGAGGGCTGAAGGGAAGATCATGTACTCTATAATTACGAAAAAAAAAAAAAAAAAGTTTTTCATTTTTTATATTTGGCTGACTGATGTGAAAGAAGAAACAGATAGACTAAGTTATTATAAGAAGTCATCTTTTGTTAAATGCAACCAGCCTGAGGATTAAGCCAATGCTGTTACTGGCAGAACAGGGAAACTGACCTCTAATAATGCTACTGAGCAGTGGAATTGACAAAGCTGAATCCTGCTCTGATACAGGACTTAGTATATTTAAAAACTCATTTCTATAACCTTTAAGGCAGTTAGAGAAGGTGTTCCTCATACTTGTAGCCAAAATCTTCCTAAATTGAGAAAGAAATGACATTTGAATACTAAGAAATCATTCCTTATTTCCTACAATTAAATTTTAATATGAAGAAGAGAAAGTAAAAGAACATATAAGGACCCAGGATAACAAGAGAGAGAACAGGGACAGGAGAACTGAAAGGTCACAGAAAGTAGAGGCCATCAGGGCTCAAAGAAAACCTTAGTGAATTCATAATTCCCCTATGAGCTGTTTTAAACTGAGCTAGCTCCAGACGAGAGAGCTGCTTCTTTTATTTAATAATTTTTAAAATCTCTGCCATGTATCTAGAATAGTCAATATCATAGAGACAGAAAGCAGAATGATATTTGTCAGGGGCTGAAGGTCAAGGGGGAAATGAGGAGCTATTGTTTAATAGGTATAGAGTTGCAGTTTTACAAAAGGAAAAGAACTCTGGAGATAGATAGCTGTGATGGTAGCACAACATAATGAATGCATTTAAAACTACTGAACTGCACACTTAAAAGTGGTTAGATGGTAAATGTTAAGTGTATTTTACAATAGTAAAAATATAGAAGAAAAAAATTTCTACCAAGGACTAAGCTAATAGAAATACAGAAATTAAAGTACACAATTAGCCATCTAGAAATGTTCACTATTAAAAAGCCCACAATAGTATTTATAATTTTAATAGTTTGTTCTACTCGCATTATTTCATTTAATACTTTAAATAACCCTGCTGTTGCTGCTGCTGCTAAGTCGCTTCAGTCGTGTCCGACTCTGTGCGACCCCATAAACGGCAGCCCACCAGGCTCCCCCGTCCCTGGGATTCTCCAGGCAAGAACACTGGAGTGGGTTGCCATTTCCTTCTCCAATGCATGAAAGTGAAAAGTGAAAGTGAAGTCGCTCAGTCGTGTCCGACTCTTTGCGACCCCATGGATTGCAGTCTACCAGCCTCCTCTGTTCATGGGATTTTCTAGGCAAGAGTACTGGAGTGGGGTGCCATTGCCTTCCCTATGGGCATGTATATATCTTCCTATTTTATAGAAAGGAATCAGAGACTCAGTTCCCATAAGTTGTATAAGCAAGTTGTGAAGCTAGCGTTTCAGTCCCAGTCAGTCTGATACTATCAATCCAGCCTTGTTTTTTGACACTGTACTATGGAGAAGTAAATGGCCACCCACTCCAGTATTCTTGCCTGGAGAATCCCAGGGACGGGGGAGCCTGGTGGGCTGCCGTCCATGGGGTCGCACAGAGTCGGACACGACTGAAGCGACTTAGCAGCAGCAGCAGCAGCAGCATCCCTCTTGGAGAATATGGGGTTATATGTTCACTGTCCCCAATCACCTTGGGTATTGTAATTCCTCTTGTAGAGAAAATGTTTGATAATTCAGGAAAAAGAGGACTCTCTCAAAGGCCCCAAGCTTTGAATGGCATCGGCAGAGGGAATGATTCTTTGGCAGGAAAAAAGGTATTCATTTGTTAGATGGTGGGAAATGATTTAACATATGATCTGCAGTCAAAGCTGGTAGAGAGAAAATGGCTTAAATTGAGATCGAAACCACTAGCTCTGGAGTCTAATGATTTAGCACTAGAACAGAACTAGCAGGTTCTACTGCCTGAAGAAGGACCACAGCAAATCACTTGCTTCATGACAGTGCCCTCTCTTTGCTCAGGGCAGTGGCAGAAGACCCATGTTTTAATCACAGTTTCTGAGAGTTGATAGTACACTAAGTCACTGATGGTTGTAAATAAGACTATCAGGAAGCTGTACTAATTTAACACCATTAGCTAAATAATTGTGGGAGTACAAGAAAATGAGTTGGATAGTAAGGGCCAGGGTAGGAAAGGGTACTGTGACTCATCATCAGTGGATTTGTCATGATTTTTCTCTTCCATGGCCCCGTTCACCTGTCATGCCCCAACGAAGACTATTCTATGGCTAATCATTGTTCTAAACAACTTAACATGCCATAAATAGCCCCTTACTGTCTCACTTATGTGAAACCTTCTACTCTTCTTCTAGCAGCATATTCAGTTATTTAAATATATCATATTTCTCATCTCTAAGCTTTCATTATTTCTATTTTATCTAACTGGGTTTCTTTCCATCTTTTGGAACTTAAACATTGAATGTGCCTTTAATTCTTATTCATTCAGATGATAATAGATACCCCATTTCTGAATTCCCCTTTGTTGATACTGTCAAAGCCCAAATATTCTATTCATGTTTAATTTTTTTTAATTACTTATGAACATGGTAAATTCCTGAAGTTAGGATGATGAGTTGCTCACCTTTATATTTCCAATACCTGACCTGTCATAGTCACTAAATATTTGTTGAATGAGTGCAGAGTGACTTTATATTGTCCTCTAAATGTTTATGTATTCACCTTCTCATGAATAGCTTTGCTGTCAGTAAGGAGAAAATTTTCTATGTGGGTAATAGATTGAGAGCTCATATAATTCAAGGAATAATCTTACATTAGAAACATGTACACCCATGGTGGATTCATGTTGATGTATGGCAAAACCAATACAGTATTGTAAAGTAAAATAAAGTAAATATAAAAATAAAAAACTAACATTAAAAGAAGAAATCTATGATTAATGTGTTGTTAATGAAAAGTTAAATTGCATGCAACTTATTACTGGAGATGGCAGATTGAAAACATATTTCTATTTAATCCACTCCCTAAGCGCAACAAAGATGCTAGAAATGTTTTCAGGTATGAAACTGTTTTCAGGCATGAAATTAAAGACTGGGTGAAGAGACAGTAAGATTTTGGAAGCTGGAAGCATATGGACAGGATATGTTGACAATATGACTTTGTAGATCAAGAAATCTTAATTCTGTGCTTAAAGTAGAAAAGCCGAGGAAGCTTTAGTATGAAATCCTAACAGGTTTAGGACTTGGGGAAAACAGGTAACTTGGGAGTGAGGATTAACATGGGAATAATTAGAGTGTCTAAAGATCTCTTGAGAAAGTCAGATCTATAGATAATCTACCCTCTCCATTTGAGCTGATAACTAGGAATTTATTCTCTAGACAGAATAAAGTAGATATGTCTAGATTTGGGATCCCAGAAACATTTCAGGAGAGAAATTCATTTCTAAGGGAAAAGAATTAGGCAAAAATTTCACAGTGAATGTTAAATCCTTTCATTTTATTCTTCTTCTACATGGCTCCCCCAAAATTTATATCAGTTTACAGCCTTCATAAGGCAATGCTGAAGCAGTTTTCAACTTGGATATCTGGCCAACTAGAGCCAAAAGACCTAAAGATACTGAAGTAAGCCAGAAAGAAAAACACCAATACAGTATACTAACACATATATATGGAATTTAGAAAGATGGTAGTGTTAAACCTGTACGCAAGACAGCAAGAGAGACACAGATGTGTAGAACAGCCTTTTGGACTCTGTGGGAGAGGGATAGGGTGGGATGATTTGGGANAATTCAATAAAGATTATTACAAAATTAATTGAATTATAAATAATAATTTACAAAATTCCAACTATAACAATAAATCTCTCTCAATAATGACTTAGGATTATTCCAATAATAGCAACTCCAGAAGATAAATAATACAGAAGAGAAATAATTTCAAAACTCTGCGGATTTTTTTTTTTCAAAAGAGAATTATCAGATTGTCAAGATATTTTCAGCCATCACACACCAAAATGTATCTGTCATGTACTCTATGCCAGAAAGATACTGGAAAAGGTTCTGTAGCAATATGAGAGAAATAAAAAGAGAACACAAAATATAATATGTGAAATAGAGAGTCAGTAAAAAGAAACCTATATGCAGGTCAGAAACCAACAGTTAGAACTGGACATGGAACAACAGACTGGTTCCAAATAGGAAAAGGAGTACGTCAAGGCTGTTTATTGTCACCCTGCTTATTTAACTTATATGCAGAGTATATCATGAGAAATGCTGGGCTGGAAGAAGCACAAGCTGGAATCAAGATTGCCGGGAGAAATATCAATAACCTCAGATATGCAAATGACACCACCCTTATGGCAGAAAGAAAAGAGGAACTAAAAAGCCTCTTGATGAAAGTGAAAGAGGAGAGTGACAAAGTTGGCTTAAAGCTCAACATTCAGAAAACGAAGATCATGGCATCCAGTCCCATCACTTCATGGCAAATAGATGGGGAAACAGTGGAAACAGTGTCAGACTTTATTTTTTTGCTCTCCAAAATCACTGCAGATGGTGACTGCAGCCGTAAAATTAAAAGACATTTACTCCTTGGAAGAAAAGCTATAACCAACCTAGATAGCATATTCAAAAGCAGAGACATTACTTTGCCGACTAGGTTTTTCCAGTAGTCATGTATGTATGTGAGAGTTGGACTGGGAAGAAAGCTGAGCACCGAAGAACTGATGCTTTTGAACTGTGGTGTTGGAAAAGACTCTTGAGAGTCCCTTGGACTGCAAGGAGATCCAACTAGTCCATTCTGAAGAAGATCAGCCCTGGCATTTCTTTGGAGGGAATGATGCTAAAGCTGAAAGTCCAGTACTTTGGCCACTTCATGCAAAGAATTGACTTATTGGAAAAGACTCTGATGCTGGGAGGGATTGGGGGCAGGAGGAGGAGGGGACGACAGAAGACGAGATGGCTGGATGGCATCATTGACTCGATGGACGTGAGTCTGAGTGAACTCCGGGAGTTGGTGATGGACAAGGAGGCCTGGCGTGCTGTGATTCATGGGGGTCACAAAGAGTCAGACATGACTGAGTGACTGAACTGAACTGAACTAAAAAGATAAAATTTTTCCTTATGATATGGAAAAGATTCTGCACAATGAGTTATTCAACAGGTTAAGAGAACTATTTTTCAAATTGGTTGTAGTTGGATGGGAAATAGTTCTTTAAGAAAATGAAACTGATAAAAGAATTGGGGATTGGGTTAATGACTAGTGGGTTTCCCAGGTGGCGCTAGTGGTAAAGAAACCACTGGTCAATACAGGAGACATGAGACCCCAGTTCGATCCCTGGGTTGGGAAGATCCCCTGGAGGTGGGTATGGCAATCTATCCCAGTATTCTTGCCTGGAGAGTCCCACAGACAGAGGAGCCTGGCAGGCTGAGGTCCATAAGGTTGCAAGGAGTCAGACACAACTGAAGTGACTTAATATGCATACATTATGATTAGCACTTAGAAAACTAAGCAAGTTGGAAAAGGGAGAGAAGGATGAAGAAGATGAGGAAGAAGAGTGAGTGAATAAATTGTTAGTTCCAGATAAACAAATCTCTTATTAAGTAAAGAAAAACTGATCATGTAAAGTGAAACATACCTCAGCTACGAAAAGTGTTCATAAGCTAAGAATAATTTAAGTAAGAAATATTGACTTATTTTTCTGTTACAACTAAGTCATAGGAATGAGGGGCAGGGCTAAAAGGACAGTGGTGGAAAAGACATACATTTTTATCTTCCAGAGTGAGAAGTCAATAAAACACATAAACTAAAAGGAAATAGCAGTAAAAGTTTTGTTATTTAGAGATTTTGATATAAATACTAGAATAAATAATTTAAAAAGTTGAAAATGTTTGATATTTTCAGATAATGGAGGTGGCAAGAGAGTACTAAGGTAGTAAATCTGTATTATTTAGCTGACACTACCTGTTGCTAACAAACTCCAGGATATACAATGACCTCCAACACAAATGTCTTCTCACTCATTTAACAGCCCAAGGTGAGTGTTTCTGTGTGATAGATATCACTCTCTCCCATGAACTCAATCAGGAAGAAGATCCACCTTTCTCAACTTGAACTTTAAGCCAAATTTATCACTCTACAAGGCTGTCAAAGAGCATGGAGGATGGCTCAGGGGAGTTTACAGAAGCATGCCAAGACAGAGCTGTACCACTTCTGTCCCAATTGACCTAATAAAACTCAGGCACATGGCCACTCCTAACTGATACAGGTGTTGGGAAATGGAGCCTGGCTGTTCATCAGGGAAAATAGGAGGACACAGATTTTGGTGAACAATTACTATTCCTGACACAATTTGTAAAACTGTTTAAGGGCATGTACAGTCCATTACTTCAATTACGGTTTTGTTCTAAAATGATTAAGTAGAACACACCAGAGTGAGTTGTTAAAATTTAACAATGGTTTAACTATGATATGTTTTTCTGGCTTCTTTAATTGTAAAATTCAATTATATGATTTTATTGATGGTACAAAATACTCCTTGTCTGGGGTCATCTTATTCCATGCTTCCCTTAGGGGAAGGTCCAGTGGCCCTTCCTATCAAAACAAACTGGAAATTAAACCGTATAATGCTAAAATAACATCAGAGAAGGTGGTATTGTTCGTATTTTACAGATGAAAGGACTAGATTCTTGAGAAAGTAAGTGACAGGCACAAAGTTAGTCATCCACTCATCCATTCCTCTGATATTTATCAAAACATCTACCATGGGGCGGTCATCCTCTGCATGAAGCAGATATGCCAGTGAACAAGCCAGACACGTTTTATGCTCAGAGAGAACTTTACTCCTAGGGAGGCTTCCTCCAGACAAAGTGAAGACAAGCTCATGTCATCAGCCTGGAAGTTCAGAAGATCCTGAGTGATCAGCTCATGCTGGTTCTCTCCAGCTACTATGCTTTACACATTGCCTATTTCATCAATTGCACTGAAGTAAACTTAAACTCTCCACCACTATACCATCAGACAGCTTCTCCTACTTAAACAAATGATGCACATTCCCCTGGGGAAACAAAATCACACATCTCTTTTCTCCCTTAACAGCTATTAACACAGAGGCTTCAGATCAATGTGGCAAGAAAGACGTTCATACTCACCATTGTTTTCACCCAGCTATAAGAGAGACGCTTGTGACCTATTTTCTGGCTGCCTCTAAGACTTACTAGGAATGCTCTCCAATTTTGCCAGACTTGGGTAGTCTGGTCTCCTGACTTGTGTTGTCAATAAAATATTTATCCAGCTGCCTGCAAATCACCAATCATCTCTTCTTCCTTCATTTGGGAAAATACCACCCACTGACATATCCTACTTGTACTTGAAAGATGCATGACTTCTCTGGGCTAAGTTTAGTGAATTTTTTCAAAAGAGCTGTAAACTTGCACTGAACATGAGATCAGTTATAGGAAATATGGAGATTCTAGAAGACTGGTCCTCAGAGGATAACTACATAACTCACTATCCAAATTGGGATAATCGGAGAGGTGATGCTGTTAACATCAGTGATGCTGAGACCACCAGCATAAATAGCATTCTGAACAAAAAGAAATATGAACATTTAACATTGACTTCACTTGGTGGCTGCAGCCATGAAATTAAAAGACACTTACTCCTTGGAAGGAAAGTTATGACCAATCTAGATAGCATATTCAAAAGCAGAGACATAACTTTACCGACTAAGGTCCATCTAGTCAAGGCTATGGTTTTTCCTGTGGTCATGTATGGATGTGAGAGTTGGACTGTGAAGAAGGCTGAGCACCGAAGAATTGATGCTTTTGAACTGTGGTGTTGGAGAAGACTCTTGAGAGTCCCTTGGACTGCAAGGAGATCCAACCAGTCCATTTTGAAGGAGATCGGCCCTGGGATTTCTTTGGAAGGAAAGATGCTAAAGCTGAACTCCAGTACTTTGGCACCTCATGCGAAGAGTTGACTCATTGGAAAAGACTCTGATGCTGGGAGGGATTGGGGGCAGGAGGAGAAGAGGATGACCAAGGATGAGATGGCTGGATGGCATCACTGACTCAATGGGCATGAATCTGAGTGAACTGCGGGAGATGGTGATGGACAGGGAGGCCTGGCGTGCTGCGATTCATGGGGTCGCAAAGAGTCCGACACGACTGAGCAACTGAACTGAACTGAACTCACTTGGTGGCTCAGAGGTTAAAGTGTCTTCCTGGAATGCGGGAGACCTGCGTTTGATCCCTGGGTCGGGAAAATCCCCTGGAGAAAGAAATGGTAACCCACTCCAGTACTCTTGCCTGGAGAATCCCATGGAGGGAGGAGGCTTGGGGTCGAAAATAGTCGGACACGACTGAGCGACTTCACTTTCACTTTCTTTATACCTTGACGGATGAATGAATAAACAAAATATGGCACATGTCTCAATGGAATATTGTTCAATCTTGAAAAGAAAGGAAATTTTAACACATGCTACAACATGGATGAAACTTGAGAACAGGATGCTAAGTGAAATAAACCAGTCACAAAAGGACAAACACTGTATAACTCCATGTATGAGATATTAAGAGTAGTTAAATTCATAGAAACAGGAAATAGAATGGTGATTGCCAGGGGCTGGGAGGAGGAGGGAATGTAAGGTTATTGTTTAATAAGCACAGAGTTTCAGTTTGGAAAGATAAAAACATTTCACAGATGGATAGTGGAGATGATTGCATAACACTGTGAATGTATTTAATGCCACTGCACTGCACATTTAGACAGTTAAAATGGTATATTTTATGTTACATGTATTCTACCACAGGAAAAATGGTTGTCATCACTTTATTTGGAAAATGATACAGCATGGATCAGGATATCCTCAAGGCTCTTTATGCATAACACATTATGATCCCAATTATGAGTCACTGAAGTTAAGATGTAGTCGAATCACCCACTGCTCCCCTGTGTGTTTTAACAAACATTTGGGAAAAGACATGAAGATTCCAACAGGGATTTCTGCTAGCAAAGCTGGTCAAAGGACTCAGTGAGCCCTTTTGACTCTGTCCTCAACTTAGACTTGAATGTAGCCCAAATTCAGTGAACGGCAGCAAGTAAAGAATCTGGAACTAAGAGAGAAGTGATCTGCTTGCTCCCATAAGCAAGTCTGCTTGATTTGCTTATCACATTAAGCAAGGCAAATCCTCCCTTCCTGAGAGTAGGAGGCCCCAGAAGCAAAGAGGAAAAAAGTTCAAGTAGATCAAAAGAGAGCTGATCCACACTGTCTGTGTTTCAGATAGTGGCCCATCTGCCTCCTACTAAAGTCTTGAAGGTTCTCTCTAGACTCAATCACACCAGATGTCCCCACATCCCCCACCCATTGAGGAGGAAAGAATGGGATGAAACAGAATTGAAAATAAAGATTCTTCTCCAACAAAAACTACTTTTAACCTTTGCTTTTCCTGCAAGCTCTTAGTTGCATAACATTTTCCTTCCTGTTAACATTTGATATTGAGAAATATTGAATTTTCCTCTTCACCTTGTGGTTCCCCATTCTCTGTATGTGCCAGAGTTTCCCATTTACTTCCAAAGCTGTTCATGTAAGTGGGAACCATTAGGAATTCACTTGATAAAGGCAAGGGTCGTTCTGAGAAACTCTGGTTCCAAGGGTTCTGAACTTCAAGTTGAGTTCAGATACAGCCCCAAACCTGAGGGCCACTTTCTCTTATTTTACTCTGCACTATTGACTGAATAATTCATGTATCTACAACCTCACCCCGAGCCCAAACTTTACAGCAAGTTCCTAAAGGTCATGCACAATATTGGCTGACTGCTGAATCCTCCTTTCCATAGGATTCATGTCAGCACACCCTAGAGACTCCATAAACACCTATGCTCCTGGAGCATTTGTTGAGTTCCCGCAAACGCCTAGGACATGGCCAGCTCTCTGTCCCAAAAGAACCTATTATTTAATAACAGTATTACAGAGTTTGGTGCTGCTGGTGGCAAGGATATTTCCTTAAAGGCCCATGGGGCCTCAGGGAGGAAAGATTTTTCAAGAAAGAGAATATGTTCTGAAAGACAGAACATAGTTACCTCTGACTGCAAACTGAGCATTTTATTGCATGTCTGATGGATAATCACAGATAAAGACTTTGATCTTTATCCATATAGCAGCAATAAGAAAGAAGGCAAGAACTCTGTGTACTTTTTTTTTTTTCTCTGCCATTCCAGGAACACAGAGCTCATTAAAATGCTCAGAAGAATGTCTTCATGTGTGTTCTTAAGCATCACATCAAGCGTGTTGTGCGGTCTTGCTCCGCCACTGTCCCCCACCAATGCCCTGATGAGGAGACAGGACAGCAGGACTAATGAAAGAGGAAGAAGAAGGATGTTGAAGGCGAGGGGAGTGGACAGGTAGAGGGTTACCGCTGAGGATCAGGGGAGAGATGAAAGGGAGGCATGAGAGTGGCAGGGCGGCAGAGAAGCCCTAACAAACCCACGTGTTCAGATCAGGCTTTATTCCTCCGACACAGCACTCTGAGCGCTTGTGGTCTGGAGTGGCAACATTAGGACGGCTCTCCCTTCTTTTGTGATTGAACTCAGTGATCCATTTCATAATCGAACTTGCAAACTGAATCTACACAGGCAACGCAACAAAACCCAAAATATCAGCATGCTGGCAAGCATCGGCAGAGTTCAGGGTGTGTGCGAGTACCACGTGAGGCGCCTGCCATGCCCTGATGCACTTAACTCTCAGTTCAGTCAGTTAGCTCAGTCGCTCAGCCATGTTCGACTCTGCGACCCCATGAATTGCAGCATGCCAGGCCTCCCTGTCCATTACCAACTCCCGGAGTTCACTCAGACTCACGCCCTTCGAGTCAGTGATGCCATCCAGCCATCTCATCCTCAGTCGTCCCCTTCTTCTCCTGCCCCCAATACCTCCCAGCATCAGAGTCTTTTCCAATGAGTCAACTCTTCGCATGAGGTGGCCAAAGTACTGGAGCTTCAGCTTCAGCATCATTCCTTCCAAAGAAATCCCAGGGCCGATCTCCTTCAGAATGGACTGGAAGGATTACATAACTGACTCTACCTCTTCTCTAATTATAATGACTATCAACAATATTCATTAAGGACAGAAAGGTAACTTTCGTTGTAAAATGGAGATCACCTGTTCACTATTATTGATCCTCACAAAGGGAGCAGACAAAGACCAAGTCCTTCAAGGCCTGAGATAAAGCCCAGTACCCTGGAGTGAATGTGCATGGTGGACATATATATATATATACACACTGATGTCCCAGCATGCAGGGCCTATCCTGGATGTGGGCGATAGGGTACAGGGTACAAGTGTCTCATCCTGTATTGACAAAGAAATCTAGACATGCACCCTTATACCCAAAGAGCTTGATGTATGGAATCATCATTTTAATGTTAATTTATGGAATATTTCATTTGTTTAACATTTTTAATATCTTAACTCTGTGTCTTTACTGCCTCATATTTTAATAAAACCTTAAGATTTTAATTAGCCCAAGCTAAACTCAGCCCAAGCTAAACTCAATTGAAATGCTCCATATATATATTGATACTGAGCAGAGAGGGAAGGGCTTAAAGTGCAAGGAATTCTAGGTTGAAAATTAAATCACACAGAATGGTAAGAATTGCCAGTTTCATTCACCAGACCTTTATTTATTTTTGAATGGCAGCACAAGCCCCATAGCACGCAATTCTATACCTAGTCACTGGAACCACAGATTCACCAAATTCAATTTGTCTCTGTAGTTAAAACTTTTGGAAAGAACAAACCTCTACGGTTGTCTCAGAATCAGTACCTCCTCTTAGATGGTCTTGAATGACACATGTAAAAGAATGACCCCTAGCAGTAATAGCCCAAATCTATAGCATTTAATTAAGACCCAGCTTTGAACTCGAGGGGGTAGAAATGGATTCCCTTATAAATCAACATGAAGCTTCCAGGGAAAGGGCACACCCAGTGCTTGCTTTATCTCATGACTCAGCAATCACACCAGAATAACTCAAAAACTCCCTTATCTTGTAGATGCCTCAAATTAGACCAGGGGCTTGTAGGAAACTATCTTCTAACTGTTCTCTTGATACAGCCACACAATGCACAGTATTATGTCTAGTTACCCATCCAACTTCTACACAAAAATTCCCAGTTACTAGACACATTGTAAAGTAGGCATTGATTTTTGTTTTTGTTTTTTCCTTCCTGCAGCATGATCAAGAACTCTTCTTCTTTGGGTAGGGATGTTCCCATGTGCCTAATTTGGAGAAAGTCAGTAGGAGGCAGTGAACATTATTTCTCAATATAGAAATGGAAACTGAGAGATTTTCCCCCTCCTCAGTTCCTTTCNGCATTGATTTTTGTTTTTGTTTTTTCCTTCCTGCAGCATGATCAAGAACTCTTCTTCTTTGGGTAGGGATGTTCCCATGTGCCTAATTTGGAGAAAGTCAGTAGGAGGCAGTGAACATTATTTCTCAATATAGAAATGGAAACTGAGAGATTTTCCCCCTCCTCAGTTCCTTTCAGCCAGGATCTAAGCATATGAACTGAGAGTGGATGGTTGTATATTGCTGCTCAGTGATGGGAAACTAGAATGAGGGAGGCAGTGACTTACAGAAGCCAAGTGACGTCATGCCCAGAAGGGATGTAGCTGAGGCAGAGATGTCTGGCAGATGTGGTTGTGTGCAATGCATTGGCATATTGAGTGCTGTGTCCTAACCAGATTACTTCATCCCTTACTTTATTTGTCCCTAATTCCACCCCTTTCCAAGACCATTCCTCCAAACTCTTATCTTCCTATGACATCCCAGCAATCCTTTTCTCTACACAAAGTTGGCTTCCCTTATTTGTAACTCAGAATCTTAAGGGACCTCTATCAATTTAATCACTAGTATATACTTCCTTGTTATATATTCTCACCAGACCTGGTGTTACCTTATTCTGTTATTTAATATTCCTTTAGTATAAGCTGAAATTCTTCTTAAAGTATTCACATTACTTCTTAAAATATTTAGTGTCTCTATACTAACACTCCTAACAGGGATAAAATCCATCTATAGAAATTGAATAACTAGAAGCCAACTGTCTAGATATTTTAATTAATTGGGAGATGGTGGTGTTGTTGAGGCAAAGACTAAAAAGTGGATCATATTGAGCAATGTGTTAAAAATAAGCTGAGATCTCTGTGAGTGGAATATATTTCCTTTATGGATTTCTCATTTTAACCATGAGCTCCTTGGGATTTTAAAGTAATGAAAAGACAAAAAAGCAAGTCTTTTTCCTAGTATGCCATGAAAATTTGTCGATCTTATGGCACCTCCTATCATCATGGGAGTGGGCAATGGGGTGGCCTTCAGTTCAGTTCAGTTCAGTCGCTCAGTCCTGTCGGACTCTTTGCGACCCCATGAATCGCAGCACGCCAGGCCTCCCTGTCCATCACCAACTCCCGGAGTTCACTCAGACTCATGCCCATTGAGTCAATGATGGCATCCAGCCATCTCATCCTCTGTCGTCCCCTCCTCCTNAACATCTGGAAGTTCATGATTCACGTATTGCTGAAGCCTGGCTTGGAGAATTTTGAGCATTACTTTACCAGCATGTAAGATGAGTGCAATTGTGGTGGCTTTAGTCAAACTCAAAGGGAGAAAATGATTTCTTATTCCTTTTTAAAAAAAGACTTTAATATTCCAGTTATCTAATTAGTCACCTTCACCCACAGAAGGCCATGAAATTAAAAGACACTTGCTCCTGGGAATAAAAGCCATGACAAAGCTAGATAGCATATTAAAAAGCAGACACACTACTTTNTTTCTTATTCCTTTTTAAAAAAAGACTTTAATATTCCAGTTATCTAATTAGTCACCTTCACCCACAGAAGGCCATGAAATTAAAAGACACTTGCTCCTGGGAATAAAAGCCATGACAAAGCTAGATAGCATATTAAAAAGCAGACACACTACTTTGCCAACAAAGGTCTTTCTAGTCAAAACTATTGTTTTTCCGGCATTCATGTATGGATATGAGAGTTGGACCATAAAGAAGGCTGAGTGCTGAAAATGGATGCTTTTGAGGTGGTATTGGAGAAGACTCTTGAGAGTCCCTTGGACTGCAAAGAGATCAAACCAGTCAATCCTCAAGGAAATCAATTCTGATTATTCATTGGAAGGACTGATGCTGAAGTTCCAATACTTTGGCTACCTGATGCAAAGAGCCAACTCATTAGGAAAAACCCTGATCCTGAGAAAGATTGAAGGCAGTAGGAGAAGGGAACAACAGAGGATGAGATGGTTGGATGGCATCTTTGACTCAGTGGACATGAGTTTGAGCAAAGTCCGGGAGATAGTGACCTACAGGGAAGCCTGGGGTTCTACAGTCCATGGGGTCGCAAAGAACTGGACATGACTGAACGACTGAACAGCAACACATCTTATCACCACGTCTCATCTCACATCCCACATCTCACAGGTAAGGGCACTAATAAGAAAGACAAAGAAAGAAAATTTTTCTTATTTTTCTCCAATTATATGTCTCCAATACTCCTGACTTTCTTTCATGTCCCAGAAATTTTAAACTGTTCAGATTCATCTGGATACATACAGTATCTTGGAGAAAATTGCCCTCCCTAAATCAACAGTAGTTCTAAGTGAACTTAAGACTGGACCAGCATTATACAAGTCCTCCACAGAAAACAGAATGCAAATAAAGCATAGAATTGTAATTAGATTTCAAGTATACAAAAAGATCCAAAAGACATGCTGAGAATGTAGGTGGTTAGAGAATGAGCCTTATCCCAGGGAGATTTCAAGCCAGGAGAAAAGTAGCTTCTAACCAGCAAACCACCCTTGGTCCTACAAGATGAATAGTGAGCAGGACTCATTTGATACAATTTGACTTTCTTTGTTTTAAAGTCTCATTTAAATAATCCATACCTCTATCCAGAAATATTTAGTTCTTATTATAAACAGAGAACTTTAATTCTGAAAATCAGTAATATTCAGAGTTGTCAGAGAAAAACTCTGTTCTGGGCACAAATACACAATACCCCAAGAGAATGAACATGATAAGTTTTATGATCTTTTACTAGAGAAACAGGTTAAACAAAAAGCAAAGATAAGTGTAAGTTATTTACATGCATCTTCAGATTACCAGTGCTTTCATGGATATTCCCTTTTCCAGTTCCATAAACAGGAAATGAACAGCCTCCAAACGGTTCCTTTTGAAGAGGCAGTGTATTACCTGCTTTACAATGCAATGTTTATTGGTGATAACTGTGGGTCTACTATAAATCTACAACCCACTTTAAAAAAGTCTTTCAGAAGCAGTCAGTTGTCCTCTCTCATAGCCAGGTCTTACCTCTGCACACACATCAAAACCAAAAAATATGATGCTGTGCTGAAACTTTTTAGAAATTAGAATCGTACTGAGTTTATTTGGAAAAAGGCTACCAAAAATCTCAAGTGGCCTTATAAGGATAAAAATATACTGACAATATTAATAGCAAGATATTAGAAAGGGGTCAAAGTAACAATCCACAGAAAGCAAAAGGGAGGCAGAGTAACCATAAATACTGCAGTATCCTTTATGCTGGTGCTTCCAATACACACATAAATACTACCCTCAAACAATACTCACTCTCATATTGAACAGTCATGACCTAGCATGTGTGTGTACACACACACACGCACACACACACACATACTCCTTAACCTTACTGGCAGTAATGCCAGGATATTCCTACATTCTTTTGACTTTTGTTATCATTGAGGAATAATTTACATACTGCAAAAAGCATAGATTTCCAGCGTACAGCTGGATCAGTTTTGACAGATATATACTTACAGGTAGCCATCATCCAAATCAAGACACAGAGCATTTCCAACACTGGACTTTTGCACCCTTTCTGTCAGACTTCTCTCCCACCCGGGAAACTACTATGCCGCCGATGTGTTCCACCATAGATTGATCATGCCTGTTCATGAACTCTACACAAATGGAAGCATATTTGTGTTCTCATTTGTGTTACTTGATGCATTCCACTAGATTTATTTTACAGCTCACCAATGGGCTGCAAAATACAGTTAGAAAAAAAAAATGCCACAATGCAAGCCATAACCGAGTGTGCATTCATTTAACTTCAGGTGTTTGCAAATTCTCAGACCTCTCCCACAGAGATTCAGATTAAAATGTAGATTACTGAGCCCTACTCCGGACCAGCTAACGCGTGCATCCTTGTGTGGTTCTGCTGCAGGCTGTTCACAGCCTAGAGTCTAATATGGTTTACAGCCAGGTTTCTCAATCACTGTAAACAATGCTTTCACTATGTCACCGCCTCTGTCCCAGCTAAGAAAATACAGCGGCTCCCCGTTTACTGCCTACTGCATCAAGCCTAAGTACCTTCGCCTGGCACACAAAGCCCTCCATCAAAGGGTCCTGCTTTCCTGATTGACACACCTTCCTGGCACTCAGCAACAAGCACCTGCACCGCCCTCAGTCTCCTTAGGGACCCCCACTGTCCATTCAGTTCCACAATACAGACTCTAATGCTAACTCTTCCCTGTATCCGAGAACCTATCAGAGCTCTTCAAATTGAGTAACAGCCTCAGACAGTATTTCCTGGAAACTGTTTTGGTGGTGGGTGGGTCTGTGAGTACCAGGCACATTTGTAAGGCATTAGAGCTTCCCCCAGGTTGACTTACTGACTGTTAATTCTCCTCCACAGAAGTGTTCTCTGTGTTATATCTCTGTTCAAGAGAGCACCCTTTGGCTCTACAACCTTGTTAGAACATTGGTTCTATGTGGTCTCCTGGGTATATTTGGAAACAGGTGGGTCTTGGAAACAGTTCTCTAGTTTTCTTATTCTGCAAATAGGAGAAGAAAGGCCTCTTGAGTTAGGACTGAAACAAAACTTGCGGAAATATATCATGAAAGGTAGGAAAGAAGGGGCAGACTAAAGGAAGCAAACTGGGGAAGCTCAAGGCAAACTTCAAGGTATAGCCGTCATGTTTTAGTCCCTCCTCCTGGATACATAGAAGGCACTAAATAGATGTGTGTTGATACCAGAGTTCAAAGAGCTTTCCTGAATATATTCATTCATTCAGTACATTATTTTTCAGTTTATACTGTGTCTTAGGAACTTCTTTAGGTGCTGAGAATATAGCCACTAGTAAGACAAATCCCTATCCTCAAGGAACTTGGCATTCTAAAGGGATTATACACACACACACACACACACACACACACCCTTTAAGCAGGGTAAGGGGGAAAGGAAAGTGCACATTATTAACAAACAGTAATAAAGGAAGTTTTCGGTAAAGGTAGTCTTTTAAAAGACTTGAAAGGGGTAATTAAGTGGGCTACTTAGCTATCTAGAGAAGTTCAGGCAGAAAACAGGAAGAACTGCAAAGGCCCTGAAGTGGAAGCCTTCTTCCTGCGTTTGATAAATGCCAAGAGATCTGAAAAAATATGAGAGTATTGGAACACAAGAGGCCTAATGGGCTGTTGTAAGAACTTTTGCATTTACTCTGAGATAACTAAGAATGAAAGGGAGAGCTTTGAGCTGAGACACATATGATTCATTTTGTATTTTCATAGATTTATTCTGCTACTGTATTGACAGTAGACTGCAGGGGGACAAGGAGTAAAGAGAGGCTGTTATAATAAACCAAGTAAACAATGATGGTAACTTGCATCAGGATTGGTAGGATTAAAGGAGCAAAAGAAGACCAAAATTATGAGTATACTCTGAAAGGGGCAATAACAAGATTTGTTAAATTGTGAGGTGTAAGAAAAGAGGATAGTCTAAGATAAGTCCAAGATGTCTGACCTGAGTGACGTGAGAGGTGGGTAGCCATTTATTAACACTGCTGGAAGAGAGTCTGGGAAGTCCTTTGTGAACAGGTGAGATGCCTTTTAGACACACACATGGTGATAATTAGAAGGCAGTGTATACAAATTTGTAGAGTTTATGAGATATGTTCAGATCAAAGATACAAGTCTCGCATTTGTAAATTTATACATGGTGTATATATATAGTCATGACACAGGATACTTATGCAAAGAGGAAGAATAGTGTCTAAAAAAATGAGACCTGGCATAACCCCAATATGTAGCTATCAAAAAGATGCAGAGAAATCAATACAGGAGATGGAAATGTCCAAGCATAGACAAGGAGAAACAAGGAATTGGTGTCCCAGAAGTCAAGTGAAGAGTATTTTAACAATGAACATGCTATCAACAACATTAAGGGCTCCTATAGATTAGTAAGATAGGATATGAAAACCCATAGTTAAATTGAGGAAAATAGAATTCATAGTATTTTAACAAAAGAGTTCAGTGAGTATGCAAATACTCATAAAATGGGTTGCACAGAGAACTGGCGAAGATGACTTGGGGATACAGAAGTATAAATAACTCTCTCAAGGAGAGGTGACATAAAGGAATAAAGAAATAGTGAGGTGGTTGAACTAGCTGAAAAACAAGTGGGAAAAAGATACACACACATACATAACTCTCATCTTTAAAAACAGATATATAGCGTGTTCTTGAGTTCAGGCAATAATCCAGTTGAGAGATGAAAAAAAAAAAATTAAAGATTCAAGAGATAAGGAGAAGAGAAGAATAAAGAATTCCTGACAAGGTATACTTAAGAAGTGACAGGAGAATCAAAATGAGAGATACCCCAGGTCCTAGTTCATAGCCTTCTACCTACCCATATGCCATTTTGTTTAGTCTTCAGTTTCATGTGTTGGTTTTGTTTCTCTAAGCAGATTTCAAACTCTTCCAGGATAATCGTGTGTATCCTAGGCCACCTGTGGCTTTTTATAAGACCCCACACTGTATATGACATAATATTTTTCATTTTATCATTGATGGCTTTAGTAAGCTTTGTTCTGACTATAAATATTGAGAAGGAGGGACACAGGAAAAATGACTGCCTCTAAAATTAGAGAGACAGACAAGCAAACAATAAGAGTTTCACAATTTACTAGAGCAGAAACCTCCTTGGCAAACCAACTCTTCGCATAAAAGTAGGAAAACCTGAATTCTCATTAGCCAATTGCTGAAGGTTCAATGTTGAAAAACCTGAGAGATCAAAATCCCAGGGGACCCAGTCATAGGCAGGCTCTCAGACTTTGGGGAGTTTTACCTCCAGGAGGTTTACCAGCTCCTCACAATAAATGACAGAGAAGCATCACCTCATGTTTCCAGAAGAGGAAGGGGAAAAGGGATTGTTTTGAAATATACCACAACATTTTGTTCTTTAAAAAGCCTGCCCTCAGGAAAAACAGTTTTAACAGAAGCTAACCAGTAAGAACTATCAGTTCAATTCAGTTCAGTTGCTCAGTCGTGTCCAATTCTTTGCGACCCCATGAATCGCAGCATGCCAGGCAGGCCTCCCTGTCCATCACCAACTCCCGGAGTTCACTCAAACTCACATCCATCGAGTCGGTGATGCCATCCAGCCATCTCATCCTCTGTCATCCCCTTATCCTCCTGCCCCCAATCCCTCCGGGTGTCAAAGGCTTTTCCAATGAGTCAGCTCTTCGCACGAGGGGGCCAAAGTACTGGAGTTTCAACTTCAACATCAGTCCTTCCAGTGAACACTCAGGACTGGTCTCCTTTAGGATTGACTGGTTGGATCTCCTTGCAGTCCAAGGGACTCTCAAGAGTCTTCTCCAAACTAACTGAGGGAAGGGGAATAACCAACTCCAGTCTGTTCACTCCAACCTTCCCTGTGGGGGAAAGGAAACGCAACTGCAGCCCCCTTCAGCCATCCTGTTTCACTTAAGTGTTAGTGTAGGTACAGAGAAGCACAGATGTTGTTCACCGTCCACAGGTTCCAAAAACATATACTAAATCACAGGACTATAGAAGACTCCCTCTCACACTGTATCTTATCATTACATTATGAAAAGCCTGTGCACTGCATTTTCTTTTATCCAGTACATGGTGTTTGCTTTTCAACAAAAAATTACAAGGCACTGCTGAAAGACAAAAATCACAGTTTAAAAAGACTGAACATGCATTAGAATCAGAGTCAATGACAGGAATGTTTAAGAGCAGAAGTTTTTTAAGGCTATGATTAATACTCTAAGAGATTTAACAGAGTAAGTAGACAGCATGAAAGAACAAACAGATAATGTAAGACAGAGGAAAGGTATACATAAGAATCAAAGAGAAATGCTGGAGATCAAACAACGCTAATAGAAGTGAATGATGCCTTTGGTGGGCTCATTTGTATCCAGCCATGGCTTTTCACAGTAGAGAAACAAAACCAAAATATGTTCTTTTAAAGACCTGTAAACTCAATAAGCCTCTAGCCAGGTGAAGGAAAAAAAAAAAAAAAAAGATGAGACTAATTACTAATATCAGAAGTGAAAGAAGGGATTATTACAAATGTCATGGACACTAAACAGAGAACAAAGGTATATTATGAAAAACTACACCTAAAATATTGATAACATAGATGAAATGGACCAATTCTTTGAGAGACATGTCTCCCAACAAACACAAGCAATAGCCAGTCTGAATAGATTTATAACTATTAAAGAAATTCAATCAATAATTAATAACCTTCCAAAACAGAAAGCCAGGCCTAGATGCTTTCGCTGGTGTATTCTATAAAACATCTAAAGATGAAATTATGTCAAGTCCATACAATTTCTTACAGAAGATACAATCAGGAAGAATACGTGTGAATTCATTTTGCAGAGCCAACATCACCCTCATACCAAAAGCTGACAGAGCTATTTATAAGAAAAAAAAAAAAATCAGATCAGTATCTCTCACAAACACTGATACAAAAATGCTCAAAATATTATCAAATTAAATTCAACTATATATATAAAGAACCAGGCACTGCAAGCAAGTGAAATCTATCCCAAATATGTAACATTCAAAAATTAATATAATCCCTTGTATCAAAAGGTTTCAGAGGTGGCACTGGTAGTAAAGAATCTACCAGCCACTGCAGGAAACCTAGGAGACATGGATTCAGTCCCTAGGTTGGGAAGATCCTCTGGAGGAGGGCATGGCAACCTATTCCAGTATTCTTTCCTGGAGAATCCCATGGATAGAGTAGCCTGGGGGGCCCCAATCCATAGGATCACAAAGAGACACAACTAAAGTGACTTAGCACACACGCATTATATCAAAAGCCTAAAGAAGAAAAATGGCATTATCATTTAAATAGATGCAGAAAGAACACTGGATGAAATCCAGTACCCATTTATGTTAAACTTGGTCAGCAAGTTAGAAATAGAAGGGAACCTCCTCAACTTGATAAGGAATATCTACAAAAAAACAAAACAAAACAAAAAAAAAAACCTACAACTAACATCACACTATAGTTAAGAAACTCTCTTGCTAAGATCAAGAATAAAGCAAGGATGCCCCCTCACCACTCCTTTTCAACATAGTACAGGAGTCCTAACTAATTCAATAAGACAAGAAAAGGAAATTAAAAGTATACCATTTGGAAGGGAAGGAATAAAACTGGCTTTGTTTGCACAGATGATATAATCATTTAAATAGAGAATCAGAAAGAACTGACCAAAAAACAAAAAAAAAAAATTGGAACCAATAAGTGAGCACAACATCACAAAATACAATGTTAATACATAAAATCCATTACTTTCCTATTTACTAGCAGTGAACAAGTGGAGTTTGAAATAAAAAACACAACTCCAATGAAATACTTTGGTATTAATATAAGAAAATATACAAAAGATAGATATGAGGAAAACTACAAAACTCTGACAAATAAAGATACCAAAGCGCTAAATAAGTTCAGAGATATTGCGTGTTCATTGATAGGAAGGTTCAGAATTGTCAACATGTCATTTCTTCACAGCTGACCTATAAATTCCATGCAATTGCAATCAAAATCTAAGTAAGTTATTTTATGGATACTGACAAATTGATTCTAAAGTTGATTTGCAGAGGAAAAAAAGACCTAAGCAGCCAACTCAGTACTGAGTGAGAAAAAAGCTGGAGGATTGATACTATTCAACTTCAAGACATACCATAAAGCTACAATCATCAAGACAGCATGTGTTTGGTGAAAGAATAATAATATGTTATTGGTGAAAGAATTGGTTAATGGAATAGACAGAGAACCCAGAAAGAGACCAACATAAATAACGTCTATTAATCTTTGACTAAAGAACAAAGACAATGCAATCAAGGACTGACAGTCTTCAACTAGTGATGCTGGGACAACTGGACTGTTATGTATTGGCTTGATATGATTTCAAACCCACTTGTTTATGACTTAAGTGAAGGCTTTTTAATCCACTTGTTTATGACAAAGACAAAAAAATTATGTGTTTTAGAAGTAAATTAACCTCTGTCAGGATGTCATCATCTCATCTGCTGTTGTTGACAGGAACTCAGAAGTTCAGCTAATAAGGTATTCAACTGGGAGATCATCAATAAGAGGACATAGAGAAAACACTATGGCAAGGACACATCTAGAATATGAATACTGAGAGTCTGTGAATACATGAGAGTTTTGGTCTGAGCAAAAGCTACCTTTAGCTGATCTGGTTCCTCTAAGATCCTGAGGCACTTATGCCTTCTTGGCCAGGCTATTATTGGTTAGTAATGGTGTTAAACCATGCAGTGGTCTCAAGAAGAGAAGGAACATATATCCCTGCCTTGATGAGGAACTCCTCATAGGCAGTAGCACCAGCCATGAAATGGTACATGGAGTGATAACCCTCCAACTATTCAAGCCTGCCTGCCAACATCAGCAACTTGGTTCCCTAGCAACGTGCTCTAGCAACAAGGAACTTTCCTTTGCTCAAGCAGCTGAAAGTCAGCTCTGGGTTGATTAAGCCAGCTCACCTGAAAAACCAACCTAATATAAAAGGTACAACTCAACTTAATTTGGACTTTGTTTCTGTTATCTCCCCTTGCCTAGAACAATAGTGTAATTAATATATCATTTGTTTGAAGTATGTTGTTTCTTTATTGACTTATTAAGGGTAATTTCCCTGTATGCTACTGGCTTGTAAAATTCCCATGGTGAATCTGTGTTAAGTAAAATATTGGCAAAGACAGCCTCAGTCTCTGAGGATAATCCATCACTCCTCAAACAAAACACTGGACATCCACATGTAAAATATGAATTTAGACACAGACCTTACATCCTTTACAAAGAAACATAGTCAAAATTGCTCATAGACCTAAATCTAAAATGAAAAACTGTAAAAACTCCTGTAAAATAATTACAGGTGGAAACTTCAAGTACTTTTGGTATAATGAAAGTGAAAGGGAAAGTCGCTCAGTCATGTCCAACTCTTTGTGACTCCATGGACTGCAGTTTATAGAATTTTCTAGGCCAGAATACTGGAGTGGGTAGCCTTTCCCTTCTCCAGGGGATCTTCCCAACCCAGGGATCAAACCCAGGTCTCCTGCATCGAAGATGAATTCTTTACCAGCTGAGCCACAAGGGAAGCTTGGTATGATAAGAATTCTTTAAATACAACACAAAGGCAAGATCCATGAAAGAGGTCATTGATAAGCTGCATCTCATTAAAATTTAAAACTTCTGCACTGCAAAAGCCAGTATCAAGAGAATGAGAAGATAAGCCACAGATTGGGAGGAAATATTTCCAAAAGACACAGCTAATAAAGGACTGTTATTCAAAATATACAAAGAACTCATAAAACTCAACAGTAAGAAAACAAACAGGTAGGGTAAATTTTTACACTTATAGCTGATTCACATTGTTACACAACAGAAACTAACACTTTATAAAGCAATTATCCTCCAATTTAAAAAAAAAAGAAAACAATCAGAATAAAAGACACTTCAATGAAGACAAAGTTGGTAAGTAAGCACACTAAAAGATGTTAAATCTCATATATAATTAGGGGATTGAAAATTTTAAGCAATTAAGTAATACATCCCTGGTAGCTCAGACAGTAAAGAATCTGTCTGCACTTAAATGAACCTTAAATGAACATTACAAAGTGAAAGAACTCAATCTAAAAAGGCTAAGAAGCCATATGGTTCAAACTAGAAGACATTCTGTAAAACACAAAACTACAACAATGATGAAAAGATTAGTGGCTGGCGGTTGTTAAGAGAGAGAGAAGAAAAGATAGTACACAGAGGATTTTTAGGGCAGTGAAACCATTCGGTACAACAGTACAATGGCAGATATGCGTTATTAAACATTTGTCAAAATCCATATAATGCACAACATCAAGACAGAACCTTCTTATAAAGTATGACCTTTGGATGATAACTGTTTCTAGAATTCCTGTGCTACAATCTCCTACATGCTGGACTATCTCATTTCCAATTATTTTGTCTCTAACACCTCAATTAAACTACAAATTCCAAGGAAAAGCAACGCTGTCTTGCTCACAGCTGAACACCCACTACCTTGCATAGTATGGTCAAAATAACGCTTGTTAAATAAGCATATGGAAAATATCAGGCACATAAAATAACTGATGAGACAGTCAGATGGTATTTTAAAGATAATTTAATGAAAGGACTACCATCAAAAGTGTGGGTATCTGTCAAGGAACCATCAAACTTTGTTAAGATAGTTACAAACTGGCAGCACTGGGGAGCCATTACTACATCTAGGCTCAGAAAGGCAAGGGGCAGTGACAGTATTCCAAAACCTGATGATAAACAGAACAGCAGAAAAGCTGTCACAAAGAAAGAAATGTACTTATGGAGGGCAACAGCTGAAAACCAGAAATCTGCATCAAAGCAGGGAGGAGGCATGCAAGAAGTGAATCTCCTATTTACCTCTCTTCCTGAATTGTAATCTCCTTGTGAGTTTTATTAGCTATGCATAGCAAAGATGGGCTTGATAAAGGACAGAAATAGTATAGACACAACAGAAGCAGAAGATATTAACAAGAGGTGGCAAGAATACACAGAAGAACTAAACAAAAAAGATCTTCATGACCCAGATAATCACGATGATGTGATTACTCACCTAGAGCCAGACATCCTGGAATGTGAAGTAAGAAGCATCACTACGAACAAAGCTAGTGGAGGTGATGGAATTCCAGTGGAGCTATTTCAAATCCTGAAAGATGAGGCTGTGAAAGTGCTGCACTCAATATGTCAGCAAATTTGGAAAACTCAGCACTGGCCACAGGACTGGAAAAGATCACTTTTCATTCCAATCCCAAAGAAAGGCAATGCCAAAGAATGATCAAACTACCACACAATTGCACTCATTTCACACGCTAGTAAAGTAATGCTCAAAATTCTCCAAGCCAGGCTTCAGCAATATGTGAACCGTGAACTTCCAGATGTTCAAGCTGGTTTTAGAAAAGGCAGAGGAGCCAGAGATCAAATTGCCAACATCCGCTGGATCATCGAACAAGCAAGAGAGTTCCAGAAAAACATCTATTTCTGCTTTACTGACTATGCCAAAGCCTTTGACTGTGTGGATCACAATTAACTGTGGCAAATTCTTAAAGAGATGGGAATACCAGATCACTTGACTTGCCTCTTGAGAAACCTATATGCAGGTCAGGAAGCAACAGTTAGAACTGGATATGGAACAACAGACTGGCTCCAAATAGGAAAAGGAGTACATCAAGGCTGTGTATTGTCACCCTGCTTATTTAACTTCTATGCAAAGTACATCATGAGAAACACTGGGCTGGAAGAAGCACAAGCTGGAAACAAGATTGCCGGGAGAAATATCAATAACCTCAGATATGCAGATGACACCACCCTTATGGCAGAAAGTGAAGAGGAACTAAAAAGCCTCTTGATGAAAGTGAAAGAGAAGAGTGAAAAAGTTGGCTTAAAGCTCAACATTCAGAAAATGAAGATCATGGCATCCGGTCCCATCACTTCATGGGAAATAGATCGGGAAACAGTGGAAACAGTGTCAGACTTTATTTTTGGGGGCTCAAAAATCATTGCAGATGGTGATTGCAGCCATGAAATTAAAAGACGCTTACTCCTTGGAAGAAAAGTTATGACCAACCTAAAAAGCATATTCAAAAGCACAGAAATTACTTTGCCAAAAAATGTCTGTCTAGTCAAGGCTATGGATTTTTACAATGGTCATGTATGGATGTGAGAGTTGGGCTGTGAAGAAAGCTGAGCGCCAAAGAATTGATACTTTTGAAGTGTGGTGTTGGAGAAGACTCTTGAGAGTCCCTTGGACTGCAAGGAGATCCCACCAGTCCATCCTAAAGGAGATCAGTCCTGGGCTTACTTTGGAGGGAATGATGCTGAAGCTGAAACTCCAGTACTCTGGCCACCTCATGCGAAGAGTTGACTCATTGGAAAAGACTCTGATGCTGGGAGGGATTGGGGGCAGGAGGAGAAGGGGACGACAGAGGATGAGATGGCTGGATGGCATCACTGACTCGATAGACGTGAGTTTGAGTGAACTCTGGGAGCTGGTGATAGACAGGGAGGCCTGGCATGCTGCGATTCATGGGGTCGCAGAGTTGGACACGACTAAGCAACTCAACTGAACTGAACTTAACAGCTTTCTTCACGGTCCAACTCACATCCAAACATGACCACTAGCCTTGACTAGACGTACCTTTGTTGGCAAAGTAATATCTCTGCTTGTTAATATGCTATCTAGGTTGGTCATAACTTTCCTTCCAAGGAGTAAGTGTCTTTTAATTTCATGGCTGCAATCACCATCTGCAGTGATTTTGGAACCCCCATAAATAAAGTCTGACACTGTTTCCCCATCTATTTGCCATGAAGTGATGGAACCAGATGCCATGATCTTCATTTTCTGAATGTTGAGCTTTAAGCCAGCTTTTTCACTCTACTCTTTCACTTTCATCAAGAGGCTTTTTAGTTTTAGAAAGGGCAGAGAAACCAGGGATCAAATTGCCAACATGTGCTGGATCATGGAAAAAGCAAGAGAGTTCCAGAAAAACATTTATTTCTGCTTTATTGACTATGCCAAAACCTTTGTCTGTGTGAATCACAATAAACTGTGGAAAATTTTGAAAGAGATGGAAATACCATATCACCTGATCTGCCTCTTGAGAAACCCCTATGCAGGTCAGGAATCAACAGTTAGAACTGGACATGGAACAACAGACGTTCCAAATAGGAAAAGGAGTACGTCAAGGCTGTATATTGTCACCCTGCTTATTTAATTTGTATGCAGAGTACATCACGAGAAACACTGGGCTGAAAGAAGCACAAGCTGGAATAAAGATTGTTGGGAGAAATATCAGTAACCTCAGATATGCAGATGACACCAACCTTAGAGCAGAAAGCAACTCCAATAGAGGAGAAGCTGGTTAACCTAAAAGGTTTGGAACACCAGACTATACGGAGTAACAACTTGCTATAAAGGACTGTCGTTCTAGGTTGCTAAAAGAGTTCAGGAGCAGTCTGTCCTTTAACATCCCCTTTAATCTAAATATGTACTCAGCAAGAAAAGGATACATCTCCAACTTCCATCTTCCTTCCCAGCAGCCCAGCCCAACCACTGCTTAGTTTAACCAATTAGCCATTTGCTGGGGAAATGTGAACAAATTAAGCTGATGATTGTGGGCCACTAATTGGCTGCCAGTCTGTCAGAGTAGCTTCACAGGTGCTAAATCAAATTGATAGCTAAAGGATATGAGCTGTTTTGCCTTCTGCTCCTCTCACTTGGGGCTTCAAGGCTGAGGAAGAGGAGTGGTTTATCCGGGCATTTTTGTCAATTTGTCATGACACATCCCCAGGGCTGTGCCTGGTCAGGGTTGTTACTCATAATTGTGGGGCTGGTTGCCAGGCTGTGGCCCTGGAAAGGCAAGAGGCTGCCAGGCTTGGGGAGATGTTCTTGTCCTTGGTGACAGGCAGTGAGGCATCTTAGGTGAACTGTGAAACTGATGAAGTTTTAGAGAAGCTTTGAGAATTCTTGGAGGCCACACATGTGGAGGGAAAGTATAGAGGTTGGAGCAAAAGTAGAAACCACTGAAAAAGGAACACAAGTCAGAGGAAGAACTCAGGCCTCTCAGGGGCAGGATGGCTGGAGTGGAGTTCTATCAACTCAGCCAAGTCGCTGTATGTTCCCAGGCTCCCCTTCCGACTAATAAATGAGAGGATTCATTAAGCAATATTGTGGACTTGAGAGAGGAAGATGCACTACATTAGAGTGAAATAAGGAGCCCAGTTTTGTTTTATTTCAGTGTATACAAACTCACAAGAACTTAAAAAAAAATCAAAATATGTGTTGCTCCTTTCAAAATGGTTCTCAATAAGGCATGTTACTTACTTTAAAGATGTTATTACTTCTTAAGTCCTGTCTGGACATCTTCTAGGAAAATTGCCAGAAAAGCAAATAAAACTCATTAAAAAAAAAAAGAAAAAGAAAAAGATTTTTCTTAATGATTTACAACAGTGGTTCTTAACCAGAGGCACTTTTGTTCCAGCCCTCACCTCTCACCCCTGAGACCTGGAGACCAGTGGTTGGCACAAGTGGGAGTGGGGATAGGATAGTGTCACCAGAGGGGAGTGGGGGTTGACACCTATCCTGAGTAAAGACCAGGGAGGCTACTAAATACCCTACAATGCACAGGACAACCACCTACAGTAAAGAACTGACCAATCCATAATATCAATAGCACCAAAGGCTGAGAAAATCTAATTTGTACTGGTTTTCTTCAGGGGAAATTTTGGCTGATTTTGAAGAATTATAAGAGTCACTGAAGCTAAGTATGATTTTTAAGGTGACTTATCAAGCTGGAAAATACCATTCCTGGACTGAGACAAGGACTGATGAGATTTATACAATTTCCAACATGGCACTCAAAACAAAGGGTTCAATCAATATTGATGTCCATTTATAAAACACTCCAGTCATTAAATACTTAAACATTTAATATGTGCTTGGAGCTAAGTAGCAAAACAAAATTCCTATGTTGAAGGAATTCATTCTGGAATCATGCAGGGTAATATCCTAGGGCTGTCTGGTAGAGCACACCTCTTTAATCCTTTCACAAACCTGTATCTTCATGAAGATTACATGAATTAATGGACGTAGAATATTTACAACAGTTACCTGGCACATAGCTAGCACTTAATATATACTAAATATTAAGTACTAATACTAAAAATGCAATAATCATAGACGGTTTTCCAAAAAGATTTTGAGGAATATTCCCTGGGATTACCTGCTTGGGCATCCTTAAAAATTCACATATATCACCAATTGTGCATTTCCTATGTTAGGGAATGTATCTTCATTGATAATGGGTAGGTCAGAAAAGAAAATGCTTATTTTGTAGATATTCATCCAGCATGTATCATTTGGAGGCACTATACAGATTAACATCCTAAATATAAAACAATATAATTAACACCTCCAGAAGAAGAGTAGTGGGAGAAATCAGAGCACAAGTGAGGGGAAGAGACTTTGGCCCTCCAGTTTCCTCATCCATAAAGGTCACAGAAAAACACAGAGGTGTCAAATCAAATGACCATAAACAGGTCAGTAAGAAAATGCTGGACTGGAATGTTAAGAAGGGAGAGGAAAGGCAATGCCTTAGTGGGCTGAAGGCTGAGAAACTTAGCCTCTCTGAGGATTCTTGAATTATTTCAGACTGAGTAAGACAGTGGCTCCATGAAACTCAGGGCTCTATGCTTTGTGGATCTCAGTATCATCATCAGAAATATGGCTTCTTTGCAGAGCGAGAAGCAGCTTGCTGATCCTTTGAGACTGGGAATAACTGAGTAATCACAAGTGTCTTAACTGAATAATCAAAAGTAGTAAAGAATTCACCTGCCAGTGCAGGAGACATGGGTTTGATCCCTGATCCAGAAATATCCCCTGGAAAAGGAAATGACAATCCAGTCCAGTATTTTTTGCTTGGAAAACCTAATGGACACAGGAGCCTGGTGAGCAACAGTCCATGGTGTCATAAAAGAGTCAGACACGACTCAGAGAATGAACATATACAAGTGGAACACATTAAGCAAAAGAAGGTCTAGGAAGTGTGGTATGTAAAAAATATTGGCATACCAAATTCCAGTTGAAATGCACTAAGAGGGTTCATTATTTACAAGAACTTCATGGTAAATCCTTATGAAAAACAAAGGATCTTTGGTATTGTCTCAGCTTGGCCTGAGACTTGGAGTAAGTCTTGGCTTGGGAGTTGGCCTGGGACTTGGAATAAGTCATTTCAACCCACTGAAACACATTAATGTTCATTGAGACTCCATATTCTACCTAACGAGACTTTCCTCAGCCCTTCCCCCAAAGCTGTAGTAAACCATAGGTGATTCATTGCATGTGATAGTGCCCTACAAACTGTAAAGTGATTAGTCACTTCAATTTCTAAAAGACATTTAATTTGCAACTAACACATTGTCTTAGAATGGGACTACTTGTCTTAGAATAGGACTACTTGTCTTCAAATGAAACTACTTTCTATTTAGTTAAATCTGTTTTAAAACTTTAAAAAGTTTTAAATTTTGACATAATCATATTATCTAAGCTAATTATTTTAGCCTTCTTTGTACTTGAAATGGTATCACTGAAGTAAATTCAAAGCAAAAATTCAAGATTTAAACACTGTAAGTCAGTTTCCTGAACTTGAAAACACAGAGGATTCAATGCTACAACAATTGACTCTATAAAATTTTGATAATGGAATGGAATGGGGTAATGAATGGGAAGATGTTTTTAAGTAAAGATTATTATGCTATTTAGGTCATACCCGAATAGTCTAGTGGTTTCCCTACTTTCTTCAATGTAAGTCTGAACTTGGCAATAAGGAGTTCATGATCTGAGCCAGTCAGCTCCCGGTTTTGTTTTTGTTGACTGTATACAGCTTCTCCATCTTTGGCTGCAAAGAATATAATCAATCTGATTTTGGTATTGGCCATCTGGTGATGTCCATTTGTAGAGTCTTCTCTTGTGTTGTTGGAGAGGGTGTTTGCTATGACCAGTGCATTCTCTTGGAAAACCCTATTAGCCCTTGCCCTTCTTCATTCCATATTCCAAGGCCAAATTTACCTGTTACTAGGTGTTTCTTGACTTCCTATTTTTGCATTCCAGTCACCTATAATGAAAAGGACCTCTTTTTGGGGTATTAGGTCTAAAAGGTCCTATAGGTCTTCATAGAACCATTCAGCTTCTTCAGTGTTACTGGTTGGGGCATAGACTTGGATTACTTGATATTGAATGGTTTGCCTTGGAAACGAACAGAGATCATTCTGTTGTTTTGAGATTGCATCCAAGTTCTGCATTTCAGACTCTTGTTGACCATGATGGCTACTCCATTTCTTCTAAGGAATTCCTGCCTGCAATAGTAGATATAATGGCCATCTGAGTTAAATTCACCTGTTCAAGTCCATTTTAGTTCGCAGATTCCTAGAATGCTGATGTTCACTCTTGCCATCTCCTGTTTGACTACTTCCAATTTACCTTGATTCATGGACCTAACATTCCAGGTTCCTATGCAATACTGCTCTTTACAGCATTGGATCTTGATTCTATCACCAGTCACATCCACAACATGGTATTGTTTTTGCTTTGGCTCCATCCCTTCATTCTTTCTGGAGTTATTTCTCCACTGATCTCCAGTAGCATATTGGGCACCCTACTGACCTGGGGAGTTCCTCTTTCAGTATCCTATCATTTTGCCTTTTCATACTGTTCATGGGGTTCTCAAGGCAAGAATACTGAAGTAGTTTGCCATTCTCTTCTCCAGTGGACCAACAGACCATTCAGGTATGACCTTAATCAAGTCCCTTATGATTATAAAGTGGAAGTGAGAAATAGATTTAAGGGACTAGATCTGAAAGATATTAGAGTGCCTCATGAACTATGGACAGAGGTTCGTGACATTGTACTAGAGACAGGGATCAAGAATATCCCCATGGAAAAGAAATGCAAAAAGCAAAATGGCTGTCTGAGGAGGCCTTACAAATAGCTGTGAAAACAAAAGAAGTGAAAAGCAAAGGAGAAAAGAAAAGATATGAAAAGAATGAAAAGAAAAGAATGCAGAGGTCCAAAGAATAGCAAGGAGAGATCAGAAAGCCTTCCTCAGCCATCGATGCAAAGAAATAGAGGAAAACAACAGAATGGGAAAGACTAGATATCTCGTCAAGAAAATTAGAGATACCAAGGGAACATTTCATGCAAAGATAGGCTCAAAAAATGACAGAAATGGTATGGACCTAACAGAAGCAGAAGAAATTAAGAAGTGGCAAGAAAACACAGAAGAACTGTACAATAAAGATCCTTATGACCCAGATAACCACAATGGTGTGATCACTCACCTAGAGCCAGACATTCTGGAATGTGAAGTCAAGCGGGCCTTAGAAAGCATCACTACGAATAAAGCTAGTGGAGGTGATGGAATTCCAGTGGAGCTATTTCAAATCCTGAAAGATGATGCTGTGAAAGTGCTGCACTCAATATGTCAGCAAATTTGGAAAACTCAGCACTGGCCACAGGACTGGAAAAGGTCACTTTTCATTCCAGTTCCAAAGAAAGGCAATGTCAAAGAATGTTCAAACTACTGCACAATTGCACTCATCTCACATGCTAATAAAGTAATGCTCAAAATTCTCCAAGCCAGGCTTCAGCAATATGTGAACCGTGAACTTCCAGATGTTCAAGCTGCTTTCAGAAAAGGCAGAGGAACCAGAGATCAAATTGCCAACATCTGCTGGATCATCAACAAAGCAAGAGAGTTCCAGGAAAACATCTATTTCTCCTTTATTGACTATGTCGAAGCCTTTGACTGTGTGGATCACAATAAACTGTGGAAAATTCTGAAAGAGATGGAAATACCAGATCACCTGACCTGCCTCTTGAGAAATCTGTATGCAGGTCAGGAAACAACAGTTAGAACTGGACATGGAACAAAAAACTGGTTCCAAATAGGAAAAGGAGTATGTCAAGGCTGTATATTGTCACCCTATTTATTTAACTTATATGCAGAGTACATCATGAGAAACTCTGGGCTAGAAGAAGAAAAAGCTGGAATAAAGATTTCAGGGAGAAATATCAATAACCTGAGATATGCAGATGACACCACCCTTATGGCAAAAAGTGAAGAGGAACTAAAAAGCCTCTTGATGAAAGTGAAAGAGGAGAGTGAAAAAGTTGGCTTAAAGCTCAACATTTAGAAAACTAAGATCATGGTATCTGGTCCCATCACTTCATATAAATAGATGGGGAAACAGTGTTAGACTTTATTTTGGGGGCTCCGAAATCATTGCAAACGGTGACTGCGGCCATAAAATTAAAAGACGCTTACTCCTTGGAAGGAAAGTTAACACCAGCCTAGACAGAATATTTAAAAGCAGAGACATTACATTATCAACAAGGGTCCACCTAGTCCAGGCTATGGTTTTTCCAGTAGNAGACTTTATTTTGGGGGCTCCGAAATCATTGCAAACGGTGACTGCGGCCATAAAATTAAAAGACGCTTACTCCTTGGAAGGAAAGTTAACACCAGCCTAGACAGAATATTTAAAAGCAGAGACATTACATTATCAACAAGGGTCCACCTAGTCCAGGCTATGGTTTTTCCAGTAGTCATGTATGGATGTGAGAGTTGGACTATAAAGATAGCTAAGCACCAAAGAATTGATGCTTTTGAACTGTGATGTTGGAGAAGACTCTTGAGAGTCCTTTGGACTGCAAGGAGATCCAAAGAGTCCATCCTAAAGGAGATCAGTCCTGGGTGGTCTTTGGAAGGAATGATGCTGAAGCTGAACTCCAGTACTTTGGTCACCTGATGCAAAGAACTGACTCACCTGAAAAGACTCTGATGCTGGAAGGGATTGGGGGCAGGAGGAGAAGGGGATGACAGAGGATGAGATGGCTGGATGGCATCCCTTACTCAATGGACATGAGTTTGAGTGAACTCCAGGAGTTGGTGATGGAAAGGGAGGCCTGGCGTGCTGCAATTCATGGAGATGCAAAGAGTCGGACATGCCTGAGCGACTGAACTGAACTGAAAGAGACAACAGATTAAGGCATCCTATTTCCACTCATTTATCAAGTCTTCCATGTATTTCCATTGTATTTTTATAATTACATATCTAGAATACCAGGCTTGATGATATCAGCATGTTGATTATTCTCCATCACCTATTTCTCCCTCCTTAGTTTCTGCATATTTGTTCTCTGCCTGCTTTTGGCACCTGGGAACCTATTCCTATGAACTGTGTTATTCATCTTACCTTTCGGTTTACTGCTTAGTTCAATTCAGTTGCTTAGTTGTATCAGACTCTTTGCGACCCCATGAATCGCAACATGCCAGGCCTCCCTGTCCATCACCAACTCCCAGAGTACACTCAGACTCGCATCCATCGAGTCAGTGATGCCATTCAGCCATCTCATCCTCTCTCATCCCCTTCTCCTCCTGCCCCCAATCCCTCCCAGGATCAGAGTCTTTTCCAATGAGTCAACTCTTCGCATGAGGTGGCCAGAGTACTGGAGTTTCAGCTTCAGCATCATTTCCTCCAAAGAAATCCCAGGGCAGATCTCCTTCAGAATGGACTGGTTGGATCTCCTTGCAGTCCAAGGGACTCTCAAGAGTCTTCTCCAACACCACAATTCAAAAGCATCAATTCTTTGGTGCTCAGCTTTCTTCACAGTCCAACTCTCACATCCATACACGACCACTGGAAAAACCATAGCCTTGACTAGATGGACCTTTGTTGGCAAAGTAATGTCTCTGCTTTTCAACATGCTATCTCGGTTGGTCATAACTTTTCTTCTAAGGAGTAAGCGTCTTTTAATTTCATGGTTGCAGTCACCATCTACGGTGATTTTGGAGCCCAAAAAAATAAAGTCTGACACTGTTTACACTGTTTCCCCATCTCTTTTCCATGAAGTGATGGGACCAGATGGCATGATCTTCGTTTTCTAAATGTGGAGCTTTAAGCCAACTTTTTCACTCTCTTCTTTCACTTTCATCAAGAGGCTTTTTAGTTCCTCTTCACTTTCTGCCATAAGGGTGGTGTCATCTGCATATCTCAGGTTATTGATATTTCTCCCTTAAATCTTGATTCCAGCTTGTTCTTCTAGCCCAGAGTTTCTCATGATGTACTCTGCATATAAGTTAAATAAGCTGGGTGACAATATACAGCCTTGACATACTCCTTTTCCTATTTGGACCAAGTCTGTTGTTCCCTGTCCAGCTGTAACTGTTGCTTACTGACCTGGATATAGTTTTCTCAAGAGGCAGGTCAGGTGATCTGATATTCCCATCTCCTTCAGAGTTTTCCACAATTTATTGTGATCCACACAGTCAAAGGCTTTGGCATAGTCAATAAAGCAGAATTAGATGTTTTTCAGGAACTCTTTTGCTTTTTTGATGATCCAGTGGATGTTGACAGTTTGATTTCTGGTCCTCTGCCTTTTCTGAAAGCAGCTTGAACATCTGGAAGTTCACCGTTCACGTATTGCTGAAGCCTGGCTTGGAGAATTTGAGCATTACTTTACTAGCGTTGAAATGAGTGCAATTGTGCAGTAGTTTGATCATTCTTTGGCACTGCCTTTCTTTGGAACTGGAATGAAAACTGACCTTTTCCAGTCCTGTGGCCAGTGCTGAGTTTTCCAAATTTGCTGGCATATTGAGTGCAGCACTTTCACAGCATCATCTTTCAGGGTTTGAAATAGCTCCACTGGAATTCCATTACCTCCACTAGCTTTGTTCGTAGTGATGCTTTCTAAGGCCCACTTGACTTCACATTCCCGAATGTTTGCCTCTAGGTGAGTGATCACAGTATCATGATTATCTTGGTTATGAAGATCTTTTTTTGTATACTTCTTCTGTGTATTCTTGCCACCTCTCATTAATATCTTCTGCTTCTGTTGTGTCCATACCATTTCTGTCCTTTTTTGAGCCCATCTTTGCATGAAGTGGTCCCTTCGTATCTTTAATTTTCTTGAAGAGATCTCTAGTCTTTCCCATTCTATTGTTCTCCTCTATTTTTTGCACTGATCACTGAGGAACTCTTTCTTATCTTTTCTTGCTATTCTTTGGAACTCTGCATTCAAATGGGTATATCTTTTCTTTTCTCCTTTGGTTTTTGCTTCTCTTCTTTTCTCAGCTATCTGGAAAGCCTCCTAGATGGAGATTTTGCTTTTTTGCATTTCTTTTTTGGGGTATGATCTTAATCCATGTATCTTGTACAAAGTCATGAACCTCCATCCATTGTTTATTAGGTACTCTGTCTATCAGATCTAGTCCCTTAAATCTATTTCTCACTTCCACTGTTTAATTGTAAGGTACTTGAGTTAGGTTATACCTGATTGGTCTTGTGGTTTTCCCTACTTTCTTCAATTTAAGTCTGAATTTAAAGGAGTTCATGATCTGAGCCACAGTCAGGTCCTTCTCTTGTTTTTGCTGACCGTATAGAGCTTCTCCATCTTTGTCTGCAAAGAATATAATCAACCTGATTTCAGTGTTGACCATCTGATGATTTGGGTGGATTTTGCTGCTTATTTTGTTTATGGTAATTGACTACTTCTCCTGCTTAGATGGAAATGTAATTTCATTGTTGACACTGAGCCTCCAGGCAGCCTATGGGAAGAGAGCTTAACAGTGAGAAAGAGAGGGACAAAGTCCTGCTTTTCCCTTTGATGGTTCATCTCTTTCTATTGCCTCCTGAAACTGTGTTAAAGCACTTATAAAGCAATTAATTTGCTGGGTCATTAGAGCCACTCTAGGTCCATGTTTTTCATCAGGGTCTCCCTGCCAAGAACCAAACAGTCTGGAACAGATCTACTAGAACTCTATTCCCAATATCACAGAAAACTAACCAATCTAATCACATGGCCTGCAGCCCTGTTTAACTCAGTGAAACTATGAGCCATGCTGTGTAGAGCTACCTAAGACGGACAGGTCATGGTGGAGAGAGAGTTCTGACGAAATGTGGTCCCCTGGAGAAGGGAATGGCAAACCACTTCAGTATTCTTTCCTTGAGAACTGCATGAATGGTATGAAAAGGCAAAGAGATAGGACACTAAAATATGAACTCCCCAGGTCAGTCTGTGCCCAATACACTACTGGAGATCAGTGGAGAAATAACTCCAGAAAGAATGAAGGGATGGAGCCAAAGCAAAAACAATACCTAGTTGTGATGTGACTGGGTTGTGGATGTCACTGGTGATGGAAGCAAGGTCCAATGCTGTAAAGACAGTCTGCTCCTTCAGCATAGGGACCTGAAATGTTAGGTCCATGAATCAGGGCAAATTGGAAGTGGTCAGATAGGAGATGGCAAGAATGAACGTCAATATTTTAGGAATCAGTGAACTAAAATGGACTGGAATGGGTGATTATAACTCAGATAACCCTTATATCTACTACTGTGAGCAAGACTCCATTAAGAAATGGAGTAGCCATCTTAGTCAACCAAAGAGTCCAAAATGTAGTACTTGGATGCAATCTCAAAAATGACAGAAAGATCTCTGTTCATTTCCAAGGCAAAGCATTCAATATCATGGTAATCCAAGTCTATGCCCCGACCAATAATGCTGAAGAAGCTGAAGCTGAATGATTCCATGACCTACAAGACCTTTTAAACTAACACCCCCAAAAGATGTCCTTTTCATTATAGGGGACTGGAATGTAAACGTAGGAAGTCAAGAAACACCTGGTGTAACAGACAAATTTGGCCTTGGAGTACAGAATGAAGCAGGGCAAAGGCTAATAGAGTTTTGCCAAGAGAATGCACTGGTCATAGCAAGCAGCTCTTCCAACAACACAAGAAAAAGATTCTACACATGGACAACTATGCTACATTTTGTCTTAGTATCTCCTAGATAACAAGTGTGCCACTAAGAGCATAGAAGGAAATGGCAACCCACTCCAGTGTTCTTGCCTGGAGAATCCCAGGGACGGGGGAGCCTGGTGGGCTGCAGTCTATGGGGTCGCACAGAGTCGGACACGACTGAAGCGGCTTAGCAGCAGCAGCAGCAAGAGCATGTCTGGTTCTTCCTAATAGATTCTTCTTGATAATGAGGAATTCCAATGTTTAATCTTTTGTCTCAAATATCTATATGCCCATATATGAATCTGTGTTTGGTGGGAAAAAAAAGAAGTTTTTAAAACTGCCAAATACCATGAGCTAAAATGAAGGAAATGATGTGAATTCAAGTCAAAGCCCAAATCTTTCATGGAGAAAGTGAATAGTAATTAACCACCCTGAGGTGTTATGAAGAGGATAAGCATAATAATCCTAGTAATAAAAGAGCCCTTTATATTGTGCAGAGACTTTAAAATCCATTTCCTTTCTCTTTCACTCAAGCAAAGAATTGCCTCTTTTGTTCCAAATATAGTCCCAGGTTCTGGGGTACAGTGGTGGTGAACACACTGAACAAGGTACATACTTAAGAGTTTGGAGAGTTGAAGGCAATACATGTGTGAACACATAAGAAAATGTCACAGTGACAAGTGCTGTGATGAAACTAAACAGGCCAGAGGGAGCTGATCCTTCATCACAAGTCTGTGAAACAGCTTGAATCACTAGGATTCCTCTTAGTATAAGGTTCACAACATATCCTAATTTAGGCAAGATCACATTACTGACTGGCTTCCTGCTACTGCCCCAGTGAACATTCTGGACTGAGCTGAGTGAATGCCCCAGAACAGCTGGCTTCACATCACAGCTCCATACTAGAATGTGAGTGGCCACAACTGAGGAAAAAGGCTAGGCTGTGAGATGACGTGGCAGGCAAAACCCTAAGCAGCAACTGAAGAGAGCCGTTACTAGCAGTTGTACTGGTGGCCCATCAAAGGTGGTCTGGATCTCTGATGGTGGCCAGACCACCATACCCCAGTGCCCTGACCCTCAACAAATACCTACATGGGTTCCTCTATGGGGCTAAGGGCTTCCCTTGTGGCTCACATGGTAAGGAATCTGCCAGCAATGCAGGAGACCTAGGTTCAATCCCTGGGTTGGGAAGATCCTCAGGAGAAGGGAAAGGCTACCCATTCCAGCATTCTGGCCTAGAGAATTCTATGGAGTGTATAGTCCATGGAGTCGCAAAGAGTTGGACATGACTGAGTGACTTTCACTTCACTTCATGGGGCTAATTGTGCTGGTGCTGGGAGGGAGAAGACACACACCCTTAAAGGGAACTGAGGCAGCTGGGACCCAACCTTCAGGACTTCTGCTCCAGCAACTTGGGACTTGACCCAACTCTGAGGGCAGATATGGCCACTGAGCAGAAAGGAGCCCCACCTTACACTTGGCTCTGGCCCTGGTACCTCCTTCTCCAGCTCTACTCCCTACCAAAGTGATAACTGCCTGCTCACCCTAAGGAAAGACGTGACTTGTGTTCCTGCCAAATCCAGATCTTAACCACTTCATCTAATTTCATAGAGACATAGGAAAATAAGCAAAATGAAAAGACAGAGCAATTTGTCTCAACTGAAAGAGTTAAGAGACAAATCCTGAAAAACTAACGAAGGAGAGATTAAAAAAACTTCTCAGACAAGCAAAAATAGAAAGAGTTCATCATCACTAAAACCTTAAAAGAAATGCCAAATATTTGTCTCTAAGTAGAATAAAAGGCTATAACAAGAAGTATCTATAAAAAGGGAAAAAATCCACTAGTAGTAAGACTAAAATATTGTAAAGGCTGAGGATCAAATATGACATAAAAATACATAATATGGCATGAAAAGATGCTCAACATTGCTTGTTATTAGAGAAATGCATATCAAAACAACAATGAGGTATCACCTCACACCAGTCAAAATGGCATCATCAAAAAATCTACAAATGATAAACGCTGGAGAGGATGTGGAGAAAAGGGAACCCTCTCGCACTGTTGGTGAGATTGCAAACTGAGATTACCACCATGGAGAACAGTATGGAGATTCCTTTTAAAAACTAGGAATAAAATATCATATGGCCCAGCAACTCCACTATTGGGCATATACCCTGAGAAAACCATAATTGAAAAAGATACACATACCCCAATGTTCCCTGCAGCACTATCTACAACAGCCAGGACACGGAAGCCACCAAGATGTTTATTTACACATGAGTGAATAAAGAAATGTGGTACACATATAAAATGGAATATTACTCAGTCATAAAAAGGAATTAATTTGAATCAATTGCAGTGAGGTGAATGAACCTCTAGCCTGTTATACAGAGTGAATAGCCTGTTATATGAAGTTAAGGAAGTCAGAAAAACAAATATTATATATTAACACATATATATGGAATCTAGAAAAGTAACACTGATGAATCTATTATATTTTCATGGGGCCATAGTGTAAGTCTCAACAAACTTAAGACAGAATTTATGTCCAGTATTTTTCTAACCACAGGGGTATGAAAGTAGAAATCAATTGCCAGAAGAAAAATAGGAAAAGCTCAAACACTTGGAAAGCAAACAACATGGTAGAAAAAATCCAATGGGTCAATGAATAAGTGAAAGGGGAAATCAGAAACTATATTAAGACAAATGAAAGTGAAAACACAACTTTCCACAATCTATGGGATATAGCTAAAGCAATTTTAAGAGGAAAGCTTTAAGTGGCACAGGCTTCCCCCAAAACACAAGAAAAATCTTAAACAGTGTTAACATTCAACTTAAAACAATTAGAACAGAATAGGTCCCAAAGTAAAAGAAGGAAGGAAATGATAAAAGTCACGGAAGAAATAAATAAAATAAAGACCAAAATTATAGGAAAATCAATGAAACCAAGAACTGTTTGTTTGAGAAGAAACAAAGTCAATAACTCTTTAGCCAAGTTCATCAATAAGAAAAGAGAATCCAAGTAAACAAAGTAAGAAATGAAAGAGGGGAGATAGCAACCATTACCACAGAGATATAAAAATTCATAATAAAATACTACTTAACATTACATGCCAATAAATTATACATAAGACATGGGAAAATTTCTAGACACATTCAACATTCTATGACTGAATCAAGAAGACACAACCTGAATAGACCAATCACTAGAAGTCAAATTGAATTTGTAACATAAAAATATACTCTCAGCAAATAAAAGCCCAGGAACAGATGGCCTCACAGGCGAATTCTACGAAACATTTAGAGAAGACTTAACACCTATTCTTTTAAAATTATTATAAAAAAAAAAAAAAAAACTGCAGAGAATGGAATACTTCTAATCTCAATCTATGAAGCCATTATCACCGTGGTACCAAAACAAGACAAACTTGTCACAAAAAGAGAAAATGGCAGACCAGTATCACTGCTGCTGCTGCTGCTGCTGCTAAGTCACTTCAGTCGTGTCCGACTCTGTGCTACCCTATGGACTGCAGCCTACCAGGCTCCTCCATCCATGGGATTTTCCAGGCAAGAATACTGGAGTGGATTGCCATTGCCTTCTCCATATCACTGATGAACATAGACTCAAAACTCTTCAGCAAAATACCAGTAAACCAACTCCAGCAATATGTTAAAAGAATCACACACCATGATCAAGTAGGATTTATCCCAGAGATGCCAAGATTTCTTCAATATCTGCAAGTCAATCGAAGTGATACACTACATAAAAAACTGAATAAAAATCATATGGTCACCTCAATAGATGCAGAAACAAAGTTATGATTAAATTCAAAATCCATTTATGATTTAAAACTCTCCAGAAAGTGAGCATCAATGGAATATACATCAACATAATAACGGCTATATGTCACAAACCACAGCTAATATTATACTTTACAGTGAAAAGCTGAAAACATTCCCTTTAAGATCAGGAACAAGACAAGGATGCCCACTATCACCGTATCACCAGAGAATACAAAGGAATCCAAATTGAAAAGGAAGGCATAAAACTTTCACTGTTTGCAGATGACATAAAACATATCTATACAGAAAATCCTAAAGATACCATCAAAAAACTACTAGATCTCATTAATGATCTCGGTAAAGTTTCAGGATACAAAATAAATATGCAGAAATACGTTGCATTTCTGTACACTAACAACAAACCACCAGAAAGAGAAATGTAAGAAAATAATCCCATTTATCATTGCATCAATAAATAAAATAACTAGGAATACACCTACTTAAAAAGGCAAAAGACCTGCAATCCACACACTGTAAGACACCGAAGAAATACATTAAAGATAATAAAGACAGGAAGATACACACTGTTCTTGGATTGAAAGGACCAATATTCTTAAAATGACGATATTACCCAAGGCAATGTACAGATTCAGTGCAAGCTCCATCAGAACACCAGGGGAATTTCTCATAGAACTAGATTAGTTTTTAAAAATTTGTACGGAAACATAAAAGACTCAGAATAGTTCAAAAACCATTTTGATAAGGAAGAGCAGAGCTGGAGGAATAACTTTAAATGGAATTTAATTTATAAGAAATATTGAATCACTATGGTGAACATCTGAAACTAATATTGTAAATTAGCTATACCTTAATTTTTAAAGAACAAAATAGAGGCAAAAATTTATCAAAAGAAGTGCAAGATTTTTATACTAAACCTTACAACACTTTCCCGAGAGAAGTTAAGAATCTAAATAAAGAAGAGATATTGTAAAAAATTAAAAATAAATAAAAGTGTTATGCAAGGTGATTCAGTTACACATATAGGTTATTCCCATTTAGGTTATTAGAGAATATGGTAACTTTGGTGGACACCTGAAACTAACGCAATACTGTTAATCAACTCTGCAATAATATAAAGTAAAAATTAAAATATAAATAAATGTTGCATGAAAGCAGAAATTGTTTTGCTCATAGATTTTAGAACCTTCTTTGGCAAATGGCTGTGAAGTAATGAGAAGGAATCTGTTTCTATTTATACTTTTTGTATAACATTTTCTGAAGAAAAAAAATCACTTTCTCTACTTCACTGACACACACTGAATAAATATTTAAGAAATATTTATTTTGGAGAAGGGGCTCATTTATCAGCTTGCTCGGGGCTGCTGTGTATTTTTGGCCAGTTTTGTTTCTATAGGATGTGTCGCTGCGACTCCCACATTTTGCCTATTTTAAGTGATACTGTCTTTCCCAGGCTGCCTATTCTAAGCACAGGCTATTGCTTCCAATTGTGTGGCTGGTGACTATCAGGATGCCTGTTAGAGCAATTATTTCTGTATCTGTCTGGATTCTTGAGCTCAAGGAACAGCCACTAGAGAAACGGAGACCAACCTCAGGCCTGCCTGCAATCTCCATAGAACGCAGCAGCCTCCTTTCCACATTGGAGGGCTAAATGAATACTTGACACACGCACAGTTCTCTCCAGGGAGTACACAGTGATGAGAAATTAGGTGGAAGACCAAAGTGCTTTTTAGACAGCTTTACCATGCATGCCCTTTTATGGATGCAAAGGCATCAGAATTGTTTTTTCTTCATTGAGCCCACAGAATCTGGAGACATTTCCCTGCATTTTACAGTAATAATTCTGACTTATGAATACAAATGTAGATTTCCGGATGGTGACATAGTTATCTGAATTGTACAAAAACTTGAATTCAAAAGACGCCTTTTTTTTCCCCTGAACCATACTGAACAGAGACCTTGAAAAAATTCTCCCTTTTCTATGAACACTAAGCCAAGAGAACATCTTCCATGAGTTAGTTTATTCTGCCGATTGCTCGCGTGTATTGCTAAGAAGCAAGCTGAGATGTTGGTGGAGTATTTCTTTTAGCTATGTTTCTTTTGTTCTATTTTACCTTTCTGGTTATTATATTTAGCAATGTGATTCCTACTCATGGTATTCAGTTCAGTTCAGTCACTCAGTCATGTCCGACTCTGCGACCGCATGGACTTCAGCACGCCAGTCTTCCCTCTCCATCACCAATTCCCAGAATTTACTCAAACTCATGTCCATCTAGTCAGTGATGCTATCCAATGATCTCATCCTCTGTCATCCCCTCTTCTCCTGCCTTCAATCTCTCCCAGCATCAGGGTCTTAAATGAGTCAGTTCTTCACATTAAGTGGCCAACAGAGTTTCAGCTTCAGCATCAGGCCTTCCAATGAATATTCAGAACTGATCTCCTTTAGGATGGACTGGTTGGATCTCCTTGCAGTCCAAGGGACTCTCAAGAGTCCTCTCTGACATCACAGTTCAAAAGCATCACTTCTTCGGTGCTCAGCTTTTTTTATAGTCCAAATCTCACATCCAGACATGACTACTGAAAAAACCACTGCTTTGACTAGATGGACCTATGTTGGCCAAGTAATGTCTCTAGTTTTTAATATGCTGTCTAAGTTGATCATAGCTTTTCTTCCAATTAGCAAGTGCCATGGTATTACAGGACGCAAATCAGCTTTGATTGAAAACTCTTGCAGACACATATTTACCTAAATAGTCAGTTGTAAACTCCTTCCTCAAGACAGGAGACAAGGAAGGAGAAAAAGGAGGAATATTTTTTGGTTAATCCCAACCATAGTACCTTCCTGCTTAACAGCAAGTTAATGATTGCCGTAGGAGAAGAACTGGGGTGGCGGGTGTCCTATTTTCAGCATCTTCAAAATGCTCAACATAATGACCTGCTTTGCCAGGTCCCTACACGTTGAATGTGCCCACCTCCCGGAGCATACAGGGCCATTCCATGCACCATATTCCTCCAAAACTGCACACAGAGCACAGGTTGGTCTTAGAATCCCATTAGCAGTTGTTTTGGCCAAGCCAATTTTTCTTTGCAGCCTACACACTCTGTACCTCTAGAATGATTTTTAATCAATTACATCTTACCTTAAACTTTGAAATGTTGCCATTAAATCGCCCTGTGGACTCGAATCTGAGGGGTTTACATCATGAATGTTAGCCAGAAATCAATGTCCTGCCCAGATACTATCAACACTATTAATACCTACTAGCATCATATAAATCTTAGTTAATGAGTTGTCCAATCTGTATCCTTTTGCCACATATTCTACTCTAAATTGGTGTCTGGGCAGCATTTTCTCTTGTCATCAGTGGGATATCAGCCATGTAAAACTTCCCAGTCCAGTAGAACACCACCCCACATACACATCCTTATTATGCACAGAGCTTGGCCACCACCATATAAAATAGTCTAGGTTAATAGTTTTTTTTTTTTTTTTTAAGAGTCGACAAACAAGCTCCTAGGTCCACACAAGTTTCTTATAGCAAAAGTTCAATGTGCCATTCATCATTGCCACCAGAGGACCAGAAACACTATTTGTTTCCTCTGCTGCTGACAAATGTAATTTATAGATTTTAAAGACCTAATTATTTCCTGTGATGCAGAATTAAATCTGAACCCTTTTACTGGAGAGGTGAGAGAGGTAGTCTGTATCTTGGAAATCTGGAACCTCCAAAATCTATGTTTCAGATTCTCAGGGGGGATAAAGTAATGGCAATAAAATTGCAAGTTCAGGACAATATGAAAGGAGGGCAAAAAATAAAGTTCCTTTAAAACCAGTCTCCCCTTCCCTGGACCCCACCCCAGCAGGGAGAAGCATTTACTGCTGGTTCTCATTCCAGATCCCCTCATAACTTTCTGGACCTCGATGCTCTGGTTTCTGTGTTGTTTTGAGTCTTGTTTCTAGTTCTTTTTTTGAGGAGAGCAGCTTTGCCTTCCAGTAAAGGGAACTCGAAATACTTGGAAGTTTGTTTCCTTATTCCCTCCCCCAAGCATTTCCTAGCCAATGACTAATCAGTATGTGGCATTAAAACCCTATCTCCCTGACTTGATGAGCTCAGAATACACTCAGGTGTAATTCATACCCCAGAGTTCTTTCCTCCATAAGATACAGCTGAAGCTGGTGCCTTGCCTGAAGTCACTTATTGACTTAACTTCTTCCCTTTTCCTTGCCCTTGTTTCTCCACTCTTTTATTAATTTCTCTAGGGAGCACTTCCTTAATGAATAGCTTGTCCATCAATCATAGTTTCAGAATCTTCAACTGGGCCCCTTGCACTAAAATATCTATCAACCAACCCGATTATGCAAAAAGAACCAGTGGGGCATTGAAAAGGAATGCTGGAAATAATAACTACTGTCCAAGAGGACAATCAGCAATGAGAATAAACACTTAGAATCTGCACTTATCCTGTTTAAAATCACAAGTTGGCCAATTCTCTCCCAGAAAAAGTCTACCTGGAGAACTGCAGGTAACTGGGGGTATCGTGGTATCCGGTGAGTCTACGTCACTTCACACCCTTAGGTTGTCGCCTAAGTGGGCTGGCTATCTCAACACTGGTCCAACACTAACGGTCACCACCTGATTCCCTAGAGCACCAAATGCAAGCATGACCCACCACCCTGACCTTGAAGAGTTCCTGATCTTTCCTTACATCTCACATATTCAGTGTGCAGCCTCTGTGCCCCAATCTGTTTTGACTCCTCATTGTCTCCTAAGTGTTCAGTCTCTTTACAGTCTCACTACCTTTGTTCATATTGTCTACCTACAGTGCATTCACTTCTTCCAGCCATTCATCTATCATAATTTAGATTCACAACTCTTATCTTCAATTCCTCTAATCTGGAGGAGGAATGGCAAGCCACTCCAGTATTCTTGCCTGGGAAATCCCATGGATAGAGGACCCTGGTAGGCTACAGTCCATGGGGTCACAGAAAAGTTGGACATGACTTAAAAACCTAAACAACAATCTAGCATATATACACTTCCTCTTTTCTTACTGTCAAAGCCTCTTTTGCTAATCCCTTGTACCCTAGGTTGTAAGCTCTGTGAAAGTATGAAGCACTTATCACTTTTGTGTGTGTGTGTCTTGTATTAGGGCTTCCCAGGTAGAGCAGTGGTAAAGAATCCGCCTGAAAATGCAGAAGACCCAGATTCAATCCCTTGGTCAGGAAGATCTCCTGGAGTAGGCAATGGCAACCCACTCCAGTATTCTTGCCAGAACATTTCATGGACAGACGATTGGTGGGCTATAGTCCATGAGATAGCAAAGAACTGGACACAAATGAGTGACCAAGTGCACACACACAAAGTGACTGGCATAGGATGTTGTTTGAGTACATTTCTTAACTTCGTATAACATGACAGTCATAAGTATTTAGAAGTACATTTATATGGATAATGGTTATTTATGAATATACAGTCAGGTATATTGCAATATAAATACAATAAATACATTTATATCTGTATAAAATGATTATGCACATAGGATGGAACAAAAGATGAGACTTTATTTTCAGAATTGAAATATAAAGATCATGAGAATTAAGTGACCATCCTGAGGTACACGGCTAGCAAGAGAGAAACCAGGGCTAGATAGACTTAGGGTCTGACTCTGATTCCACTGAATGTGTCACTATTCCACTTTGTCGTGAATCCGATGCTTAAATTCTCTCCTCTCTTATTCATGACTTCAGTATAAGCACTGTGTTCTGATGATTATCAGGTGTACATGCTCCTGGGTTGGGAGACACACTGAGCTACTTACAGTTAAAATGTTTAATTTTGTATCTGCCATTACATTAGTTTATGTATCTTCCATTTATAATATGAGGGATACAGATTCATATGTTGTTGCTGTTCTTCAGTCCTTCAGTCATGCCTGACTCTTTGTGACCCCAAGGACTGCAGCAAGCCAGGCTTCCCAGTCCTTCACTATCTCCTGGAGTTTGCTCAAACTCATGTCCATTGAGTCAGTGATGCCATCCAACCATCTCATCCTCTGTTGCCCCCTTTTCCACCTGCCATCAATCTTTCCCAGGATCAGGGTCTTTTCCAATGAGTTGGCTCTTCACATCAAGTGGCCAAAGTATTAGAGCACAGATTCTTCTGGGGAGCTCTTTAACATTAGAACAGGAAATGGAAGCAGGGAGGAAAGAGTTCAGTGATGTCAGATTACAATGCCCTGAGTATTGCTATTTTCTGAAATGGAGCTAATCTGGAGACAAGAAAATTGGATTAAGTATTTTCCAATTAAATAACACTGGGAATTGATATAACATGTTGGAGGGGAAAGATTGGGAAACACTTTAGTTTTCCCTTAGTCCTATATTCATTCAATTTTAGAAAACCAAGGGAATAATTGTGGTGGTAATTCAAGATGTCAAGCTGCTGGGGAATTTATTAGAGACCAAGAAATAGATTCAAACGACACCAAATACTTCTTTTATTTTTCCCACCTCTTAAACTGCAGACAGCGAAAGTCTATCTAAATCCCTTTGTTGATCACTTGAACTTAAACTGGAAAAATAAAGGGAAAAGGTTCTATAAGCCTTAAGAGGTTATATTTATCAACAAATGAACTGAGAGCAAGAAAATTCATTAAATTCATCATTCAAATACATTTTTCACTACTTTTTACATTGATAATATCTATTTTCAATTTTAAAGGTGCATTGCATTGCTATACCATGAAAAGTTTTTATCTTGTTTGGGATGGATAACTTCACCATGTCTTCAATTTTCTTGCTTGGAAGGTAGAGAAAATCATATCTGATTATTTCCTTTTCTTGATTCTACTGAGAGAGGCCAGTCTTTTAAAAGTTTCATTTTAAACAATAAAATATCGTGATAACTTACAGACTAAAAAAAAAGGTCAAAGAATTATGGTGTGCTCTGATAGTTTTGGATGACAGCTACCATTTAAATACTAATTCCCTCTCTGAGATTTTCTGTATCTTTATCCTGCTGTGGTGAAATATATTTCTCATGTAAGATACTGAAGTATATGCTTGCTTGTTATATGTGAGGAGATGCAATTTAGGGTTTTATATTATTTTACAAAGACTATATTTTATCATTCTGAAAATATATATAGTGTGAACTCATCACATCATTTTAAATGATGGCAACTATCTCTCTGTAAATTGTCCTGGGGAATCCAAACAATGTTTTAAAATGTGCTCTTATGTGAAATGAACTGATTGCTGTTACTCTAGAGATATAGTGATGATCACAGGGTAGGCTACTAACATATTGTAACATACTATGGCACCATCAGGATGTTCAAAAGATGTCCACCCCAGCTTTAAAATTCAGAGTTAATATTTATTGAGCACCTGCTATGTGCCAGTTCTTACGCTTCATCTCACTGATCCCTACAACAACTCTATGAAGTAATTATGGTGACTATCCCTATTTTACAGAAGATGAAACGAGGCCTGAAAAAGCAAGGTCTTGTCTAAAGTGGCATTGTTTTCAAGGGACTGAGAATTCAANTTTTTTTTTTTTTTTTAAGAGTCGACAAACAAGCTCCTAGGTCCACACAAGTTTCTTATAGCAAAAGTTCAATGTGCCATTCATCATTGCCACCAGAGGACCAGAAACACTATTTGTTTCCTCTGCTGCTGACAAATGTAATTTATAGATTTTAAAGACCTAATTATTTCCTGTGATGCAGAATTAAATCTGAACCCTTTTACTGGAGAGGTGAGAGAGGTAGTCTGTATCTTGGAAATCTGGAACCTCCAAAATCTATGTTTCAGATTCTCAGGGGGGATAAAGTAATGGCAATAAAATTGCAAGTTCAGGACAATATGAAAGGAGGGCAAAAAATAAAGTTCCTTTAAAACCAGTCTCCCCTTCCCTGGACCCCACCCCAGCAGGGAGAAGCATTTACTGCTGGTTCTCATTCCAGATCCCCTCATAACTTTCTGGACCTCGATGCTCTGGTTTCTGTGTTGTTTTGAGTCTTGTTTCTAGTTCTTTTTTTGAGGAGAGCAGCTTTGCCTTCCAGTAAAGGGAACTCGAAATACTTGGAAGTTTGTTTCCTTATTCCCTCCCCCAAGCATTTCCTAGCCAATGACTAATCAGTATGTGGCATTAAAACCCTATCTCCCTGACTTGATGAGCTCAGAATACACTCAGGTGTAATTCATACCCCAGAGTTCTTTCCTCCATAAGATACAGCTGAAGCTGGTGCCTTGCCTGAAGTCACTTATTGACTTAACTTCTTCCCTTTTCCTTGCCCTTGTTTCTCCACTCTTTTATTAATTTCTCTAGGGAGCACTTCCTTAATGAATAGCTTGTCCATCAATCATAGTTTCAGAATCTTCAACTGGGCCCCTTGCACTAAAATATCTATCAACCAACCCGATTATGCAAAAAGAACCAGTGGGGCATTGAAAAGGAATGCTGGAAATAATAACTACTGTCCAAGAGGACAATCAGCAATGAGAATAAACACTTAGAATCTGCACTTATCCTGTTTAAAATCACAAGTTGGCCAATTCTCTCCCAGAAAAAGTCTACCTGGAGAACTGCAGGTAACTGGGGGTATCGTGGTATCCGGTGAGTCTACGTCACTTCACACCCTTAGGTTGTCGCCTAAGTGGGCTGGCTATCTCAACACTGGTCCAACACTAACGGTCACCACCTGATTCCCTAGAGCACCAAATGCAAGCATGACCCACCACCCTGACCTTGAAGAGTTCCTGATCTTTCCTTACATCTCACATATTCAGTGTGCAGCCTCTGTGCCCCAATCTGTTTTGACTCCTCATTGTCTCCTAAGTGTTCAGTCTCTTTACAGTCTCACTACCTTTGTTCATATTGTCTACCTACAGTGCATTCACTTCTTCCAGCCATTCATCTATCATAATTTAGATTCACAACTCTTATCTTCAATTCCTCTAATCTGGAGGAGGAATGGCAAGCCACTCCAGTATTCTTGCCTGGGAAATCCCATGGATAGAGGACCCTGGTAGGCTACAGTCCATGGGGTCACAGAAAAGTTGGACATGACTTAAAAACCTAAACAACAATCTAGCATATATACACTTCCTCTTTTCTTACTGTCAAAGCCTCTTTTGCTAATCCCTTGTACCCTAGGTTGTAAGCTCTGTGAAAGTATGAAGCACTTATCACTTTTGTGTGTGTGTGTCTTGTATTAGGGCTTCCCAGGTAGAGCAGTGGTAAAGAATCCGCCTGAAAATGCAGAAGACCCAGATTCAATCCCTTGGTCAGGAAGATCTCCTGGAGTAGGCAATGGCAACCCACTCCAGTATTCTTGCCAGAACATTTCATGGACAGACGATTGGTGGGCTATAGTCCATGAGATAGCAAAGAACTGGACACAAATGAGTGACCAAGTGCACACACACAAAGTGACTGGCATAGGATGTTGTTTGAGTACATTTCTTAACTTCGTATAACATGACAGTCATAAGTATTTAGAAGTACATTTATATGGATAATGGTTATTTATGAATATACAGTCAGGTATATTGCAATATAAATACAATAAATACATTTATATCTGTATAAAATGATTATGCACATAGGATGGAACAAAAGATGAGACTTTATTTTCAGAATTGAAATATAAAGATCATGAGAATTAAGTGACCATCCTGAGGTACACGGCTAGCAAGAGAGAAACCAGGGCTAGATAGACTTAGGGTCTGACTCTGATTCCACTGAATGTGTCACTATTCCACTTTGTCGTGAATCCGATGCTTAAATTCTCTCCTCTCTTATTCATGACTTCAGTATAAGCACTGTGTTCTGATGATTATCAGGTGTACATGCTCCTGGGTTGGGAGACACACTGAGCTACTTACAGTTAAAATGTTTAATTTTGTATCTGCCATTACATTAGTTTATGTATCTTCCATTTATAATATGAGGGATACAGATTCATATGTTGTTGCTGTTCTTCAGTCCTTCAGTCATGCCTGACTCTTTGTGACCCCAAGGACTGCAGCAAGCCAGGCTTCCCAGTCCTTCACTATCTCCTGGAGTTTGCTCAAACTCATGTCCATTGAGTCAGTGATGCCATCCAACCATCTCATCCTCTGTTGCCCCCTTTTCCACCTGCCATCAATCTTTCCCAGGATCAGGGTCTTTTCCAATGAGTTGGCTCTTCACATCAAGTGGCCAAAGTATTAGAGCACAGATTCTTCTGGGGAGCTCTTTAACATTAGAACAGGAAATGGAAGCAGGGAGGAAAGAGTTCAGTGATGTCAGATTACAATGCCCTGAGTATTGCTATTTTCTGAAATGGAGCTAATCTGGAGACAAGAAAATTGGATTAAGTATTTTCCAATTAAATAACACTGGGAATTGATATAACATGTTGGAGGGGAAAGATTGGGAAACACTTTAGTTTTCCCTTAGTCCTATATTCATTCAATTTTAGAAAACCAAGGGAATAATTGTGGTGGTAATTCAAGATGTCAAGCTGCTGGGGAATTTATTAGAGACCAAGAAATAGATTCAAACGACACCAAATACTTCTTTTATTTTTCCCACCTCTTAAACTGCAGACAGCGAAAGTCTATCTAAATCCCTTTGTTGATCACTTGAACTTAAACTGGAAAAATAAAGGGAAAAGGTTCTATAAGCCTTAAGAGGTTATATTTATCAACAAATGAACTGAGAGCAAGAAAATTCATTAAATTCATCATTCAAATACATTTTTCACTACTTTTTACATTGATAATATCTATTTTCAATTTTAAAGGTGCATTGCATTGCTATACCATGAAAAGTTTTTATCTTGTTTGGGATGGATAACTTCACCATGTCTTCAATTTTCTTGCTTGGAAGGTAGAGAAAATCATATCTGATTATTTCCTTTTCTTGATTCTACTGAGAGAGGCCAGTCTTTTAAAAGTTTCATTTTAAACAATAAAATATCGTGATAACTTACAGACTAAAAAAAAAGGTCAAAGAATTATGGTGTGCTCTGATAGTTTTGGATGACAGCTACCATTTAAATACTAATTCCCTCTCTGAGATTTTCTGTATCTTTATCCTGCTGTGGTGAAATATATTTCTCATGTAAGATACTGAAGTATATGCTTGCTTGTTATATGTGAGGAGATGCAATTTAGGGTTTTATATTATTTTACAAAGACTATATTTTATCATTCTGAAAATATATATAGTGTGAACTCATCACATCATTTTAAATGATGGCAACTATCTCTCTGTAAATTGTCCTGGGGAATCCAAACAATGTTTTAAAATGTGCTCTTATGTGAAATGAACTGATTGCTGTTACTCTAGAGATATAGTGATGATCACAGGGTAGGCTACTAACATATTGTAACATACTATGGCACCATCAGGATGTTCAAAAGATGTCCACCCCAGCTTTAAAATTCAGAGTTAATATTTATTGAGCACCTGCTATGTGCCAGTTCTTACGCTTCATCTCACTGATCCCTACAACAACTCTATGAAGTAATTATGGTGACTATCCCTATTTTACAGAAGATGAAACGAGGCCTGAAAAAGCAAGGTCTTGTCTAAAGTGGCATTGTTTTCAAGGGACTGAGAATTCAAAATAGACAGTAGTACACTACAGAGCTCTCATTCCTAACCATTGTGTGACATGGCCTCTCATGAGCAGCCACATTTTACCCTCTGACAGAATATAGGAGTCAAATATTCTATATATGAGATAATATTATACAAAACATTTATGCAGCTACTCTTAAGTCTTCTTTCAGGAGAAAGCAAACTCAAAAAACAGGATTGGAGAAAAAAGGATACGTTACCTAGAATGTAGCACCCAACTCAGAGAGTGAGTTTGAGAAGTAAGAACAAGGCAGGATATATAGAGAAAGGGAGAAAAAACAGCATGAAATTATGTCATGGCCAATTATGTACCTGGAATAAAGGAAGTCAGTTTGATGTGTACACAAAACAAACTCCCAAAAGAAGAAGGAGATTTGGTGATAACTGGGTGAGTTCCCTACTCTTGCCTTAGTAAGTTCAATAATGATATCTGTGGACTTCCAAACCCTTAAGCATTCCCTTCTGCCATGTCCCTTTTATTATCATTAATCGTGGCTATTTTTGAATTAAGCCCTGAAAGCTATTAATAAAGTCCACCAAAGAGAGTTGCTTGTCTGTTGGGTTTATCATTTACCCTTTATTTAGAGAAGGAAAACTTCTGTCTAAAATGAGTGTACCAGTTAAAGCCGGTCTGGATTAAAGTTGCATTGTATCAATATTTGGAATCAACTGAATAGCCTACAGATGCTGTTACTCTGAAATATAGAACAGGTGCTTTGATTATTTAAGAACAAACAGGCTTTGAGGTAAGGTGGGCAGAAAACTAGATGACTTCTGGATGTTGAGCTTGATGTAATTTAATTTCACGTCCTAGTTCAGGGTAACAGTGTAGATTCAGAGGGCTGCACAAAGGAAAGGCCACTATATTGAACATAGTTTTTGGCAGGGTGAATAATTCCTTCCATCAAATATGTCCATGTCCCAATCCTGGGAACCTATGAATGCTTCCTTACTGAAGAAAAGAGGTTTTATTGATGCGACTGAGTTAAGAATCTTGCAGTAGGGAGATTATTTTTGGTTACCCAGGTGAATCCAGCGTAATCAAGACAGATTCAGAGAAGGATAGGTGATAATGCAAGCAGAGATTAAAGTGGTGCATTTTGACATAAGAAATAAGGGCCACAGTCCGAGGAATACTTCTAGATGATCACTAGGTATTGAAGAAGGCAAGAAAATGGATTCTCCCTTCAAACTCCCTAGAAGGAGCCTGTCCTGCTGATACCTTGATTTAAAAGCCCAGTGAAACTGAAACTGATTTTGGATTTCCGACCTCCAGGATCATAAGGGAAAGAACCTGTGTTGTTTTTAATCCACTACATTTTAGCAATTGGTTACAGCAGAAACAGGAAACATATATACTGTTCAAGGGGCTACCTAGTCCTTACTCCTTATCAGCCACTCTGGGCCTCTGACCAACTTTTACCAGCTCCTTAAATTGCTGTTCAGTCACTAAGTCGTGTCCGACTCTGCAACCCCATGAACTGCAACATGTCAGGCTTCACTGTCCATTACTATCTCCCGGAGTGTGTTCAAACTCATGTCCATTGAGTCAGTAATGCCATCCAACCATTTCATCCTCTGTAGCCCCCTTCTCACCCTCAATTTTTCCCAGCATCAGGGTATTTTCCAATGAGTCAGTTCTTCATATCAGGTGGCCAAAGGATTGGAGCTTCAGTTTCAGCGTCAGTCCTTCTGATGAAGACCTATTAAATCAGCAACACCTACTCCTGGCTCACAGATCTCTCCCAACCTAAAACTTTCCAACTTTCTAGACCTTTGCTTCTCAAAATTTCTCCTTGGATCAGCATCTCCTGAGAACTTTTTAGGGAAGCACACTCTCAGATCCTAACTCAGACCCACTGAATCAAGTTGTCTGTGGGTGGGGCTGGTCCAACAACCCAGGCAGGTGCTTCTGGAGTGTGTCAAAGGATGCTCACAAGCCCACTCTGATAGCTGCTTCTCTAATTCCACCCGCGCTTTCTTCAGTCTGCACCTTCCCTCCCCTTTCCACAGTGCTGCCACCTGCTCTTCACCTTCCCTCCAGTTCCTTCATCCCTTCCTCATTTTTTCTGTACTTTGACTCAGCTGATCTGAGGCTTCATTAAGTGAATCAGAAGTCTAGTTGCTTTTATAGCTGGACAGGGCCACAACCAGTTTTCTCTGTATGGGCTTGGTGTGGAAAAGAAAGGCAGGTAGGCAGGTGCCCAGAATTTCTAGACTAAGGTATACTTTACTCTGAATTGTGGAGTCAACAACCTCCTCCCTCTCTGTGGCCTGATAGAAGGTCTGGATTACGTGCTGTCTCAGACCTTGTCACCCACACTTGGACTCTTCTCCAGAAAGATCACACATTTTTCTTTGGCAAGTAGCACTATAGATTCCTCTGTAAAGGCCGGATTCCCATACGCATGTGAATAGTGAGAGGAACATGCATGCAACTAGCTCAGTTGTTTGGAGAACAGTTCACAGTCAGTTACCCTGAGCACTGCCCAAGGCCCACTTCTGCTCTGTTTGTTTGCTGACTTGAAGCTTAGCATCTCACCGGGTGACTATGAGTTCTCCTTGCTTCATTTTACCTTTCAATCTGACTTCATTTGCTTCCTATCTTCCAATATTTCAGTTGAGTTCAGTTCAGTCGCTTAGTCATGCCCAACTCTTTGCAACCCCATGAACCGCAGCACAACAGGCCTCCCTGTCTATCACCAACTCCCAGAGTTCACTCAAACTCACATCCATTGAGTCAGTGATGCCATCCAGCAATCTCATCCTCTGTTGTCTCATTCTCCTCCGGCCCCTAATCCCTCCCAGCATCAGAGACTTTTCCAATGAGTCAACTCTTTGCATGAGGTGGCCAAAGTACTGGAGTTTCAGCTTTAGCATCATTCCTTCCAAAAAACACCAAGGACTGATCTCCTTTAGAATGGACTGGCTGGATCTCCTTGCAGTCCAAGGGACTCTCCCTAAACTGTGTCTTCTCAGTTGTACTTTTGAACACCACAGTTCAAAAGTATCAATTCTTCGGTGCTCAGCTGTCTTCACAGTCCAACTCTCACATCCATACATGACTAGTGGAAAAACCATAGCCTTGACTGGACAGAACTTTGTTGGCAAAGTAATGTCTCTGCTTTCTAATAGGCTATCTAGGTTGGTCGTAACTTTTCTTCCAAGGAGTAAGCATCTTTTAACTTCATGGCTGCAATCACCATCTGCAGTGATTTGGGAGTCCCCCAAAATAAAGTCTGACACTGTTTCCACTGTTTCCCCATCTACTTGCCGTGAACTGATGGGACCAGATGCCATGATCTTCGTTTTCTGAATGTTGAGCTTTAAGCCAAATTCTTCACTCTCCTCTTTCACTTTCATCAAGGGGCTTTTTAGTTCCTCTTCACTTTCTGCCCTAAGGGTGGTGTCATCTGCATATCTCAGGTTATTGATACTTCTCCTGGCAATCTTAATTCCAGCTTGTGCTTCTTCCAGCCCAGCGTTTCTCATGATGTACTCTGCATAGAAGTGAAATAAGCAGGGTGACAACATACAGCCTTGACGTATTCCTTTTCCTATTTGGAACCAGTCTGTTGTTCCATGTCCAGTTCTAACTGTTGCTTCCTGACCTGCATACAGGTTTCTCAAGAGGCAGGTCAGGTGATCTGGTATTCCCATCTCTTTCAGAATTTTCCACAGTTTATTTAATATTTACTCACAATAAGTGATCTGCTGCTGGCTGCCTTTGTTAATTTGCGGCACTAGTGTAGTGTTATTTTTACATGTGTTTTCTGTTAATATCTTCCCTCGCTCTTCAGCCTTGAGCACGATTCACTAGACCTTTGAGAGCCTCATTTTTCAAAACATACAAGAAAGGTTTTGCTGTTGTGCAGTCACTAAATTGTGTCCAGTTCTGCGGCACCATGGACTGCAGCATGCCAGGCTTCCCTGTCCTTCATCATCTTCTGGAGTTTACTCAAACTCATGTCTATTGAGTCAGTGATGCCATCCAACCATCTCATCCTCTGTCATCCCCTTCTCCTCTGGCCTTCAATCTTTCCCAGCATCAGGGTCTTTTCCAATGAGTCGGCTCTTCACATCAGGTGGTCAAAGTATTAGAGCTTCAGCCTCAGCATCAGTCCTTCCAGTGAATATTCAGGGTTGATTTCTTTTTCTTCAGGATTGACTGGTTGGATTTCCTTGCTGTCCAGGGAACTCTGAAAAGTCTCCTCCAACACTACAGCTCAAAAGCATCAATTCTTTGGCCACAGCCTTCTTTATAGTCGAACTCTCACATTCCTACATGACTACGGGAAAAACCACAGCTTTGACACATTACTTTGTTGGTAAAGTGAGGTCTCTGGTTAATATATTGTCTATGTTTATCATAGCTTTTCTTCCGAGGAGAAAATCTTTTAATTTCATGACTGCAGTCACCATCCATGGTGGTTATGGAGCCCAAGAAAATAAAGATAGCCCAACACACTATCCTTTGGTGATGAATCCTCTCTGGCTTCAGCTCTCCTCTGTCTGTGGTGAAACCCTAAATGGATTTAATAAATCTGTAGTGCTGCCAACCCTTCCCTGAAGTTCACATTTTTTCAGCCTGTTTCTGCTGTGCATCCCCAAATGTGCCCAGAAGGACTTTTACACGTATCCTCCCTCCTTCACTTAATCTTCAGCGTTCTTGACCCCAAGGATCGGTAGGGAGGCAAAGGTCATTAATGAAACTTGAAGTTGTCTTATTTCTCAGTCTCTTCTCACTGAGTCCTTTTGCAGTCATCGTGACATAGGGCTTTTAGTCCTTCTCTTTGTCTCTGCCTCCATATTATTCCCTCAGCTTTGATCCCCATTACCTCTTGCCTGAAGTAACGAAGCACTTGACACAAGATATCCTATCCTTAGCTTTCTCCATCACCTTAATGTGAAACTCATCATTCTCCCACTTACATCTTTAAATTTTCTCATCACTTGCTGGCTTTGGGTGAATACTGTTTACTATTTTTTTATATATATATAATCTAATCTCAGCTTGGATGGTCTGAAATGTGACATCTATATCCAGCAAACTCTGAAATGTTACATCTATATCCAGCAAACTGGAATATTTTATTAGAATATATGCTCTGTTTTCAAAGCCCCTTAAAACTTTTTATCTTTCATTTTGTAATTTTTAATATCACCTGGTTAAAGCCATTTGTCCCACCTTCCAATTTCTAACACTCTCTCTACATTGGTAGTTCTGATCTTATTCTGCTTTGTATTATGTGTATATTAGAAAATAAGTTTCTTTAGGAAAGGAACCATGGCCCAACATCCTTTTACATTCCAGCATATTGCACATTTAAGGCTTCAATAAATCTAGACTGAATTAATTAGAAACAACAGTGCCTTTTAGGGTGCCTCCAAGGATACAGTTTAGAATAGTAGTTAATATGTGCTTCCTCTTCACAAGTCATGAACATGTAGGAGGAACACATTACTTAATACAGGCAACAATAGGATTAAAATGACAAATTAAAAATAGATTCCCAGAAATAACTTATGTGAAGAAGAGAGACAGATGTTATCCCAAAAGTGATCTTGTGTCTTTTCCCTCCATCAATTGTTCTCTGTACATATTCTAGATTAACTGTTAGATCCCCATTCAAATTTATAGGTTTAAGTTCCAGAAAACTTAACCAGACCTGCAACATATCTGAGTTCCTGAAAGTACAATTATTAAAATAGCTGTGCCGACTTAGATGATTGTATCCTTAGGAGATGTGCCATCTATATTAATGTAAATAAAATTGATTATGATCTTAATTCTTGGCAGATGTTTACGGATTTGAAAGCTCTAATTTAATTCCCTCAAACTGTCATCACCATCAACAGTATTTACACATTTATATGGTAGCCATGGAGCTGACTCTTTAACAGGTATTAGCTTATGTAATTCTTAAAACAGTCCAACTTTGTAGATGAGGAAAGTAACAGACATTTGAATATCACCCAATGTATTAAAGTTAAATTATAAAGCCAGCATTCAGAGATATTTTCCTATTTGCAGAGCCCACAAACTATGAAACAGACTTAATCTACTAGAATCCCCTTTCTCCTTTGATGGCCCCTTATAAGTTGTAGACTGTTCAAAGAGTGGCTATAAGCCTGTACATGTACAAGAAAGTTTAAAGCACAATTAAAACTTTTATTGATGGACATGAAGAATCAATGAATCAAATAGACATGAATCTGCATGTTCCATCCACGTAATATGGAAATATACATGGATTATCTTTCTCTTCACTCATCGTTAGAATAGTTGCAAATACCTAGTGCCGGGAACCATATACAGTACAATTCTCTCTGCTAAATTTTTGCTTTTGTGTCTGTTCTTCAAAAGGAGACCCCGGGGGCTCTTGAAATGTTTACACCTGCAGCTTGAAGAAAGTGCCTCAGCCTGGATGGGTTCCTCTGAGAGATTATGCTCACCCATCTGTTTTCATAAAAGTTTAATGCCAGGCAGCAAACTCATAGATTGTTTTGTTTTAATTTAATTTTTATTTAATCTGTTAGAAATCAGACTTCTGCAATCTGGTGGCAGGTGTGTAGTAACAAACACAGAATGAGTTCTACCCACACTTCCCCAAAGAACCATTTGTGATTGCACTGACTCCATACGCAGCAGTCACTGGGACTCTTACTAGGATGCAGTCACTGATTCCCGGAGCTTCACATCTATTCTACAAGGAACCTAGAGGCGAAATACGCTCTAAAGAGTACAGTTCTCATCACTTAACCCAGACCAAATACCAGCATTTCTGCCACCTCTGATTTTCTAAAATCTAGAGCCCGGGAAGATATGCCCTCCTGTAGCCACTTCACTGACCCCCAGCCAAAAGCGGGAAACACGTGTCTTCCTGTCCTTGCAGCTAAAAACCTTCCCAGTGAGTCTCAAGGTTTTGTCTAGTGTCAACAGCTTCAGGCATTATTTTAATAATCCTTAATGAGTATAAAAGGAGATATTTTTATTCAGTTTTTATTTTATGGAGTTCTACTTTTCAGGGAAGTTCCCTCAACATCCAAATCTCAGACTATTTTCCTTCCATTCAGCCATAACACATGGTGATGTTGGCAATCCATCTATTTTTTTTGGTTTTTAATCTGTGGATCAAGAAGAGTAGGGTAGCTACAACTTCCAGGCCTGGCATTGACCCTTAGTGAAGAGCAAATATTCATCTTTCTATCTGAAAGAATTTTGTCTCCTTCCAATTAAACCCACTTAAGGAAAAGTGGAGGATGAAGTTGATGAGACCTTTGTATGTGGCTGGGATGAAGCTTCCACTTGAAAGTGATGATCCCTTGCAATTAATATTTATTAACTATCCATTATCATTACTATTAATTTTAAGCTGGATATAGGGATGGTATCACAAAGAGTTGGACACGACTGAGCGACTGAACTCAACTGAGGGATGGTATTGGCTCAAATATGATATCAGAATTAACATATAGTTAGGGTTATATGGTCCCAGTTGTAAAGATTAGAGAAATAGGTTACAACTCTGGGGAGCTTTGAAAAAACAGGGCCAATACAAACCTTATGGAGAATAGTAAGGAGTAAGGAGGTACTAGTAAGGAGGTTCCTTAAAAAACTAATAAAATTCAGAAATCCTGCTCTTGGGCGTATATCCAGAGAAAACTGTAATTCGAAAAGACGCATGCTCCCTAGTTTTCAGTGCATCACTACTGACAAGCCAAGACATGAAAGCAACCTAAGTGTCCATCAACAGAGGAGTGGATAAAGGAGGTATGGTTCATATATGCAATGGAATATTACCCAGCCACTAAAAGGAACAAGATAACGTTATCTGCAGCAACACAGATGGACCTATCGGTTATCATACAAAGTGAAATACAGAAGGATGAATATCATACCACACATATTTGGATTCTAATTTTTTAAATGACATATTCATTTACAAAACAGAAACAGACTCACAGACTTCAAAAACAAACTTACAGTTACCAAAAAAGAAAACATGGTGGGGAAAAATAAATTAGGAATTTGGGGTTAACATATACATGCTGCTGCTGCTAAGTAGCATCAGTCATGTCTGACTCTGTGCGACCCCATAGACAGCAGCCCATCAGGCTCCCCCTTCCCTGGGATTCTCCAGGCAAGAAAACTGGAGTGGGTTGCCATTTCCTTCTCCAATGCATGAAAGTGAAAAGTGACCGACTCTTCGCGACCCCATGGACTGCACCCTACCAGGCTCCTCCATCCAGGGGATTTTCCAGGCAAGATACTAGAGTAGGGTGCCATTGCCTTCTCCAACATACACATATTACTATATATAAAATAGATAACCAATAAGGACTTACTGTATAGCATAGGGAACTCTATTTACTATTATATAATAACCTATATGCAAAAAGAATCTGAAAAAAATATATATGTAAAATATATATATTGTATATATATAATATCTCTCTATATAATATATATATGATTCTTTTTGCATATAGCTTATTATATAATAGTAAATAGAGTTCCCTATGCTATACAGTAAGTCCTTTGGAGAAGGAAATGGCAACCCACCCAAGTACTCTTGCTGGGAGAATCCCACGGACGGAGGAGCCTAGTGGGCTGCTGTCTATGGGGCTGCACAGAGTCCGACACAACTGAAGTGACTCAGCAGCAGCAGCATATATATACATATATATATATATGTCACTTTGCTGTACACTTTAACACAACATTGTAAATCAACTAAACAGTATTGTAAAGTAAAAAAAAAAAAAAAGTTCTAAGAAAAGGAGGCCACCAATACTAATACTGGAGACTGGTGGGATAGGAGGGTAGAGAAAGTCAAGGAAACAAAGCAACTCATTGTTCTAATATGTACATCTTTAGTATGCCAGAGGACAACCTCATGAGTTTGCTAAAACACAGGTTGCTGAGTCCAACTCACAGAGTTTCTGACTCAGCAGGTCGGGGGTGGAACCCAATAATTTTATTTTCTAACAAGTTCCCAGGTGGTACCCTTGCTCTCTGCCAGGGCCCACACTATTCCAGTGATTCTCAAGTCTAGTTCCACACTAGAATCATCTGGGAAACATTTGGACAATGCAGATAATTGGGTCCTATCACAGACCAATTAAATCACAATCCCCATGTTTGGTCCTAGGAACTCAGAATTTTATAAAGTTCCTTGGGTGATTATAAAGTGTACCAAAGTTTGAGAACCAAACCTGTGGCCTCATGGATTAGTCCATGGAATTCTCCAGGCCAGAATACTGGAGTAGGTAGCCACTCCCTTCTCCAGGGGATATTCTGAACCCAGGGATCAAACCCAGGTCTCCTGCATTGCAGACGGATTCTTTACCAGCTGAGCCACCGGAGAAGCCCATCATAAAGTCATATGAGTTATTCACTGCTAGACTTGTTCTCACCTTATCCTTACATTTCCAGGAATAGACTGTGACGCTTTCCTTAACTTTGGAACTTAGCTTGCCCAGGACCTGCTCTAATAAATTTCTCAACTTCTCAGCTTTAGACAAGAAATTTAGTAGACTATAAAATTCCACTTGATGTCCTCGTGACATGGTTTTCCTTTGGTGTTTTGTGCAATGGGCAGTGTAAAAAGATGGAAATCCCTCTTAGGAAAGATCTGTTCCTGTCTCTTCCTCTTCTATACTCTTTCCACTATAGAGATTCACATTATTTGAGCTCAGTGCTGGGTCTGCAGAGGTCCAGCAAAGACACCGAGGTTACTGCTGTGTGATATGGAGAGGGTGACAGCCCCCTTCCCAGAAAACATTCACACCCTTTCAGCAGCAAAGAGAATCTGCTAATTGCTCTGTACTGAAAAGACACTTCGAGTCAGGATTTTGCCTGAATTAATTGGCAATTCCATTATTTCTGCTGAAAATAATGGCTTGTTGTGGCAGTGGGACTCACCTAGAGAGACCACACCACAGCAGCATAATCAGCCAGGCACCAGCACTCACTGCGGTTTTTACTCCACTGTAGCTACTCACTGCTTCTCACCTCCTTGTATAGTGCATCTCCTCCATTACAGGAAAATTCTTGACTGTCTGAGCCATGAGAGAAGCCCACAGTAGGTCTACAATAGAAATAGGCAGGTGGTAACTTAGGCAATGCTCCTTGTATATTTTCAAATCAGATGAGAAATTCCCTGATCTTGAGCATGTGGATGGTCAGCTAAAATGCAAAATAATACATGTAGTCCAAAGGATTTGAGAGAGTATTTTCTACAGAAGCTTAGAAGTCAGAAGTTTGAGGTCTACAGAGCTTCCGGGGAAAGACGATTTCTGACACCTCCTAACGCCCTGGCTGATTAGGCAAGATTTATCTAGGTTGAACTACACATGCCCTGAATTCATCTGGAGCACCTACAGGACTTGAATTTTTTTTGACTCTGTGTCTGTTAGCCTCTGATGTCTTGACACTGTTTTCTTACTTATATTACAAAGAAGCTAGAGAGTAGAAGGAGAAGCAAGCCTCATTGCAATGATTTTCTCTTATTTCTTCCCCCAGCCTATTTGGAATTTTGTTTAAACGAGAGCTTCGCAAACTCCTGTATAAATTTGGGGCTGTATAAATTTTTCATTTGGTTGTTTGCCCCATGCATTGTAAGACATTTAGAAAGATCCCTGGTCTCGACTCATTAGATGCCAATGGCAGACAATCCCTACCCCCCTGCCAGTTTTGACAGCCAAAAATGTTGCTGGGATGGGAGCAGATAGACAATGGAAAATTGCCACTGCTGTGAACCACTGGTCTAAGACACATCACCTAGGCTACACTCGAGGTTCAAAATGTACCTGACTGTGCATTTGGTAAGGATGTATTCATGTTCCATGGTTTCTTTACATTTCTGCGTACAAAAGTCTCTACGTTTCTCTATTTCATTGGCTTGCCTATTAAATGCATGTGCCTTGTTTTATTAACGATTCACACCTTGTATACTCACACATAGATACAGCTCTCATATTTCATAAAGCTTTCAAATGGTCTGGTCTGGTTAATTCACAGACGCTTGTGCACCCACCCAAATAGTGCAACTTTCGTCCAATTTCAAAAAAAGAAGCTTTTTGGCTTCATTATTATCATCTGCCATTTCTCCAAGTGAAAGAGAGAGACTAGGTAATTGAGCTGACAAGTACGGTTTTTTTCCTTTGTGGTTTTGTATCTTTAAAGACCTAGGATTAAGTGTAGGATAATTTTTATTTTCATTTGGTTATTTCTTGCTTAGATATAAAATTTTCTTGCAAAGCTCTTTCTAGCTCTTTATCTTACCCTATATTGTATGGAAGAGAGTTGAATGTAAGTGGGACTTATTAAAGAGCTGGCCTTAACTTTGAAGACACTGGGACTGATAGGTCAACTGCCAGCACCTAGTCTGACTTAAAAGGCCCAGCTTCTGGGGACCGATGTGTTGATCAAGCTGTGTAGACAAACCAAACCAGATTTTTTTCTCTCTTTTTTGTCTTTTGGATCCCAGCTGGCTGTTCCAGAGTGTCATTTATTATTTGCCTTGTGATACCTTTTCTTAATCTCTCATCCTGAGTGGAAATACCAGTCGACAACCACTAAAAATTATATAACGCTAAAAATTAATTTCAAACTTTAAAATCATCTGTTGAACTTTCATTTTAAAATCTGCAGTTTTCTAAAAAGAGCTTTTGCAGGGGTAAAAACCTTCTCTTTTTGAAGAGCTTTTTCTTTTTTGTAATAACCCAAGTGAAAATATTGCCAGCAGTCTCTAAGTTCTTCAGCAAATATAATTTCATTTATCAACATTAGCTAAAAACTAAAAATGAAGAAAATGTATATTTACCTTCTTCCTTTGGTATAACAGACCAACCGAATTTTCACTTTGAGAAATGTCAAATTGTTTTAATACTTCATTGCATATTTTCATTTGCAAATCTTCTATTTACTTGCTTTTGTTTCTTTCCTTTCTTTGGCTAGATGTCTGTAAGCTTTAAGTTTTGTATTTACCTACTTAGTCCCAAATCTTTTTCTTTGTTTTCTTTTTTCACTTTAAGCACTTCACTGGTGTATTTTACCATTTTTAGCTGGGAAAATGAACAAAGCTTTGGTAGATTGTTTCAGCCTTCTGTTAAACTTTAATTTATCGAGTAACTTTGAGACTTGAAACAAGGTAATTGGCAGAGTAGTGAACACTGTGGGAAATGTTTTACATGAATAAAAAAGGGAAAGTTAGTTAACAAATATTTACTTAACAACTGCTGTGCTCAGAAAGGGAGTGGAAAGAAAATAGAAGTGCTGAGAGGCTTACTCCACAGGTGGGGGCATGGGGACAAGAATGTGTGGGAAAATGATTTCTAAATCCCCATAACCACAATCAAAGTTACTTAAGACAGCTGCAATAAAATGGCCAAATGAAACAACAGAGCGTGTATGTATCAGCTTTATTTTCATACACTTGCATTCAGAACATGACTTCATTATCTACTGGCCATGTGAACTTGAGAAATTTACTTGCACTCTGAAAACATCATTTTTCCATAGGTAAAATGGGCTGAACTGTGTATGTAGCAGGGCCAGGGATAATACCTGTAACGGACTTTGCACGGTATCTGGCACATGCGTACACATTGAGAATATGCTAAGCAGTGCGAGGGCAGTCGCAGTAGCTGTAACCGCTGTCACTGCTATTGGCGCCGATATTCCAAGCTTCATGACTACTTTCATTACTACAATTATGATTTTAATTGATTTGTTGCTCCATTCATTGCCCATCCATTTGAAAGGAAGTATAAAAATTCATTTTCGGCTAAGTGATATACAAGTGCCCATATGTGTTTAAAATTTCAGCAAAGAAGCAATTTGAAGATTTAATTTTACAGGGCTACATTTCAGAATTCCAGAAATCCTACTTAAGTAAGTAGTCTAGCTTTCTCAGTGAAGAGAATATAAAGAAAACCAACACAGAAAACCAAAGTGATCTCGTTGCGGATGCAAGGCAGATACCAGTGGCAGCATCCCGCTCGTAGGATCACTCAGTTGTTCAAGAGCCCCGGGACTGATGCTCCTACCTTGCCATTGGGTGAGATGGAGAACCATGAGGAGAAGGCCTCTAGAGTAAAGGTTAGCTCTACAGACTCAATGCGGAGCGGAACCGCCAGTCAACGAGGAAGAGCCAGCATGACAGTACCTGCATGCGGCAAAGCTTGAAGCGAGGGCTCTCGACTTGACAGAAGCAGAAATGAGAATTTATAGTTGATCAGGAATTAAGACCCATTGTTTAAACAGAATCCTTACATTTCCAGTATCTAAAATAATTTTATCTATTTTGCAGGATACTCCAAATTTAGTGTCATGGCACCTAAAAAGGTAGGTGGGTCTACACACCCTTCTCCCAATCCACTGATACCAGATATGATTCAGAGTTTAGAACTGTTAGGGTTTTTTGAATGGTGATATATTAATAATACTTTTCATGTAACTTATTCAACATTCTTATGAATTCTGTGTCAGGGATTGGGTGGGAGGGGGATAATGACTAACAAGAGGTTCATATAAATGCAGTTCAGACCTTAAAAGTTACCAAGGGGAGAAAGTGGGGGAGGGAGGGAGGGGAGAATGCGGCCAGAGAGAGGGAGAAAACGAGAACTCAGTTGTCAGATTTTGGAGTATTTCAAATTAAAATTTGTTACTTACAGAATATTGTATGGAGTATCGAGGAACATTTAAATGTTTAGAGAAATTTTATCCTGTCTGTGTAAAAGCTGATGTGCCTTTGCACATCAGGGAAGCTTGGCGGGCTACAGTCTACAGGGTTGCAAAGGCTCGGACACAAATGAGTGACTAACACTTCCACTTTCAATGATAAAATATACATACACAATAACCAAAATAAATAAATAAAACTCCTCTTACCTTTGAAAGGAGAGAAGCTACTCTTTCAGTTTTATCTTCTAGATTATATATTGGCCATCCTTATTCTGTTAATATGTGTTTTTTAAGTTATAAAAACTTCAGTTTTGATACATTTTTCAGAGAACTTACAGTTTCTTAAAAACAACAGTCACCATTATACTTAGAATGTACCATGCTCTGTGTTAAGTACTTTACAGAAACTGTCTTAAGTATCGCATAATTATCTTGCAAGGAAGGAACTGTAGTTTTGCACATTTACTAATAAGAAAATAGAGTTTGGGAAAGGCTACTGTACCAAGATAGTATAGCTGAATCCAGCACAGAATTATAAAATAAAATAAACATTCATCAACAACATATTTAACTGCTTCTCCAGTGCCCCTGTAACTAATCTCTGATCTTCCTTGAATGAATAAGAAAAAAATCTTGTTATGTGAATTCCTTCTAAAGAAGACCAGTTTCAGCCTCTTCTATATGTTGATTTTCATCTTGTTTTGCATTCTAAACCTCACCCTCAGATCCAGAAGTTTCTTTTATCTCACAAGAATCCAAGGAGTATAACGGTTCTAGACCATTGCTTCTAGTTATTCTAGAACACCTAGTCACTGAATGACTCTCAAGCAGAAAGAGTTACACAAAATATCTTAGATATACATGACGGACCCAGCCTACTTGAATGTCTGATTTTGCAAGAGCAGCAATCAACGCAAGATTACTCACATAATATTGTACCTTTGATCCATATTGGAAAGGGTACTGTATTAGCCCCTTTCCATCCTGGAGAGTTGAATTGTTTGTCTTCACCAGAACAGACATATTTTTAAAACTGGTCATCTCCTTTATGCCTGCTACTCATCTGTCAACATCATTTTCTATGAAATTTCAGAATAACTTATCATCATAATATCCAATACTCCATATGCTCCATCCAAGGAAATCACCATGAACGATGTGAGGCATTAGGTACCATTTCTCTCGAAGGCAGAATACAAGCATAAAACAAAATGTAGGTCTCATTATTCTAGATAAAGATATACTTACAAATGCTAAAAAAAATTTTTCTGCTTTATTTTTATTTGCTGGACTTTATTGGCTTAAAAACAGCTATACTCAAGGGAAAACAAACAAACAAACAAACTCTTCCACCATGAGACAAAAAAAAAAAAAGATTCCACTGAAACGAAGCTGAAGATGAGATTGTTCCCAGCCAGGTTCTCTGCCATTTGCTTCTCCAGGGCATCTTCCTGACCCAGGAATCAAGCCCATGTCTCCTTTGTCTCCTGCATTACAGGCAGATTCTTTACCTGCTGAAGCATCAGGGAAGCCTCTCTCAGCCAGAAAATACAGACAAATTGGATGGGAGAATGTACAGTACTACACAGGGTGGTTGATTCCCTTCACCAATGGATTTAAGCTTGCTGTTACACAGCAGGAGCAAGAAAGACTGCAATGGATCTTAGAAGAACCCCATAGACATTAATACTGCTTTGTTCAGGGATAAATTTTAATGGAAGACTACAGGAATCCTGTATGTACAAAATCATCAAAAGCTCACTTTCCTCAGGAAAATTTCCAGTTGATGTACTTGCTGAGGGCAATTTGAATGTGGAGTCAGAGCTGCAAAAGGTTACTGGAAGTACTAATTATGTCCTTGGGGCCAGTGACAAAAACAGGAACTGTGACGTTGACCTTTTCCTGGTTTGTTTTGGTGTTCTCCCTGTGTATACATCTAGTCAAAATAGTCATCTTTTAAAACTAATTTTCCTCTTCACTCTTCATGCCATTATGTGACATGTGACGGTGTACTAATTTCACAGGTTATAGAACATTAAGACAGGATCATTATAGTGCCCATAAGAACATGCAACAGACATTCCCAAGCATGGGGACTGTAAGTAACCAGCATCCTCAGCTGCTGTGTTCTGAAATCCAAAACTGCATTTGTGCTGAGGCTATACTTTGCACGGACTGTCCCAAGCCAGCGACAGCTATGGCAGCAATAGTAAAATAGGCCCTTTCCTAGGAGACACGGGTTTCCTCTAAGCCAGAAATCCAGCTCAGAACTCCTCAGTAGCTCTGGCGAACTTTCTTTAGACTGCACATCAGTTCAGGGTGCCTCCACCCAACCTTCTTTCCCTCTTTCCTTCAATGGATGGGGAGTTGGGAGTTAACGATGACCCCTTGTCCTAATTATTCCTAACCTCTCCCAGTTGTCTCACTCATTTTACAGGAGTTTTCTGGAAACGTCTTGCATTGTACACCCTGAATGATTTAATATGCTTGAAACCAATGCATATTTAACCCCATCTTGTTCTCTGCTTTCCAGACTACTATAATCAACACAGAGTAAGTAGGATAAACGTGGTACAGAGATTATAGATTTAGATGTGGATGCAATAACTGATGAATTTTTGGGTAACTGTTTTTTTGTTTATTTTGACTGCACCACATGTCATGTGGGATCTTAGTTCCTTGACCAGGAATCCAACTTGTGTCCCCTGCATTGAAGTGCAGTCTAAACCACTAGTCTACCAGGTAAGTTTTCTCTGGGCTAATACTTTTTATAAGAAACCAAGAGAATACTATGAAGAATGATACATTAAGTTACATAAGAATAGCCCTTTCTTTTGTCTTTTTTAAGAACCAGAAGTTGGAAAGAAAGCTAGCCAAAGTGGTATACTTTACAAATGACTGCCTGCCTCTTTAACCTCTTTTCTCTAGGTTTGAGTCATTCGGCAGCAATGTCCAGGTGTTGACCTTGGTGGTAACAGCCCTGCATGTGTGCATGTGCTAAGGAACAGCATCACAAGAATTTTCAAGAATTTATCAGCAGCATGGTTGATACTCTTCTTACTGTTTAGCCATTCTAGCACCCTGATTGTGCAAGCTTAGTCATTAGTACTTTCTCTCAAATTTCCATCATTCAATTCAGCTCAGTTCAGTCGCTTGGTAGTGTCTGACTCTTTGCGACCACACGGACTGCAGCACGCCAGGCGTCCCTGTCCATCACCAACTCCCGGAGTTTACCCAAACTCGTGTCCATCAACTAGCTGATACCATCCAACAATCTCAGCCTCTGTCGTCCCCTTCTCCTCCTGCCTTCAATCTTCCCCAGCATCAGGGTCTTTTCCAATGAGTCAACTCTTCGCATGAGGTGGCCAAAATATTGGAGTTTCAGCTTCAACATCAGTCCTTCCAAAGAACACTCAGGACTGATTTCCTTTAGGATGGACTGGTTGGATCGACTTGCAGTCCAAGGGACTCTCAAAGTCTTCTCCAACACCGCAGTTCAAAGGCATCAATTCTTTGATGCTCGGCTTTCTTTATAGCCCAACTCTCACATCCATACATGACTGGAAAAACATAGCCTCAACTAGACAGACCTTTGTTGGCAAAGTAATGTTTCTACTTTTTAATATGCTGTCTAGGTTGGTCATAACTTTCCTTCCAAAGAGTAAGCGTCTTTCAATTTCATGGCCGCAGTCACTGTTTGCAATGATTTTGGAGCCCTCAAAAATAAAATCTGTCACTATTTCCACTCTTTACCCATCTATTTGCCATAAAGTGATGGGACTGGATGCCATGATCTTAGTTTTCTGAATGTTGAGTTTTAAGCCCACTTTTTCACTTTCCTCTTTCATCAAGAGCCTCTTTAGTTCATCTTTACTTTCTGCCATATGTCATCTACATATCTCAGGCTATTGACACTTCTCCCGGCAATCTTGATTCCACCTTATGCTTCATCCAGCCCAGCATTTCTCATGATGGACTCTGCATGTAATTAAAATAAGCAGGGTGACAATATATAGCCTTGACATACTACTTTTCCTATTTGGAACCAGTCTGTTGTTCCATGTCCAGTTCTAACTGTTGCTTCCTGACCTGCATACGGATTTCTCAAGAGGCAGATCAGATGGTCTGGTATTCCCATCTCTTTCAGAATTTTCCACAGTTTATTGTGATCCACACAGTCAAAGGCTTTGGATTAGTCAATAAAGCAGAAACAGGTTTTTCTGGAACTCACTTCCTTTTTATGTCATCCATCAGATGCTGGCAATTTGATCTCTGGTTCCTCTGCCTATTCTAAAACTAGCTTGAACATCTGGAAGTTCACAGTTCACATATTGTTGAAGCCTGGCTTGAATATTCTGAGCATTACTTTACTAGCATGTGAGATGAGTGCAATTGTGCGGCAGCTTGAGCACTTTTTGGCACTGCCTTTCTTTGGGATTGGAATGAAAACTGACCTTTTCCAGTCCTGTGGCCATTGCTGAGTTTTCCAAATTTGCTGGCATGTTGAGTGCAGCACTTTCACAGCATCATCCTTCCAGATTTGAAATAGCTCAACTGGAATTCCATCACCTCCACTAACCTTGTTCTGCGTGATGCTTCCTAAGGCCCACTTGACTTCATTTTCTAGGACGTCTGCCTCTAGACAAGTGATCACATCATTGTTATCATCTGGGTCATGAAGATCTTTTTTGTACAGTTCTTCTGCGTATTCTTGCCACCTCTTCTTATGATCTGCTTCTGTTAGGTCCATACCATTTCTGTCCTTTATTAAGCCCACCTTTGCATGAAATATCCCCTTTGTATCTCTAATTTTCTTGAAGACATCTCTAGTCTTTCCAGTTCTATTGTTTTCCTCTATTTCTTTGCAGTGATCACTGAGGAATTCTTTCTTATCTCTTCTTGCTATTCTTTGGAACTCTGCATTCAGATGCTTATATCTTTCCTTTCCTCCTTTGCTTTTTGCTTCTCTTCTTTTTGTCTCCCAGACAGCCATTTTGCTTCTTTGCATTTCTTTTGCTTGGGAATGGTCTTGATCCCTGTCTCCTGTACAATGTCATGAACCTCTGTCCATAGTTCATCAGGCACTCTGCCTATCAGATCTAGTCCCTTAAATCTACTTCTCACTTCCACTGTATAATCGTAAGGGATTTGATTTAGGTCATACCTGAATGGTCTAGTGGTTTTCCCTACTTTCTTAAGTCTGAATTTGGCAGTAAGGAATTCATGATTGGAGCCACAGTCAGCTCCTGGTCTTGTTTTTGCTGACTGTATAGAGCCTCTCCATCTTTGGCTGCAAAGAATATAATCAATCTGATTTTGGTGTTGAACATCTGGTGATATCCATGTGTATCCATGTGTAGAATCTTCTCTTGTATTGTTGGAAGAGGGTGTTTGCTATGATCAGTGTGTTCTCTTGGCAAAACTCTCTTAGCCTTTGCCCTGCTTCATTCTGTACTCCAAGGCCAAATTTGCCTGTTACTCCAGATGTTTCTTGACTTCCTACTTTTCCATTCCAGTCCCCTATAATGAAAAGGATATCTTTTTTTCTCTTTTCTTTTCCTTTTTTTTCTTTTGCTGTTAGTTCTAAAAGGTTTTGTAGGTCTTCATAGAACCGTTAAACTTCAGCTTCTTCAGTATTATTGGTCGCCGCATAGACTTGGATTAATGTGATATTGAATGGTTTGCCTTGGAAATGAACAGAGTTCATTCTGTCGTTTTTGAGATTACTTCCAAGTACTGCATTTTGGACTCTTGTTGACTATAAAGTTACTCTATTTCTTCTAACAGATTCTTGCCCACAGTAGTAGATATGATGGTCATCTGAGTTAAATTCATCCATTCCAGTCCATTTCAGTTCACTGATTCCTAAAATGTCAATGGTTTANGTTTTTGAGATTACTTCCAAGTACTGCATTTTGGACTCTTGTTGACTATAAAGTTACTCTATTTCTTCTAACAGATTCTTGCCCACAGTAGTAGATATGATGGTCATCTGAGTTAAATTCATCCATTCCAGTCCATTTCAGTTCACTGATTCCTAAAATGTCAATGGTTTACTCTTGCCATCTCCTGTTTGACCGCTTCCAATTTGCCTTGATTCATGGACCTAACATTCCAGGTTCCTATGCAATATTGCTCTTTACAGCATCGGACCTTGCTTCCATCACCAGTCACATCCACAACTGGGTGTTGTTTTTGCTTTTGCTCCATCTCTTCATTTTTTCTGGAGTTATTTCTCCACTGATCTCCAGGAGCATGTTGGGCACCTACTAACCTGGGGAGTTCATCTTTCAGTTTCCTATCTCTTTACCTTTTCATACTGTACATGGGGTTCTCAAGGCAAGAGTACTGAAGTGATTTGCGATTCCCTTCTTCAGTTACCACATTTTGTTAGAACTCTCCACCATGACCCGTCTGTCTTGGGTGGCCCTACACAGCATGGCTCATAGTTTCACTGAGTTAGACAAGGCTGTGGTCCATGTGATTAGACTGGTTAGTTTTCTGTGACTGTGGTTTCTGTCTATCTGCCCTCTGATGCCCTCTCTCAGCACCTCCCATCTTACTGGGGCTTCTCTAACCTTGGACATGAGGTATCTCCTCACAGCCCCTGCTCCTGAATTTGGACAGGGGGTGTCTTTTCATAGGCCCCACTTCTGACCTTGGATGTGGGGTATCTCTCTGCCACTCCAGCACCACACAGCCACTACTCTGTTATTTGTAAATTAGAACCCTTACTATATCCTATCCATTCAGGTTCTTATGGAAAATAGGTTATGCATTCAATAGGATAACTGAGGGTAGTTTAAAGAAATGGTATTGATAAAGCTGTGGGCAGTATCAAGAGAAAACTGCTGATACAAAGGACAGTGAAGTACTCTGCAGCTAGCCATAGCAGGGAGTTATCACCCTTAGTCTTCTGAGGAAGACAGAATAGGAAACATCGCCAGTACCATGAACAAGAGCTATAGCTATAGGAAATGGCTGTAAGGAGCTTGATCTTTGGTTGAGAAATACAGACAAAGAAACTCATAACCCGTTGTTCCATTGGTACCTTCTGTTGGGTAAACTCAACTGAAAGCTATTAAGGTGAGTGAGCCTGTTGATGTCATCCATAAAAATTAGCAACCCAGGATGGACAGACATGTGAAAATGGTAGAAATATAAAGGAAAAGAGCATACCCAGTACACTGACTGATAGAGACTGGCAAATGTTATTGCTTTGACTTTAGCTTAATTTTAAATGTTAATATGGAATTTGAAAACAAAATCATCTAGCAGCACAGATATCATTGATTGATTATGAAATGGGATTTTTAAAAAATTCATGCGTACTTTATATCAGAGAATTCAGAAAGATTAATGATGTTATTAATTCATCTTTAATTTTGAAAAATATTTTTGCTGAATATAAAATTCTGGACTAGCTGTTTCTATAGCAAGATAAAGATGTCATTCTCTCGTCTTTCAGTCTTCATGATATCTGAGAAGTCAACTATCATTCATATTGCTTTTCTCCTGTACATAATATATCATTTTTCTTCATGGCTGCTTTTAGTATCTTCTATTTATCTTGATTTTCAGTATATATAAAATATATATTGAAACATATATATACATATAAAATTCAATTTTAAAGTTGTTTTTGGCAGAAACACTTAACCAGGCACCCAAGCCAAATGATTTTTTTATGGCAGAAGTGGAATATACATATATTTTGTAAGAATAAAATTTTTTGCCAAAAATGTTAGAAGTTGCTCCAACATTATTTTTGAATAAATCACCCTCTTTAAACTAGAATTGTATCAGATAAATAAAAAGAAAAAAACTTATTTGACTCCCTTTTTAATCTCTAAACTTTGCCATCAGTATACTAATTGACGATACTCTTAATTACAGTCACTGTATAATTTTTTTAACATTTAATGCTTGATATCATTACTCAACTTTTATTAATTTATAAATATATACTGTATATTTCTTTACAAGTTTGTTTCTACGTAGTAAACATATATTCTGTTGCTAAGGTACCATTTGTGATCAGAAATCTGTAGAACATTTTGATTAATTTTTGGTGAAACTACAGTATCATTCTGATTTTAATGTTTTTAATTGCATTACTTTGTTTCCCATGTGTATAATTATATCCTCCGTAGGAAATGCAGTTTTTAATTTTTTCCCCCAATTTTATACCACTTATCCTTTAAAAGCAGGCTTCCCTGATGGAGCTAGTGATAAAAACCCTGTCTGGCAATGGCAACCCACTCCAGTACTCTTGCCTGGAAAATCTCATGGGCGGAGGAGCCTGGTGGGCTGCAGTCCACAGGGTTGCAAAGAGTCGGACGCAACTGAGCGACTTCACTTTCACTTTTCACTTTCATGCATTGGAGAAGCAAATGGCAACCCACTCCGATGTTCTTGCCTGGAGAATCCCAGGGATGGCGAAGCCTGGTGGGCTGCCGTCTGTGGGATCGCACAGAGTTGGACACAACTGAAGCGACTTAGCAGCAGCAGCAGCAGCCAAGGCAGAAGACCTAAGAGATGCAGGTTCGATCCCTGGGTTGGGAAGATCCCCTGGAGGAGGGCATGGCAACCCAGTCAAGTATTCTTGCCTGTAGAATCTAACGGACAGAGGAGCCTGGCAGGCTATAGTCCATAGGGTCTGAAAGAGTCAGACGTGACCGTAGCAGCTTAGCATGCATGCATTCTTAATAAGAATGTAGCCTATGGAAAGGGAGAAAATATTTGCAAACCATATAACTGATAAAGGGTTAGTATCTTAAAAATATAAGGAATTCTTACAACTCCATATTAAAAACAAATAACCCAACTAAAAAATGAACAAAGCAACTGAATAGACATTTCCCTAAAGAAGACATACAAATGACCAACAGATATATTAAAAGGTGCTCAACATCACCAATCATCAGGGAAACACAAATCAAAACCACAAGATATCACCTCACACTTGTTAGGCTGGCTCTTATCAAAATAACAAAAGATAACAAATGTTAATGAGGATTTGGAGAAAAGGGAACCTTTGCACAATATTGCTATGAATGCACATTGATGCAGCCACTGTGTAAAACAGTAAAAATGTTCCTGAAAATGTTTAAGAAAAAAACAGAACTACCATATGATCCAGCAATCTTGCTTCTCAGTATAAACACAAAAGAACTGGAATCAGGATCTCAAAAAGGCTATATGTACCCCCATTTTCAATGCAGCATTATTCACAATTGCCAAGATATAGAAGCAACCTGACTGTCCATGACAGTTAATGGATAAAGAAACTATTGTATATGCATACAATGCAATATTATTCAGCCTTAAAAAGAAGGAAATCCTGATATTTGCAACAATAAAAATGAATCTTGAAAACATTATGCTAAGTTAATAAATTAGAAGGACAAATACTACACAATAACACTTTTACTAGGAATTTAAAATAAGCAAACTCATAGGAGCAGTGAATGGAAAGGTGGTTATCCAGGCCTGAAGCTAAACGGAGAAAGGGGAAGTGTTAGTCAAAGAGCACAGTTTTGGTTATATAAAAGGAGTAAGTCCTAGACTTCCTGTACAGCATACTGCCTGCTACTGCTACTGCCAAGTCGCCTCAGTTGTGTCCGACTCTATGCGACCCCATAGACGGCAGCCCACCAGGCTCCCCTGTCCCTGGGACTCTCCAGGCAAGAACACTGGAGTGGGTTGCCATTTCCTTCTCCAGTGCATGAAAGTGAAAAGTGAAAGTGAAGTCGCTCAGTGTCCGACTCCCGGCAACCCCATGGACTGCAGCCCACTAGTCTCCCCTGTCCATGGGATCTTCCAGGCAAGAGTACTGGAGTGGGGTGCCATTGTTTCTGGTTACATGTGCTTTAATTTGCTTTCTGGGGGTCCTAGGGTCCCAATAGTGTATTATGTAGTATAGTTAAAATCTTTCTGAGACATTAGATTTTATCTTAAATGTCCTTAGCAAAATGATAATAATAATGACAATAAATACATGGACAAGATGAAACGTTTGGAAGTCATGGATAAGTTCATGACATATTTTGCAAAGATGTTTTCACAGTTGTATTTATTTTCAAGTTCACCAACATATATTAAAAATATATAGTTTTTGTATATCAATTTTTTTAATTAAAAATACTATACATAGTTATTTAAATTGCTTTCTTTCAATGTGTTCTCAATTATTTTGAGAACTTTGTATTTATTAATTCTATTCTTCTGTTCGTATGGAAAGTTGACTTTTGTTTCTATGTTTCATGTAATATATTTGTTGAGCTTTACTATCTTTATTATACTGGGCTTCAATAAAGAAATGAGGAAGTTCTTCCTTTTCTATGCTCTGGAACAGAGAATCAGGGAAATGCAACTAAAACCATGACATATCATTTCACATATATCAGAGAAAAAAATAATTAGAACCTGTCAGCTCTGGGGTTTGAGAAAGATGTGGAGCCTTGCACTCTGTTAATAGGAAGATAAATTTGTAACATTGATTAGGGGAACAATTTAGTACATTTTGGTAAATATTAAGATGTACTTACATTACAAGCAATCAATTAAAGTCTTGGGAATATAACAAAAATTTTCACATTGTCTTGTAAAAAGACATGAAACAGTATTTTGGGCTACCCGGGTGGCTCAGTGGTAAAGAGTCTGCTTGCAATGCAGGAGACAGTCCCTAGGTCAGAAAGATCCCACGGAGAAGGAAGTGGCAACCTACTCCATTATACTTGCCTGGGAAATCCCATGGACAGAGGAGCCTGGCAGGCTACAGATCATGGGTTGCAAAGAGTCAGACACAAGTTAGCAACTAAGTCACAACAAAAGGCATGTTTTCAGCATTATTAATATAAAGGAAAACATTGAAACCACTTAAATATCTATCAACAAAAAAATAGATAAATCAGCAGTGCCATAAGTTACATTTGAAATAATTAAGGTAAAGCTATAAATATCAACATAGTTTAGTGGGTTCATATATTTCGTTTCACAAATATAGTATGGAAATAAAAAACTTACAAAAAGATATGCATAGTTTAATGTTATCTACCTAAAAGATTTTAAGTATGCCCCAAATCATATATTTCTGGAATAGAGATGCATTTAGTCTATAAACATTAAATTAGTAATAGATGATAGAAGTTATGCCCTGTTGAATTTTTAATTCCTTTTCAATTTTTATGGAAATGACTTTCTTCCTTTTTGGACTAAAACCATGAAATGCCTTAATGGATCCTATTTTTAAAGGTCATTGTGTTTTTGTTTTGAACTGTATATTAATGATCAAGCCTTATTTTAAGGTGTTTCTAGACATTATTTGAATTTTTTGCATTGACTCACAAGAGAAATTAGCTTATGAGTGGCTTTCTACTGTATTTATCAAGTTTTAGAAATAGTATTACATCAACTTTATCTTTTAAAAGAATATAAAAATATTCCTTATCATCTGTGTTTCAGTAAGCTTAAATATACTTATTTATCTATTCCTAAAGTTTCAGTAAATATACCTATAAAGCCATTGATCCTTGCACTCTTTTAAGAATAGCACTTGAATAATTGTCCATTATTGCTCTCTTTGGCTTTGCATTTTAATCTCTGCTTTGGATAGATTTAGTAATTTATATTTGCTAGGAAATACATTTAGTTTATGTGAATAGCAAATCTATTTGCACAGGCTTGAGCTGAGATATTTTAATTTACTAATATCCTTTGTATCAGTAGTTATATCCCCATTCCCACTTCTTACTTATGTATTTGTGCTTTCCCTATTTTATCTTTAATTCAATGTATAATCTATTTTTATTTGGTTTGTATTTTTCAAATAAGTAAATAGATTTATTATTTTTACTGTTTTTCTTTTTAGTTACAACTTTTTGTTATATCTTTATTAATATATTTATTCACCTTTAAATACATTTTATAGCTGGTCATTTCCTAACTAAATGATATAAATGCTTAATTTACTTGTTTTTACTTTCTATTATTTAAACAAAATTATAGTTTTTCATTGATTTTGCTAATTTCATATGCTAGAATATAAGCCTTTTAAAATTTTACTTTCTATAAAATCTGTGGTTTCAGTTTTTATTCTCTCCATGTTCTCTTTTATAGTTTTATTAGTTTATTTATACACTGGTTTACTAATTTTTACTAAAGGCTGTCATCTGTGCCATTTCTACCTTTTGGAATACATTGATATATTCATTATTATTTATTATAACATCAATGTTTTTAGTATCCCAGGACTTGCAAAGTGTAGTATATTATCTTTTCATAAAATGTATCAGATTAAACTAGCTAGATTATTTTAGGCCATACTAATTTTTACTTTTTTAAGCTATATGGCCTCTCCTGTATATAGCTATCATTTGACATAATCTTTAATGTGTTGACTGTGTCCCTTACAATTATACAGAGGAAGTGACATATAGATCAAGAAATTAAATCTGATAGGCAGAGTGCCTGAAGAACTATGCACAGAGGTTTGCAACACTGTACAGAAGGCCATGATCAAAACCATCCCCAAGAAGAAGAAATGCAAAGAGACAAAATGGCTGTCTGAGCAGGCCTTACAAACAGCTGAGAAAAGAAGAGCAGCAAAAGGCAAAGGAGAAAAGGGAAGCTATATCCATCTGAATGCAGAGTTCCAAAGAATAAAAAGACTTCCTAAGTAATCAACGCAAACAAATAGATGAAAACAATAGAATGGGAAAGACTAGAGATCTCTTCAAGAAAATTAGAGATACCAGGGGAAATGTTCATGTAAAACTGGGCACAATAAAGGACAGAAATGGCATGGACCTAAAAGAAGCAGAAGGTATTAAGAAGAGGTGGCAACAATACACAGAAGAACTATACAGAAAAGATTGTAATGATCCAGAAAACCATGATGGTGTGCTCACTCCCCTAGAGCCAGAAATCTTGAAGTGCAAAGTCCAATGGGCCTTAGGAAGTATCACTGGGAACAAAGCTAGTAGAGGTGATGGAATTCCGGCTGAGTTATTTAAAATCCAAAAAGATGATGCTGTGAAGTGCAGCACTCAATAGGCCAGCAAATTTGGAAAAGTCAACAGTGGTCACAGGACTGGAAAAGATCAGTTTTCATTCCAATCTCAAAGGAAGGCAATGCCAAAGAATGTTTAAACTACCAAACAAATGCACTCATCTCACACACTACCAAAGTAATGCTCAAAATTCTCCAAGCAAGGCTTCAACAGTATGAGAAATGAGAACTTCCAGATGTCCAAGTTGGATTTAGAAAAGGCAGAGGAACCGGAGATCAAATTGTCAACATTCGTTGGATCATGGAAAAAGCAAGGCACCTACTTATTTCACTGGCTATGCTAAAACTTTGACTGTGTAGAATACAACAAACTATGGAAAATTCTTAAAGAGATGGGAATAACAGACTACTTTACCTGATTCCTGACAAATCTGTATGCAGGTCAAGAAGCAACACTTAGAACCAGACATGGAACAACAGACTGGTTCCATATCAGGAAAGGAGTACATCAAGGCTGCATATTGTCACCTGCTTATTTCATTTCTATGCAGAGTACATCATTCAAAATGCGGGGCTGGATGAAGCACAAGCTGGAATCAAGACTGCTGGGAGAAATATCAATAATCTCAGATATACAGATGACACCACTCTTATGGCAGAAAGCTAAGAAGAAGAGCCTAAAGAGCCTCAAAATCCTCTTGAGGAGAGTGAAAAAGTTGGCTTAAAACTCAACATTCAAAAATCTAAGGCTATGGCATCCGGGCCCATCACTTCATGGAAAATAAATAGGGGAACAATGGAAACAGTGGCAGACTTTATTTTCACGGACTCCAAAATCACTGTGGATGGTGACTGCAGCCATGAAATTAAAAGACATTTGCTCCTTGGAAGAAAAGCTATGACAAACCTAGACAGCATATTAGAAAACAGAGACATTACTTTGATGACAAAGTTCTGTCTAGTCAAAGCTATGGTTTTTCCAGTAGTCATGTATGGATGTGAGAGTTAGACCATAAAGAAAGTTGAGCATCAAAAAATCAATACTTTTGAACTGTGGTGTTGGTGAAGACTCTTGAGAGTCCTTTGGACTGCAAGGAGATCCAACCAGGCAATCCTAAAGGCAATCAGTCCTGAATGTTCATTGGAAGGACTGATACTGAAGCTGAAGCTCCAATAATTTGGTCACCTGATGTGAAGAACTGACTTATTGGAACAGACCCTGATACTGGGAAAGATTGAGGGCAGGAGGAGAAGGGGACAACAGATGCAATAGTTGGGTGGCATCACTGACTTGATGGATATGAGTTTGAGCAAGCTCCAGGAGTTGGTGATGGACAGGAAGCCTGGCGTGCTGCAGTCCATGGGGTCGCAAAGAGTCGGACATGACTGAGCAACTGAATTGAACTGAACTTCCCTCTAAGTAGTGCTATTGGTAAAAGTATTTTTAAAAAACCATAATAAATATGATAAGAGGAAATAATGTGTTTTTCTTTTTAGAGCACCTGAGATCTGTCATTAAAAGACATAATGTTTTTGTTATTTATGAGAATTATGTTCTATCTCTAGAAAATAAAAGACCAGTAGATTCAGTCATTTCTAGTATTTACTCTGGTAAGAGTAAGCAGACTTGTTACAAATAACAAAAATTAGCAGACACAATTGCACACATACATTCCCAGATGGTGAGTGGTAAAGAACCTGCCTGCCAATGCAGAAGACTTAAGATAAGTGGATTCGATCCCTGGATTGTGACGATTTCCTGGAGGAGGGCATGGCAACCCACTAGGGTATTTTTGTCTTTAGAATTCCATGTATAGAGGAGCCTGCTGGGATACAGTCCATAGAGTCACAAAGAGTCAGACACGACTGAAGCTACTTAGCACACATATACAATTATCATATCCCCTGGATCTGCTCCCATTTGTATAAAGCACTCTGTACTGGCTAGTCATTATTTACAAGACTGGCTTATGTGCTGTTAGAAGTCAGAATAAGCAAGCTTTGAAAAGTTCCTTTGGTATCATGTATATACCAAATGAATGAAATACAGGTGTTTAGATTCACTGTATATTTCTTTTTCAAGATGCACTCATTTGATCTGCGAAGGCGTTCAGATGTGGCTGCATGTTTCAAGCATGCCTTCAGGGCCAACACACACTTTAGCTAATAATTGGAGAGCAGAAGTGGGGAGAACAGGATATTCAGTGTTGATGTGTTTAGGGAGGGAAAACCTTGAACCCAGGAATCAGTAAAGGATAGATAACTTCATCACCGAGTGACTTTGAAAAGCTACACGCTATATACATCTGTTAGTCTTGCTATCTGCAGAATCGATGTGACTGCCATTTCCCTATGCAGGTTAATGAACTGGTTCACAAACAGAGTAAGATGAATTTTGGCAACTCTGAAGCCAAGAAATCTCTCAGCTCAAATGGTGGTATTGATATTATCTCCTCACCCTCTCCTTAAGAACAGATAGATGTGTTCCTACCACCTGGCCCTCAAACACTTTGTCTGTTAGCATTTCCAGCAAAATAGTCTTGCGTTTATTGTTTTCACTTGTTTAGAGAATCTCCTTTAGCACTTTGGTAACCCGGTGAAAATCAGGGGGTTTATATTCCAAGTATATCTTCATAGAACCACAAAAGCACATAAGGTAGCTAAAGTCACCTACTCAGCCATATCAGTGCCTGACCTCCTGTGGCTGGTTTAAAACTTAAGATGTTAAGAGTTAAAACGGAGGCAAGCTGCTTGTTTGTGCATATATGTCCATTCATTTCAACAGATGCTCACTTCTCAGAGGTGAAGTGTTGTTTTTTTTTTTTTTTTTAAGTATTGTGTTTGGGCTCTGAGGATATATAAAATAGAGTAAGACTATACCCTCCAAGAGTTTCTAATCTATTACAATTAATCTTGCTATTTTTCTTCTCACAGAAGGCCCTATAAAATAGAAGACGTCAGGCAGAGACGTCATGTGGGGGTCAAGAAGAAAAGTAGAAGTTTCCAGGATAATATTCGTTGTGTGCTGTGCTTAGTCACTCAGTCGTGTCCAACTCTTTGTGACTCCATGGACTGTAGCCCTTCTGTCTCCTCTGCCCATGGGAATTTTCCAAGCAAGAACACTGGAGTGGCTTGCCATGCCCTCCTCCAGGAGATCTTCCCAATCCAGGGATCTAAAGGTCTCCTGTATTGTAAATGGATTCTTTACCATCGGAGCCACCAGGGAAGCCCAATATTCATTGTACCCAGCATCATTAGCTGTATTTTAAAATAAAACCTGCTGAGACTTGGTGAGCCTGCATGATAAGAGAAGCCAACACAAGAACTTGTGTTAAGGGCATGGAAAGGTAGCAGCTTCTGACAAGATTTTTTCAAGGCAATGAATGGGATACAGGGAACATGAAGACAGAGAAAACTGGTATTAGGCATGGAGTGAAGTCTCCCAGGGATCAACACACATGCAAATAAGCATTCATCTTGTTAACTTAGTAGCTTAAAATGTGGGGGGAAAAAAGCATTTTATTTCTTTTCCTATACTTGTAATTATTTGCTCTGTAAAATGCAAAATACAAGAGAACCATATCTAGGGACTGAGGTTGTAGTTTAAAGTGATGACCTATGTATCATATTGTTGTAATATATTAATTTTAGTATAAAACTTTCCTGCTAAGGATCGGTGGTTAGCATTGTGTTTGCCTAAGATTTACATTGGACCTTCATGTCACACACAAACGTAGAAAATGAAATCCTGTATGCCAACAGCCCAGACATCCCCCTTTTCAAGTGGGATCTTCTATGTTCTACAGCTGTAAGTGAAAAATGGCAGAGTCTTAATTCCCTTTCCTTGGGATCTCCAGGAAGCTACAGGCCACTCTGAATGTTCCCACCAGAGTGTGCATCAGCAGGAGAGCTTGTAAATATCAAGACATTTTCAGCAACCATGTCTGAGCAAGGATGATCTGGAAATACTTAGGTGGCCAAATGCAATGTTACAACATCATTCTCAATATTTGTCCATTATGATTTGGGAAAATAAATCCCTTCCAATTCTGAGAAGCTTCAGAAAAGCTATTTATTGTGAACAACTACTTAGGGGCTCCAGAATACCTAAGTGGTTGCTATATCCTCACATGCCGCGGCTGTTTACCAGTATCTGTGATGTGGGTGCTAAATTGGATTCTTAATACTTAGTCTCATTAAATCCACTTTTTGTGTTGGGGGGTCACTGTGTTCCTAACACTCTATTTTTTAACATGTGTTCACACACACCCAAAGCTGAGTGTTTCATGGAACACAGGAGACTCTGTTAACTATGTTACTCATTGAATGGAATAATCCATAAATAACTAACATGAAAACAAATCATTTTTACATTCAGACGCTTTTTTTCCCTAACCTCTCTCTCTCATTTCTGCTTATAGCTGCTGTTGAACATTACCCTGTCAACTCTTCAAGTATTTGACTACAAAATATGCTCAGTAAATAATGCAGGGAGATTAACTAAATGGCACATAATTACCACAAATTTAGAGTCCCGTAAAAGAATATATTTTATCCATGATTAGAAGGCTTACAGACTTTCCAAATCCATTTTAATATATTTGACAGTAAGCCATGGAAAATTTTAAACAGCAGACAATGCTTATTCAGAATTCATAATAACTCAGCCTTAGATTACCATATTATTAAAGACTTCAGCACATGAAGCTACTAATTTGTTTCCTTTTCCTAAACACACATTCTCCAACCCAGCTCATCGTCACTAACCCCCACCACCAGCAACTATAAACTTTTCCATGTTGAAGCAGCATGAAATTGAAATTTGAGTTGATTTTTAAACTTTGCCACTAACAAGATTCAGTTCTGGCACAGACTCAAACAGGTCAATTAAGTAAAGCAATGAAGCGGTACAGGAAACTCTAAATTTTTTCTTTTTTTCTTTTTTTTTTTCCCCCTTCACTTAATTGGTACCAGGGAAGGCTGGCTGCACTATCTCTGGTAAAAGAAAATGACCATGTAGTAATTGTCTGAACAGCTTTAAAATGTCACACACACAGAAAAAAAACCTTCCTCTCAGAACAGGGCTGGGATCCACAAAATTGGCATGGCAACTGGAGAGCCCTGTTAGGAACTTGCACTATTTTTTTTTTTTTCTTAACTGATCATCAAAGGGCCCAGAACTGATGAATATATCATGTCTCTAATTTTTTTTTTTTTTTGGTACAAAAATGCATGCTGCTGTTGAAGAAGCCATCATCATCCCTAGCCCACCATGACTGTCTGCTGAGAGCTTTCCTGAGCCATGGAACTGTGTTCTTCCCCACGTAGGGAAGACTAGACATGTTGGAGGGCTGACACCATTGGAGCAACTCTCAGTAGATCGGAGCTGGAATATCAGCTTCCTTGCTGGTTGGGTGAAGATGCTGGGTGTGACCTACACCATATCTCCCTAAGAGCCCCAGCAAGGGGCGTAGTAACTTGCTCACTAATGTATCTTGTCATTGCTTCTTTACCTTTCCTGACTCATTCTCCGCTTCTCCTACCCATGTTCCTTGGATCACTTACCAAACAAACTATTTGCAATCAAATACTTACCTCAGGGTCCCCCTTCTTAGGGAACCCAAGTCAAAGACAGAAGACTACTCTACAGAAGGTGGATAAGAATATGGGTTCTAGAGTCCAAATATTTGGGTTCAAGTCTTTGTTTCTATTACAGTAGCTGTGTGATTTTGGGTAATATATTCATCTTCCTCTTTGTAAAATTCAGCTGTGCCTATTCCATAGAAAAAAGGGATTACCCTATAGAATAATGCATGTAAAGCACACTGTGTACCTGGCACATAGCAAATACCAAACAATTTTAAGTGACGATCTACTACTATTACTACTATTGTTATGGCCAAACATTAGGCTAAAATTAAAATAATATAATAATAAATTAGCTAAATTAAAAAAAAAAAAAAAAGAAACCCTGGTTTCCATCTTCAAGTTGTTCAGAATTTAAAGGAAAGGTAGACACACAAACAAAAGAATAAAAGCAATTATGACTTCATACTAGTTGTATATAAAATACAGTTTCCTTTTAGCTTCTGTGAATATATAGATGAATTTCTACTTGACATACCTAGCCATGTGCCAGTCTCAAGGGGGGAATAGTTGAGTATAAACAAATTTGTGTTAAGTAATACTATAGAATCCTTATAAAACTAACATGTAAAGAATCCCTGCTTTAAACTAAATATAGTAAATATAGTGTCCTAATTAATTAACGTGCATATTTTGTGTGTCACATTGCCTTAAAATAAGGCTAAAGTGAAAAACAGCTGCTCAGCTGTGTTCGACTCTTTGCAACTGCATGGTCTGTAGCCTGCCAGGCTCCTCTATCCATGGAATTTTCCATGCAAGAATATAGGAGCGGGTAGCTATTCCCTTATTCAGGAGATCTTCCTGACCCAGGGATCAAACCCATGTCTCCAACATTACAAGCAGATTCGTTGTAAGCCCCTGCTTGAGTCTCTATTCAGGTAACTGAAGATGCTCCAAGCAGCAAATGATATGGGTGCTGTCCAGATTAATTGCTGAATTAATTAAACCATTCTATTTTATCAGAACACTTTCATAATTTACTTCTGGAAATGCATACATAAAGGCAGTTCTCAAAGAGCCTTTCATGTTATCTCAAAGGATAGCATTGTTGCAGGATGACAGAGAAGAAATGGACAGTGGAGCAAGATGACCCATAGCAACCCAGATAATGCAGGGAGGGTAACAGACTGCCCCTCGGAATGTGTCCTTTTGATAGAAACATACCTAGTGGAAATATCTTAATGAAGAGACTTTGTTATCTGCTAGGCAAGAATCCAACTGACTTCCTACTGAACCTGTGCTTGGCTCTGGGATTGAGTCCAATGTCAGATACCATGTGGTATATTCAGTATATTGGGAGAAAAGTTTAACTGTTCACTGGCCCGCATCCAGAAGTGAGTCTGACAATTGCAGCACCAGCTCTGGTTAGAAGGGAAACTTCTGTTCCTCCTCTATTCTGTCTCCTTCTCTATGTCCAGGCACCTCAAATAATAACATTAATAATAAATTTTAAAAGAAAAAAGATACAAAAAAACAAAGATTTCATGACCCTAGTTCTCATCAACACCTTGGAGCTGAGTGCCTGCAAGACATCAGACACCAAAAAGGACTCAGTATTTGCCCTTTAAGAGATGACTTCTTCTTTTTTTTTTTTTTCCTAAGCGTGTTTATAGATTGACTGTAGCTGGCATGAGCTCACAGTTGTGACTGGCTCTAGAGATGATCAGTCCCTTTAGTTTCCTTTGAAAACATATGCATTTGAAGCTTTTCTTCCCTTTGAACAAGGAGCGCTGATGAAAGAAATTTTGTGGTTGGTAACAGGGAGACCTGCCGTGCTATAACTTGAAAGTCCACCTGCATTTTAAAGTTGGAACCTCAGCCCAGCCCTTCGGGAAAAAATAAATTAAAAAGAGCAGTTCTGTTCTGCTTTGAGAAAAATCTCAAGTTTCAAGAATGAATAATTAGAGAAAATCACAGTTCTGCCTCGCTGCTTTTCTCCATTTCTGCGTTCTCCTTGGCAAGACCTTGACATTATTGGAAACCATGGTCTATTTTTCCCTCCCAAGATTATGCAGCACAGACTGTGGACACTCCCTAATGGCTGTGGCACAGAAGCCTCTGAATTAGGCATCTGCACCACGTGACTTTAGAAACTCAGGATTTGGAATTCATTCTCAGTGGGTGACATTCCTGGTGTGGATCACAAGGTGACTTCATTAGGACTTAATACAACTTACAAAATAATTTTTCATCATATTATGACAGCATTCATTGTCCTGAGCTTCTCATTTTGAGAAAGAATTAACTCATCTGGGAACCATCCCAGATAGAACTACTTGGTATTCATGGACCACACACCGTCTTTGCTTTTACCGTTCTCTCCAGTAGGGCACTCATCTCAAATAACCGTATCCTTTTTCAGTAATTTCAGTGTTCTATCCTTCAGTGTCTGGATCAACTGATCTCTTCCATAAAGCCATGTTGATTCTCTCAGCTAATCTTTCCCTCCTCGCTGAATCTTACATCCTGCTTTTTCTTCTTTCTTTTAAACTGAATCCTATTCACTTTGCCTACACATAGAAGCTTCCCAAATTTGACTGGAAACTTCTCTGTGACAGTATCTCCTGAGCTACTTGTATTGAGATCTGGTAACCAATACATGGGCTTCCCTGGTGGCCCAGATGGTAAAGAATCTGCCTGCAATACAAGAGACATGGGTTCTATCCCTGGGTTGGGAAGATCTCTTGGAGAAGGAAATGGCTACCCACTCCAGTATTCTTGCCTGGAGAATTCCATGAACAGAGGGACCTGGCAGGCTACAGTCCATGGGGTCACAGAGTCAGACACAACTGAGAAACTCTTACTTTTTTTCAACCAATAAATATTGTTGCATTTATATGTTAGAATATTAACTATGTGGGAAGGTTCTTTTCCTCTGGTCATGTTTGTCAAGATTGGCCGTGCAAAAGCTCAATGAAAAGCAGCTGATTATCAGGCAACAGCAAGAACCATGAGGTATCCATCATTCGTCATCCTAGAGCTTTGTTTGTTGGTTGGTTTGCTTGTTTTGTTATTTGTTTTCATTTTGGATGGCGTAGAAAAGAATATTATGATGTGCTCTAGGTGTCCAGCATCACGACCTCTTGGCCCACCTATGATCCGAGTCACTGGGCTGGGGAAGAGGCATGCAGGCTTGCAGCACTACCTCTCACAAAGCCATTGTGAATCTCTGCATTTCTGCCTCATGACTCAGGGATCCTATTCACCAAGTGAATGTAGAACCCATAATTGATGGACTATTTAAACCCTTGAGACGGGGCCACTCTCAGACAGTGAGGAACCAGAACCAACAGACAAGTTCCTGAGCCTCTCACTTTTTGTCAGGCAATTTGGGGAGGAACCTTTCACAGGTTCCTATGGAACTGAACCTCTATTTACTATAGAAGCAAACTTGATCGTGGAAAAACATACAGGTTATGTCACTCTTCTCCAATCCCTCATCCCTGCCTTGAAGGATCACTATCCAAGTGAAATAGTTGTACTTGACCCCTATCACAAGGACAGACAAACCAGGACTATAGAAATGAGGCCAGAAAACAGACACTTAGCTGGCGATTATGACATTGGATCACTCTGATCCAGTAGAGCTCCACTGCTAATAGTGAGTGCCGTCATGATACCATTTGATGTGTGGAAATATCACAGTTATTAATTTCAGCTTGTGATAGATTGGGATGTAACACAGATGTAAGGGCAAACATCGGTTGAGGTAACAGCTCTAGCGTTTGGACAGTCTGGGTGCAATAGCCACTGTAAGAAGAGTGGAGCAGGTTGGCTTTTGCTGACAGCCTGGGCTGTACTTAGTAGTTCAGTCGTGTCCGACTGTTTGCAACCCCATGGACTGTAGCCCACCAGGCTCCTCTGTCCATGGGGATTCTCCAGGCAAGAATATTGGAGTGAGTTGCTATGCCCTCCTCCAGGTGATCTTCCCAGCCCAGGAATCAAACCCAGGTCTCCTTATGGCAGGTGGATTCTTTACCATCTGAGCCACCAGGGAAGACTGAGAATACTGGAGTGAGTAGCCTATCCCTTCTGTGACCCAGGAATAATTGACCCCTGCTCTCTTGAATTGCTGGTGGCTTTCAGTTCAGTTCAGTTCAATTCAGTTGCTCAGTCATGTCTGACTCTTCGCAACCCCATGAACTGCAGCACGTCAGGCCTCCCTGTCCATCACCAACTCCCGGAGCCTACCCAAACTCATATCCATTGAGTCAGTGATGCCATCCAACCATCTCGCCCTCTGTCATCCCCTTCTCCTACTGTCCTCAATCCTTCCCAGCATCAGGGTCTTTTCAAAATGAGTCAGCTCTTCACATCAGGTGCCCAAAGTATTGGAGTTTCAGCTTCAACATTAGTCCTTCCAATGAACACCCAGGACTGATCTCCTTTAGGATAAACTGGTTCGATCTCCTTGCAGTCCAAGGGACACTCAAGAGTCTTCTCCAACACCACAGTTTAAAAGCATCAATTCTTTGGCACTCAGCTTTCTTTATATTCCAACTCTCACATCCATACATGACTACTGGAAAAATCATAGCCTTGACTAGACGGACCTTTGTTGACAAAGTAATGTCTCTGCTTTTTAATATGCTGTCTAGGTTGGTCATACAGCTTTAGGTACCTTAAAGAAAGAGAATGGCAGGATTCCATCAATAGCTTCAGGGCACACTATGAAAGCAGGGTGTTTTTTTTTTGTTTTTTCTTTGTTTGTTTTTTGCAACATTCAAAAGACTTCCATTTCCTGAAGCTAGAGGGCAGTTTATGTCCTAAAATCATGGCAAGTGATAAATATAAGGAATGTGAAGTAAGCGGGCCTTAGAAAGCATCACTACGAACAAAGCTAGTGGAGGTGATGGAATTCCAGTTGAGCTATTTCAAATCCTGAAAGATGAGGCTGTGAAAGTGCTGCACTCAATATGTCAGCAAATTTGGAAAACTCAGCACTGTCCACAGGACTGGAAAAGGTCATTTTTCANAAGCTGAAATTCCAGTACTTTGGCCACTTCATGCGAAGAGTTGACTCATTGGAAAAGACTCTGATGCTGATAGGGATTGGGGGCAGGAGGATAAGGAGACAACCGAGGATGAGATGGCTGGATGGCATCACTGACTCAACAGGCATGAGTCTGAGTGAACTCTGGGAATTGGTGATGGATAGGGAGGCCTGGTGTGCTGCGATTCATGGGTTCGCAAAGTCGGACACGACTGAGCGACTGAACTGAACTGAAGTTCTTCCAACAGTGTATCCAAGTATGTGGATTCATGAAGTGCCAGTTTCCCTGGGCATTATACTGTCATCAACTTGATATGGAGGAAAAGGTGGACTTAAGTAAGAAATCATAGATTTTACTTCCCAGCTGAGTAGGAGACATGCTAAAAAGCAACTCTAGGGGAAACATATAGATAGGTCCAAAGACATAGCACAAAGTGTGCAGATTTTTGTGTCTCACTTCAATGGCCAACAGAGAACTTCAACTGTGGATGAGGCATTCAAACATATAGTAGACAGAATGGTTCATTCAGAGGATGTCAGCCCATTTCTGTCCTCAGCCTTTCAAGGACTTTTACAGTGGGTGATGAAAGGAGCAGCCATGGTGCCAGGGATGGAGTCTCAACAAGGGCTCTTTCTCATGAAAGCTGATCTAGCCACTGCTGCTGATCCACGTCCAACCAGTCAATATCAGTGGCTGATTGTTCAATATGGGAATATGCTTCAATAAAACCAGACAGCCACTTGGTGGCAAGGTGACTCCACTGGACTCATTCAACCCTGATGAAGCACTTATTCTTCCTTATTAAAAATAACAACTCATTCAGATATGAGTTTGCCATCTTCCTAGCGTATTCTGCCAGTTCTACTATCCAAGGGCTTACAGCATTGTTAAGATGAGCCTGACTTAGTGGCATGAATCTTATAAAGTTTTGTTTTGGACCCAGAAATTCATTTTAAAGCAAGTAAGATATGATCATGGACTCATGACCAGAGTATTGATTCTTCCTACCATGTGTTTTGTCATCTCAAAGCAGATGTCCTGATAGAATTTTAATAAATTATTAAGGTCTCAGCTAAGGCACCAGCTTGTAGATGAAATGCCAATGGGTAGAAGTTGTTCTCAAGACTGCTATATATGCACTATAATAAGAGAGTCAAAAGCGAGGCTACATCAGATTGGAGAGCAAGAGATGGATATATGCTTGGTCTCAGAAACCAGTCCAGAGACTTTGTATTTTCTGGCACCACAATGTTAAGCTTTGTTGGATTAAGATTCCTGTTTTCAAACAAAGAATATTTCCACTGAGAGATGCAGTGAAAATTCCACTGGACCCAAAGTTAAAAATGCTGCCAGATCACTTCAGGCTCTACACATAGGAAGGCCAGCAGGCAAAGAATAATTGGTGTTCTCAACCCTGCTTATCACAAAAAGCTGGGTTGCTGTTACATCATGAGATGAGAAGGATTATTTGGAACTATGGGAATTTACTAATGCGCATTTTGTAGTTTTATGTCTGGTCTGTACTGTAAGTAGGAAATTAAAGCCAACACAGCCTGACAAGTGCAGGAAAATCAAGGGATTATCCCTAAGGAAGAAAGGTTGGCTTTCGTCACTGCAATGGGAATGAGTAAATAACCTAAGGGCTAAATTTCTCCTTGAAGGTGAGAAAAATCTGGGATGAATGATGAGGAAGGTACAGAATGTGTATCAATTTCATTCTCAGAACCAATTGCAGGAGGAAAGCTTGTAGCTCATTTTATTAAATTCCCTGCATTTTTGTACTACCCCCCAGAGGTCTTTGCCGCATTCAGTTCTCATAGCCAACCCCAACAACTCAATAGTACACCTTTATAATATGCCTTTATTGAATTTTCTGCCTTCCCTGTCTCTTTCACCTCACTCTCACTGATCCTTCTTGAAATGATTTCCTAAAGATACCACCCCAAATCAAGTCTTTATCTCAAGCTCTGTTCTTGGCAGAATCCAAGCCAAGCCAAATATCTTTACATTTGATAAACACATATACTGTGAAATAAAATACACACTAGGTGATTCCAAAATAAAATTCTGGTCAATATACTGCATGATGGCAGGTTGCTTCTCACCAAGTCAGCCTCAATGTTTCCCTCNCCCAAATCAAGTCTTTATCTCAAGCTCTGTTCTTGGCAGAATCCAAGCCAAGCCAAATATCTTTACATTTGATAAACACATATACTGTGAAATAAAATACACACTAGGTGATTCCAAAATAAAATTCTGGTCAATATACTGCATGATGGCAGGTTGCTTCTCACCAAGTCAGCCTCAATGTTTCCCTCAGCTTGACTGAATTTTAGAAAAGTTTCTCCTGCCTCTAAGCTCCTGACCTCCTTTTTTTTTTTTTTTTTAAGAGCATTTACTTTAGAAACTTGTAATTACAAATTCTTTATCAGCTCCTCTGAGATGTAAATCCTCCAGTCTCTTGCCAGTTTCATCACCCAGGAATGTCTTTCTCAAGGACCTGGGAGCTATCCATTTGAAATATAATCACCAAGGAAAAATAGTATCCCTATCACCAAGTCTCTGGGAGAGTAGGGGTCTAACTTCTGTGGTGCTTTTGTCATAAAATTACCTGCTGTCATGAAGATAAGAGAAAGTTTATTTTTCCTTTGGGTAAGGCCAATTGGCAAACACAGATGGCCTAAGAGTCGCTCCACTCTAGCTCTTAAAATCTCTCCAGCCTCTTGTTTCAGCAATACTGAGTTCAGACTGCAGTCTGGTCTCTCTCTCCTGTTGCAATAGTGTTGAAAAAGTCTTCCTTCCATGTTTAACTTTGTCCAGTGCAACTTTTGCTTCGAGGTCCAAGAAAATCCTAGGATATAAACGTCCTCCCTTCTGCCATAGAGCTGTTTGGGGAAATTTTAACAAAACAGCAAACAGATTTCCTTTGTAGGAAGGCACCAACACAATTTATTTCTCCAATATGACCCAGGACAAAACTAGTGACACGATGTGTGTGTGCTATGTACTTGCTAAATGGTCGTACATTAGATCCGGCTACTACCATCTCCCCTGGGTACCTGATGGGATATCTCAGTTCTTCTAAGCCTCAGCCTTACTAAAACTAGAGTCATATGCCTGGTACAATAGTTTGATGCCACCTTATCCCTTGCTCTTAAGGTAAAGCTCAAATTAACATGCTTTGCATAATTTTACGTACTCTGCCCTCATCTCACCGTCCAAGCTTCTTCAGTGATCAAATATGGTTCGCTCAAGAAGAGAGTTGCACAAATGCACTGTCTTAGACATGTGGCTCTTTCCAAGTTGAAAACATTTCCTTTCCACTCTTCATCTGTTCCCATCCTTCGGGTCTCATTACTTCCTTTGAGGAGCTTTTTAATCCCCGTGTCCGAGTTAATTGCCTACTATGTATCACTGTACTTCACTTCACACTTCTTTGTCTTCACATCACCCCCACCCTTTCCTCCAGACTGTGAGAATCACAGAGCCTAGCCTACAGTAGGCACAAAATAAATTTCTGCCGAATGAATGATTAAAACCTTTGTCTTTTTATCATGGTCATATGTTACTAGGAGCTGATTAATATTTTATCAAACAGACAAGGCTTCTAAAATAACAGAGGGGAGAAAAGGGAGCTTTACTTTAGAAAATACAGCTCCATACTGAAAGAAACTCAGTGAGAATTTAGGGACACTTTATTTTTAGTCTATTGCTATGCCTTTCTAAAAATTAGCACAACTATAGGCATCTACTTTCTGGTCTCTGATGTAGGTTACTTCTCCTAATATAGGAAAAGATTTTTTCCAAGACACAAATCACTCAATGAAGGAGAGAATCAGGACTCTCTTGCCCAACCTATCATATCCTTGGAAGCTATTAGTCCCGCCTGCAAATCAAGGTGCCTTTGATATTGGCAAGAAAAATCTTCAGTGCATGGAAACTGAGCCTATTAGAGCATTGGCTCTCACAGAATGATAACCAGGGCTCTGAAAATCATAACATCCATCTGTTATGGCCAAGAGTCATAAAAATGACTTACGTGGCACATTTACATACCTAATTTCTTCACAGTTCAACAATACCATGGGGCTTACATTATCATTCCCATTATATAGATAAGAAAATAAGGCACAGAAAAGCTGTGAGACATGACTCTAGGTCAACGAGTTGCTTTGTCAATGACCCTTTATCTCTGTGGCCACTGCCTACTGGTACCTTATCCTGAAATCTAGTTACAACTCACTTTGGCCCTCTTCCTCAATCTAGAATTTACATATCATCATCAGTTCACAAGCAAGCTACCAGTCTCAGCCTTTTGGTTACCTGGGATCAGATACCCTTGATTGAGAGGTAAAATCTCTCCTAAGAAGCGGAAAAGTTTTGCCATCTACAAACAAAATGCCCCATGAATAGCTGAAAGCAGCCCCAAATAATGTCCTTCTACTTGGTGTCAGATCAAACATCCTTATGTAATTGCTACTAGTGTTGAGATCTTTCCAAATGGCTAGAACCAAACCTATCCATGAAGTTGTTATTCACATCAATATGTATGAAACAGAGAGAAGAGAAAAAGGAGATGTGTGAGAGTAAGGATATTCCACAGATATTTGGGCTTATTTTCTGACATGATCATTTGGCATTCTATTGGATGAGAAATGCTCATCCTCCCATGAGGTGGAGGCAGAGGAAATGTTGTATGACTGTGAGTTACAAAGGCACTATCTTTTCCTACAAATAAGTATATACACATACAGCCCCATATATACGTATATATATATTTACAGTATCACATATCCCTGTTATGTGCAAATTTCCTCACATATGAATACTGTTATTATTTTCATAACAGGTTTTCAGTGTGTGTTGGGTACTCTGCTAAATATTTTATATGTTATCCAATCAAAGCTCTCACAACCCTAGTAGGTGATAGCAAACCCCTCAGTTTATAGAAGAGGAATCTGAGGCTCAGGATGTTTAAAACACTTGACCACATCAACATAACTAGTAAATATTGGAGATGGGTTTAGAACTTAGACTCTCCTCTACACTCATGTTATGATATTACCTAAGATCTGCTGTAAAATAGAAGAAACAAATCCTAGATTAATCAGTAATTACAAATGAATGTGTTTTTCCAACCAAATATGATTCCACTTTACAGATTATAATGATTTTTCCTCCAATAAATAAATTAATTCAGGTAAAACTATCATTAAGAGACAGGCATGCATGTTTAGTAGCTCAGTCATGTCTGATTCCTTGGGATTCTTTGGACTGTAGCCCACCAAGCCCCTCTGTCTGTGGAATTTTTCATGCAAGAATAGTGGAGTGGGTTGCCATTTCCTCCTCCAGGGGATCTTCCTGAATCAGGGATCAAACCTGTGTTTCCTGGGTCTCCTGCATTGCGGGCAGATTCGTTACCTGCTCTGCCATCAGGGAAGCCCATTAGAGGCAGGGACCCTGTCTAATTCCTTTTCATATAACACTAGGCATATTGACACCTCTTCAGATGGTAGTGGTCTAAAGCTCAAGTTGTGATGACTGAAAGCACTAGTCAGTAGTATTGGGTATGGAATTGGAACTGTTATCTAGATCTCACTCAGTGCTGTATGCACAAAAACAAAACTGCATCTTTCAGTCAGAGAGGTTTTCTGCAAAACTCACCTGAATGTGTGAAGTGCTGGGTTATGTGCTTTGGAGAATATAATAAAGACCTTCTGGGAGCTTAGGGAAGAACAAAATATCTACATACATAACTGCTGCACAATATTGAAAGACAAATGCTAAAAAAAAAAAAGAAGTTGTTTAGAAAAAGAGTAGCGAACAGTTAAAGGAAGGTAGTGTTACCTCTGAAGTCATGTTTAGATTGGATGAAGCCCTGGTCTTAGGTCCACACAGACCAGGGAGGAAATGGCAACCCACTCCAGTATTCTTGCCTGGGAAATACCATGGACAGAGGAGCATGGTGGGCTACACTCCATAGGATCAAAGAGTTGGACACAACTGAACACGTGCATACACACACAAACACACATATATATTCATACAGTATAGAAGTACACTACATTGTCTCTATATTATATAGTCAGTCAGTCAGTCAGGTCAGCTGCTCAGTCGTGTCCGACTCTTTGCGACCCCGTGGAGTGAGGCATGGCAGGCCTCCCTGTCCATCACCAACTCCCGGAGTTTACTCAGACTCATGTCCATTGAGTCAGAGATGCCATCCAACCATCTCATCCTCTGTTTTCCCCTTCTCCTCCTGCCTTCAATCTTTCCCAGCATCATATTTTCCAATGAGTCGGTTCTTCACATCAGGTGACCAAAGTACTGGAATTTCACCCTCAATATCAGTCCTTCCAATGAATATTCAGGACTGATTTCCTTTAGGATGAACTGCTTGGATCTCCAGTCCAAGGGACTCTTAAGAGTCTTCTCCAAACCCACAGTTCAAGAGCATAAATTCTTCGGTGCTCAGCTTTCTTTATACTGAAACTCTCACATCCATACATGACTACTGGAAAAACCATAGCCTTGACTAGACAGACCTTTTTTGGCAAAGTAATGTCTCTGCTTTTGAATATGCTATCTAGGTTGGTCATCACTTTTCTTCCAAGGAGCAAGCATCTTTCAATTTCAATACTGCAGTCACCATCTGAAGTGATTTTGAAGTCAAAAAAAATAAAGTTTACCACTGTTTCCCCATCTATTTGCCATGAAGTGATGGGATCAGATGCCATGATCTTAGTTTTCTGAACACTGGGCTTTAAGCCAACTTTTTCACTCTCCTCTTTCACTTTCATTAAGAGGTTCTTTAGTTTTTCACTTTCTGCCATATGGGTGGTGTCATCTGCATATCTGAGGTTATTGATATTTCTCCCAGCAATCTTGATTCCAGCTTGTGCTTCATCCAGCTCAGCATTGCTCATGATGTACTCTGCAGGGTTAGCTAAGTAAGTTAACTAAGCAGGGTGACAATATACAGCCTTGACATACTCCTTTCCCTATTTAGAACCAGTCCAAATATATACTACTATATATACTATATTATGTAGTATATATATATATATATATATATATATATTTAAATCTATCATAGTGCATGATGGATTGTAAGAAGTCTGTAAAACTGTTTTCTTTCCAATAAATCAAATAAGAGGAAATAGCAGGTTAAAGGTTTTAGATAGATCAGGAGAATCTGTCAAAGCTGATACATTTGTTTCATGGTAAGACAGCCGAGGCATGGATCAAGGCAGAGTGAGTTCAGTTCAGCTCAGTCGCTCAGTCATGTCTGACTCTTTGTGACCCCATGAACCACAGCACGCCAGGCCTCCCTGTCCATCAGCAACTCCCAGAGCCTACCCAAACTCATGTCCATTGAGTCAGTGATGCCACCCAACCATCTCATCCTCTGTCGTCCCCTTCTCCTCCTGCCCTCAATCTTTCCCAGCATCAGAGTCTTTTCAAATAAGTCAGTTCTTCACATCAAGTGGCCAAAATGCTGGAGTTTCAGCTTCAGCATCAGTCCTTCCAATGAACACCCAGGACTTATCTTTAGGATGGACTGGTTGGACATCGTTGCAGTCTAATGGACTCTCAAGAGTCTTCCCCAACAACACAGTTCAAAAGCATCAATTCTTCAGCGCTCAGCTTTCTTTATAGTGAAACTCTTACATCCATACCTGACTACTGGAAAAACCATAGCCTTGACTAGATGGACCTTTGATGACAAAGTAATATCTTTGCTTTTTAATATACTGTCTAGGTTGGTCATAACTTTCTTTCCAAGGAGTAAGCATCTTTTAATTTCATGGTTTCAATCACCATCTGCAGTGATTTTGGAGCCCCCCAAAATAAAATCCACCACTGTTTCCACTGTTTCCCCATCTATTTGCCATGAAGTGATGGGACCAGGCACGATGACCTTAGTTTTCTGAATGTTGAGCTTTAAGCCAACTTTTTCACTCTCTTTCATCAAGAGTCTCTTTAGTTCCTCTTCACTTTCTGCCATAAANTATATATATATATATATATATATATATATTTAAATCTATCATAGTGCATGATGGATTGTAAGAAGTCTGTAAAACTGTTTTCTTTCCAATAAATCAAATAAGAGGAAATAGCAGGTTAAAGGTTTTAGATAGATCAGGAGAATCTGTCAAAGCTGATACATTTGTTTCATGGTAAGACAGCCGAGGCATGGATCAAGGCAGAGTGAGTTCAGTTCAGCTCAGTCGCTCAGTCATGTCTGACTCTTTGTGACCCCATGAACCACAGCACGCCAGGCCTCCCTGTCCATCAGCAACTCCCAGAGCCTACCCAAACTCATGTCCATTGAGTCAGTGATGCCACCCAACCATCTCATCCTCTGTCGTCCCCTTCTCCTCCTGCCCTCAATCTTTCCCAGCATCAGAGTCTTTTCAAATAAGTCAGTTCTTCACATCAAGTGGCCAAAATGCTGGAGTTTCAGCTTCAGCATCAGTCCTTCCAATGAACACCCAGGACTTATCTTTAGGATGGACTGGTTGGACATCGTTGCAGTCTAATGGACTCTCAAGAGTCTTCCCCAACAACACAGTTCAAAAGCATCAATTCTTCAGCGCTCAGCTTTCTTTATAGTGAAACTCTTACATCCATACCTGACTACTGGAAAAACCATAGCCTTGACTAGATGGACCTTTGATGACAAAGTAATATCTTTGCTTTTTAATATACTGTCTAGGTTGGTCATAACTTTCTTTCCAAGGAGTAAGCATCTTTTAATTTCATGGTTTCAATCACCATCTGCAGTGATTTTGGAGCCCCCCAAAATAAAATCCACCACTGTTTCCACTGTTTCCCCATCTATTTGCCATGAAGTGATGGGACCAGGCACGATGACCTTAGTTTTCTGAATGTTGAGCTTTAAGCCAACTTTTTCACTCTCTTTCATCAAGAGTCTCTTTAGTTCCTCTTCACTTTCTGCCATAAAGGTGGTGTCATCTGCATATCTGAGGTTATTGATATTTCTCCCTGCAGTCTTGATCCCAGCTTATTCTTTCTCCAGCCCAGTGTTTCTCAAGGGGTACTCTGCATATAAGTTAGATACAAGATGCTTGGGGCTGGTGCACTGGAATGACCCAGAGGGATGGTACGGGGAGGGAGGTGGGAGGGGGTTCAGGATGGGGAACACACGTACGCCTGTGGCGGATTCATGCTGATGTGTGGCAGAACCAATACAATATTGTAAAGTTAAAAAGTTAATTAATTAATTAAAAAAGAAAAAATAAGCAGGGTGACTATATACAGCCTTGACATACTCTTTTTCCTATTTGGAACCAGTCTGTTTTTCCATGTGTGAGAATCATAAGCATCTGAAAAGGTAAAAAAAAAAAAATGTGAGTTACACGGGAGGGGAATGTCTGTGTCACGTTTGATTTGTGCAAAGGGAACTCAATTTGGGAAGACAGTTTAGGAACAGATAAAAGAGGATCTGATGGTAGCCTAAACAATTTAGAAATATATTCGTGTAACATGAGATGTAATTGATGGAGTGGAGGGATGTCATGGCATCATGTTTATGTATTTGTTTTAGGAAAACAAGTAGAAAAGCAGTGTCGAGGGCTAATTAGAAGAGAAATAAATTGTAGGCCAGGAGATCATAAAATCAGCCAGAGGAATATTCCAGGCAAATGAATGAATGATTAAATTTGGGCAATGACTGTGTAGATGAAGGAATTAGGCCAGACAAGACAGTGGTTGAGAATGCTACAGAGACACGATCAAAGATTATACTAGCACTCTGACACTAAACTATTAGGAATGCTATGGCATCATTAATGTAAATAACTACATTGGAAGGTCCTGTATGGCTGAGAGAAATGATCAGTTTCTGAGTTTGAACTTTCAAGTTTCAGAGAAATTTATAAACATAAGGAAAAAGAAGACAGGAAGAAATATAATTCTTAGCCTGGAAGAGAGCCTAAGGTTCTATAAACATTTGATTCCTATTTACAGAGAGGTCAAAATGGAAGTTTGGGGATTAAGTGAGGAAATAATAGAAATAGACATGGTTAAGGTCAGGTTTATAGAGCTTTACATGGTGAGCACAGAAGGAGAAGAGATTTGAAAATGGCAGTAATTTTGGAAGTGGGATGAAATAACAGAAGATAGAATATCATGGAAGCCAATATAAGGCAGTTTGAAGAGAGATTTTCAAAACTGGATGGGAAACAAAAATGATATAGGCCAAACAGTCGCTGCATTTGGTTAAAGAAAATTTCACAGAAAGAGAACTATTGACTAATGATATGGAAACCAAATTATAGAATTTAGGAATCAGGGTGGGGATGAGGAAAGTAAGTAGCATGGAACAGTAGTTTTCAATGAGGCAATTTTCCTCCCCGGGGACATTTGACAATATCTGGAGGCATATTTGGTTGTCACAGTGGGAAGAGGGGTGCCTGCTACTTTATCCAGTGATTAGAGGAGAAGGATGCTGCTAGTCATCTTACGGAGCATAGGAGAGCTCGATACAACAAAGAATTATGCAGCCCAAAGGACTATAGTGCTGAGGGCAAGAAACCTTGGCACAGTATGACAGGAAAGACTTGTTGAGGGGTTGAGAAAACAAGATCAAGGATTAGGGACTGTCTGTATTTTCTTCTATTGAATTTAATGACACCACACTAGTTTCTTCCCTCAGGCCATTTCCAATTCTCTATTTTGGGCTGGCTCCTCCTCCTCTGTTCAATCTCTAAATACGTTTGTCCTCTATTGTATCACTTCTTTTGTCAATATATTCTCTGTTCTTCTTTGGCTGATCTCATTCAGCCAAGTACCGTTTGTATCATAACGAAGCTCACATTTATAATTTCTATTTCCGACCACTTGAATGAGCTCCAAACATCAACTTTCTGATTACTTGACACCTCTTCTTAGATAGTTAATAAGCATCTCAGAATTATAGCCTCCATAGAAAAACTACATATTTCATCACTATCAAATGTGTTTGTCCTGCAGTCTTTCACACCTCAGTAAATGGTACCAACATAGAGGGATACAAGCGAACATCCTAAGAGTCATTCTTTCTATCTTTCATCTCCTCCACTGAATGTATCAGCAATGAGAAAAAAATTCTCATTAGTCCTACACCCAATACACATCTTGAACCTCTCTGCCTCATTTATAACATGCTGGACCATATTATAATTATTTGTTTCACAGACTAATTCAAGTGATCTGATGGAAACTTGTTCTCTGTTCCCCATTTTGCTGATGATAACCCAACTGGAAAAGGTCAGTTTGCATTCGAATCCCAAAGAAGGGCAATCCCAAAGAATGTTCAAACAATAGTTCAATTGTACTGTTGTACATTTCACGTGCTAGCAATGTTATACTCAAAATTCTTCCAGCTTCAGCAGTATGTGAACCAAGAACTTCCAAATGTACGAGCTAGGTTTAGAAAAGGCCGAGGAACCAAAGCTCTCATTGCCAACATTTGTTGAATCATGGAGAAAGCAATGGAATTTTTAAAAAAAAGAAATTTAGTTCTACCTGACTGACTATACTAAAGACTGTGTGTGAATCATGACAAACTGAGGGAGAGTCTTAAAGAGATGGCAATATGAGACAACCTTATCTGTATCCTGAGAAACATATACGCAGTTCAAGAAGCAATAGTTAGAACCAGACAGGAAACAACTGGCTGGTTCAAAATTGGGAAAGGAGTACTATAAGGCTGTATATTGTCACCCAGGTTTTTTAACTTCTTTGCAGAGTGCATCATGTAAAATGCCAGGCTAGATGACTCATAAGCTGCAATCAAGATTGTCAGGAGAAATATCAGAAACCTCAGATATGAAGATGATACCACTCTAATGGCAGAAAGTAAAGAACCTCTTGATGGTGAAAGAAGAAAGTAAAAAAGCATGCTTGAAACTCAACATTCAAAAAGCAACGATCACAGCATCCAGTCCTACAACTTCATGGCAAATAGAAGGGAAAATATGGAAGCAATGGACAGATTTTATTTTCTTGGGCTTCAAAATCATTGCAATGGTTATTGCTGCCAAAAATTAAAAGACACTTGGTCCATGGAACAAAAACTATGACAAACCTAGAAAGTATATTAAAAAGCAGAGATACCACTTTGCTGACGAAGGTGTGTATAGTCAAAGCCATGGTTTTTCCAATAGTTATATAGATGTGAGAGTTGGACCATAAAGAAGGCTGAGCACCAAAGAAATGGGACTTTCAAATTATGGTGCTGGAGAAGACTCTTGACAGTCCCTTGGACTGTGAGGAGATCAAGCCAGCAAATCCTAGAGGAAATCAGTCCTGAATATTCATTGGAAGAACTGATGCTGAAGCTCCAATACTTTGGCCACCTCATACGAAGAGCCAGCTCATTGGAAAAGACCCTGATGATGGGAAAGACTGAAGGTAAAAGGAGAAGGGGGTGACAGAGGATGAGATGGTTGGATAACATCACCAATTCAATGGACATGAATTTGAGCAAACCCTGGGAGACAGAGGAGGACAGAGGAGCCTGGTGGGCTGCAATCCACAGGGTCTCAAGGAGTCAGACATGACTTAGTGATTGAACTACGACAACAACACACCCATACTTCTTTATAAATTAAAAATAATATTTGAAATTAAAATTGAATAATTTTATTATCTTCACAAAACCCTCCATTGCCTTCTCACATCTTTGGAATAAAATCCAAACTCGTGACACAATCCTCAAAGATGTCCTGACCTCTGCCCTCATTTTCTGTCCCTTTTCCTCTCCTATCTCTTTTCCTACTTCATTCTTATGCTTTGACTCTTATGCTTAGGCCTTAATTTTGTTCACTAGAATATGCTAAGCCTAAGACCTTTGCACCCACTGATTTAACTCTCCAGAATATTCAGTTCCAAAATAGCTACATGGTTTGATCTTTAATAATTTAGTTCAAGTGTCAACTCTTCAAATACTGTTTTTTGATATCCATATTTGAAGGAACACTAAACACACACACACACATATACACGTTTTTTTTCTCTTTCTCTCATGATAGAACTTAGTTTCAGAATCACCTTATTAAGCTATATTTTTTAAATAAAATGTATCTATAATTGCAACTTAATCTCTAAGAAATAGGGACTTGGCCTCTCTTCACCCTTGTGGTATCCAAAAGGCCTAGGACAGAGTCTGACACATTTATGTTAAGGACTCTGTCATAATTCAAATATCTAATTTTAAAAATTGCCCCCAAAGGAACATATATTATTTCTTTTATCTAATTGAAGAGGAGGCTTCCAGGATATATTTTTAGCAGAACTGAGGCAAAAGTTGTAAATATGCAGATTATTTGAAATATATCTTGGCACTGTGTACTACTCTTTTGCGTCCTTTTTATCATGATACCTAGCTTATGATGGGTACTTACTAAATATATCCTTAAAGAACTAGGAAGTGAGGAGTTTTTAAGCAGCAGGGCTAAGATCAGAAGAATAAGGGTTGTGGATGATTTGAGAGACTTCTTGCAGCTGAGGTTGGATAGCATGGATGTGCAATAAAGCCCCAGCACCAGGAGCACTTAATGTGTAAAGCGCATCAGTGCAAGGATGCTTTGCTATTTCCAAACAATCCCAGCATACTTTACATAAGGGAGTTCTTAATAAGGAGCCACAGCTTAAGAAAATTACAAATTAATAAATTCACTTTCTCCATTAGCCATCTATCATTCCCTGAGCACCATTTAAAAAGCCTTCAAATTAAACAGAACCATGTTTCTATCTGGAGTCAATCTCAGCCTGGCAATCATTTTCCAGGTGTAGGGCTGGCAGCTCCTGTGATGTGTTGTTGTGGATTAACATCAAGCATGGCTTTCATATGTGTCCACATAAGAGTTGGCACTAACTGGCACGTGGAGAGGAAGCACTGGCCCTAAGGACTGAAGAGTGAAAGTAAAGTGAAGTTGCTCAGTCGTGTCTGACTCTTTGCAACCCCATGGACTGTAGCCTACCATGCTCCTCCTTCCATGGGATTTTTCCAGGCAAGAGTACAGGAGTGGGGTGCCATTTCCTTCTCCAGAGGATGTTCCAGACCCAGGGACTGAACCTGGGTCTCCTACATTGTAGGCAGACGCTTTACCGTCTGAGCCACCAGGGAAGGACTGAATAGCCCCTAGTCAAAGATGTACCTGCCAGAAGAAATGAGGCCTGGCTGCAAAAACTGGAAAGAAGAAAGCATCTTTTGCACCTTTCAGCATTTTCAGAAAGAGATTTATCAGTTGACAAAGTTATCCCAGTATTATAAATTCCTTAGACATCAAAAAACATTCGACTAAGAAGGCTCTTGAAATTTTATCTTTGTAATCCTTCTGCATTCCCTACCCAAGGACTTTCACACTTTCATACATGTATCAGTTCAGTTCAGTTCAGTCCTGTCCGACTCTTTGCAACCCCATGAATAGCAGCACACCAGGCCTCCCTGTCCATCACCAACTTCCAGAGTTTACTCAAGCACATGTCCATTGAGTCGGTGATGCCATCCAGCCATCTCATCTTCTGTCGTCCCCTTCTCCTCCTGCCCCCAATCCCTTCCAGGATCAGGGTCTTTTCCAATGAGTCAACTCTTCGCATGAGGTACCTAAAGTATTGGAGTTTCAGCTTTAGCATCAGTCCTTCCAATGAACACCCAGGACAGATCTCCTTTAGAATGGACTGGCTGGATCTCCTTGCAGTCCAAGGGACTCTCAAGAATCTTCTCCAACACCACAGTTCAAAAGCATCAATTCTTTGATGCTCAGCTTTCTTCACAGTCCAACTCTCACATCCATACATGACCACTGGAAAAACCATAGCCTTGACTAGATGGACCTTTATTGGCAATGTAATGTCTCTGCTTTTTAATATGCTATCTAGGTTGGTCATAACTTTCCTTCCAAGGAGTAAGCATCTTTTATTTTCATGACTGCATACATGTATACATACACACAGAATTTAAATGATCTCACGTGTTCAATCTGGTCCTCTATGGTTTGGGTAATGCAGAGGAAATAGAAGATACTTCCTATTCCCTAGGGATGATGATTATGATGTTCCATATAAGGAAACTGAGGAAGAGAGAAGGTATATAGCTCAGCCACAGTTACACCTAATCAATTCCAAAAATTAACAAGCTGGAACCCCAAAAGCAGGCATTCTAGCTCTTCAGTCCATACTTCATCTATTGGCAACACTAGATCCCTAAACACACACAAACACACACACCACAAAAGTTTTCCATAAAAACATTAATCACATCTGTCTCTTGGAAATAGGCTTTTTGGGGCTTCCCTTGTAACTCAGTCAGTAAAGAATCTGCCTGCAGTCCAGGAGACCAGGGTTCAATCCCCAGGTTGGGAAGATCCCCTGGAGAAGGAAATGGAGACCCACTCCAGTATCCTTGCCTAGAAAATCTCATGGACAGAAGAGCCTGGTGGGTTGCAGTCCATGGGGTCACAAAGAGTCGGCCCTACTGAGCAACCCACACTTTTCTTTTTAGTAATGTGTACCTGTTACATTTTTATAATGTCTGTGCATCAGAATAGCAAACAATACGAAGGCTACAGAGGTCCAGAACATCAAATCAAAACTGCACCTTAGAAATCTTAAAATTTAAGACTAAAAATGAAACAACTAAGACCAAATGAGGTGTAATGACCCAATTAATTTATCCATGCAGTACTTCTCTGCCAGACTATTCAGGCACTAAAAATGTATAGTAAACAATACCAATCAAATCAACAAAAGCCAGGCTTTCCTGGTGGCTCAGTGGTAAAGAATTCACCTGCCAATGCGTGAGACACGGACTGGATCTATGATTCAGGAAAATCCCACATGTCTCAGAGCAACTGAGTCCATGCGCCACAACTATTGAGCCTGTGCTCTAGAGCCTGGGAGCCACAACTACAGAGCCCACATGCCACAACTACTGAAGCCCATATGCCCTAAAGTCCATGCTTTGCAACAAGAAGTCACTGCAATGAGAAGCCCATGGACCACAACTAGAAAAGAGCCCCTGCTCACCACAACTAGAGAAAAGCCACCATGCCAATAAACAGCCAACACAGTAAAAAGTAAATAATTATTTAAAAACCACATCACTCCTCTCCCTCAGCTCTCAATCTAATGACAGACTGATGGTAACAACTAAAATAAAACATAGAGGCAGGTAGAGATGAGTCACTGAAAGTAAAGCATGATAGGGGATGAAGAGTGTCAAGGGGTGGTCTCCTTAGACAGGGTGGTGAAAAAGGTCTCTCTGAGGAGGCTATTGCCCAAGACAAGCCTTTCAAGGAGCCCAGGGAAGGAGAACCAGGTGGAGCCTCCTATATGGGGCACATACTAACTGAGACAAAACCTGTGGATGAGCAAGGGGGTCAGTGTAGCTGGATCCCAGTAAGTGAGGGGAAGAGTGTTAGACAGTGCAGTGACACTTATACAGGAGACATGTTTTGTAGAACATGGTAAGAGCTTTAAAGAGTGTTCTAAGTGGGTTGGGAAGCCATCAGAGAGCTTGAAAGAGGAGAGAGTTGATTTGACTTTTATTTTAAAAAGGACCTTCTAGCAGCTATGGAGAAGGCAATGGCACCCCACCCTAGTACTCTTGCCAGGAAAATCCATGGACGGAGGAGCCTGGAGGGCTGTAGTCCATGGGATCGCTAAGAGTCAGACACAACTGAGTGACTTCACTTTCACTTTTCTCTTTCATGCATTGGAGAAGGAAATGGCAACCCACTCCAGTATTCTTGCCTGGAGAATCCCAGGGACGGCGGAGCCTGGTAGGCTGCCATCTATGGGGTCGCACAGAGTCAGACATGACTGAAGCGACTTAGCAGCAGCAGCAGCAGCTAGCAGCTATGTGAAAAGATGATGATTGCATGGACTTTGGCAGAATAATAGTAGAAATGCTAAAACACGGTTAGATTTGCTGAAAGGATGGATGAAAAGTATTAAAGCAAAAGAAGTAAAAAGCAATATTGAGATTTGGAGTCTAAATAACTGGGTATTTGAGCAGAATAGATCTATTCTAGAGACCTTAACTCTAAACAGGGACCTTTCTATTGCTCCTCAATGGTAGGTAGAGGCCATAAAGGAATTCTTATCATTGCATCTCAGGGGAAAATAGTTAAGTGGAACTTTATGGTTAATAAGTAAATTTAAAAGCAAAAAAAAAAAAAAAAGGAGAGGAACAAGATGGCAGAGGAGTAGGTGGATGTGGAATACATCACTCTCCACAGACATATCAAGAATACACCTTCAGACACAGAAGTGCATGCAGAAAACCAGCTGAGAGCGGACAGAAGTACCTGACCAGCAGAAAAGAATATATAGACCCACATAAAACTGAAGATCAAGCCCTGAGCCTTTGGAGTGGGAGCACTGACTCCAAGACCCTAGAGACCTCAGACACAGTAAGTTAAAAATAATAATAACAATAATGAATAATATTAATAATAAATATTATTATATTGAATATATTATATGTATTACAATAATGAAAAATAATATTAGTAATGAATAATAATAATAATTAAAAGGCAGAGAAATACCACACAAATAAAGGAACAAACTACAAACACGGAAGTCCAAAAAAATGAAGAGGAAATAGGCAAACTACCTGAAAAAAATTCAGAATAATTATAGTAAAGGTGATCAAAAACTTGAAAACAAAATGGAGAAATGTAAGAATCAATTAACAAAAACCTAGAAGAATTAAAGAATAAACATACAGAGACAAACAACACAATTACTGAAATTAAAAATACTCTAGAAGTAATCAATAGCAGAATATCTGAAGCAGAAGAACGAATCAGTGAGCTGAAAGATAATATGGTGGAAATAACTTCAAGACCAAATAAAGTAAAAAGAATGAAAAGCGCTGAGGACAGTCTCAGAGACCTCTGGGACCATATCAAATGCTCCAACATTTGAATCGTAGGGGTTCCAGGAGAAAAAGAGAAAAAGAAAGGGTATGAGAAAATTTTTGAAGAGATTATAGTTGAAATTTTCCCCAATATAGAAAAGGAAACAGTCAATCAAGTCCAAGAGGCACAAAGAGTCCCATATAGCATAAACCCTAGGAGAAACATGCCAAGACACATACTAATCAAACTAAGAAAGACTAACAAAGAAAGAATATTAAAAGCAGTAAGGGAGAAGCAACAAGTAACATACAAGGGAAATCTCATACGCTTCAGCAGAAACTCTGCAGACTAGAAGGGAATGGCAGGATATATTTAAAGTACTGAAAGGGAAAAATCTACAACCAAGATGACCATACCCAGCGAGGATCTCATTCAAAATTGATGGAGAAATCAAAAGCTTTTCACACAATCGAAAGTTAAGATAATTCAGTACCACCAAACCAGCTTTACAACAGATGTTAAAATGATTTATATAGTCAAGAAATACAAGAGAAGAAAAAAGATCTACAAAATCAACCCTAAACAATTAAGAAAATGGCAATAGGAACATATATATCAGTAATTACTTTTATTATAAATGGATTAAATGCTACAACCAAAAGACACAGAGTGGCTGAATGGAAACAAAAACAAGACCCGTATATATACTGTCTACAAAAAACCCACTTTAGACCTCAAGACACATATAGACTGAAAGTGAGAGTGTGAAAAAATATATTCCATGCAAATGGGAAACAAAAGAGTAGCAATCCGCATATCAGACAAAATAGACCTTAAAATAAAGAAGATTACAAGAGATAAGGGAGAACACTACATAACGATCAAGGGATCAATCCAAGAGGAAGACATAACAATTGTAAATATCTATGCACCCAACACAGGAGCACCTCAATACGTAAGACTAACACTAATCGACATAAAAGGAGAAATTGACAGTAACACAATAATAGCAGGAGACTTTAACACCCCACTCACACCAATGGACTGATCATCAAAACAGAAAATTACGAAGGAAATACAAGTCTTAAATGATACATTAGATAAGATGGATCTCACTGATTATCTTGAGGACATTCCATACACATGCAGAAGAATTCACCTTCTTCTCAAGTGCACATGGAACACGCTCCAGGATAGACCACAGCTTGGGTCACAAATTAAACCTCAGTAAATTTAAGAAAACTGAAATTGTATCAGGCATCTTCTCTGGCCACATTATGAGACTAGATATCAATTGTAAGGAAAAAAAAAACCGTAAGAAACACAAACACATGGAGATTAAACAACATGTTTCTAAATAACTAACAGGTTACTGAAGAAATCAAAAGGGAAATCGAAAAACTTCTAGAAACAAATGAAAACATAACAACTCAAAACCTATGGAATGCAGCAAAAGCAGTCTTAAGAGGGAAGTTTATAGCAATACAATCCTACCTCAAGAAGCAAGAAAAATATCAAATAGACAGCCTAATTTTACATCTAAAACAACTGAAAAAAGAACAAAAAATAAAAATTAGTAGAAGGAAAGAAATCATAAAAGTCCAAGCAGAAACAAATGAAAAAGAAATGAAAGAAACAATAGTAAAGATTAATAAAACTTAAAGCCAGATCTTTGAGAAGATAAAATTGACAAACCTTTAGCCAAATTCATCAAGAATCAAATTAACAAAATTAGAATCGTAAGTCTACACTTATTTTAATATCAGGATCTCTGGGATCAAAGAGTGCATTTGAACGTCAAATACATCTTCATAATGCATATCATATACTGGAAAACTTTATATTCAAATCAATTTTCTCTGATGTCAGTACTAATGTATTGAATTTTTGCTTAATATTTATTTGGCTTATTTTTTACATTATTTCTGTTTGGTATGTCTCTTATAATCTGTATATGAAATGATTATTTAAAAATCCAGAACACATATTTTTAAACATGAAAATTGAATGTGCCCATTGACAGATGAATGGATCAAGAAGTTGTGGTGCATATACACAATGGAATATTACTCAGCCATAAAAAGGAACACATTTGAGCCAGTTCTGATGAGGTGGATGAACCTAGAACCTATTATACAGAGTGAAGTGAGTCAGAAAGAGAAAGATAAATATTGTATTCTAACACACATATACAGGATCCAGAAAAATGGTCCTAAAGAATTTATTTACAGGGCAGCAGCAGCTGTATGGCTCAGAAAACTCAAACAGGGGCTCTGTATCAACCTAGAGGGTGGGATGGGGAGGGAGATGGGAGGGAGGTTCAAAAGGGAGGGGATATATGTATACCTATGGCTGATTCGTGTTGAGGTTTGACAGAAAACAGCAAAGTCCTGTAAAGCAATTATCCTTCATAAAAAAATAAATTAGAAAAAAAGGCATTGGAGGGATATCCTATTTTCCTACTTTTCTTCCTCTCTTAGAATTCAGAGTAAAGGTAATTATAACTTAAAACCCTCAGAGAGGCAATAACAATTTCATACATAAACTGAACCACTGAAATGTATGTTTTTGTTTAAGTGGTGGTAGCCATTTTAAAATCCCTTCATTTCTGTGGTAAGAATGAAAATATTTTGCTTACTTAAACTCATGGCTTGGTAAACTCAGGTTTTAGCAGAAACAATGCATCAACCTGAGCCTGGATGTGAAAAGAGGCATCTAAAGAGAGCTTGCACTCAGACTCCTGAGAGGGCTTTTGGACAGTGTGTTCACTCGGGCTAGAAGGATTTCATTAGTTCACCTCATCTTCATCTCGCACTATTTTTCTTCCCCGTCCTCTGAGATTCTGCAAGCACAGAGACTGATCTTCCCTGGGCTTTTCAGAACACATTTGAGGAGGAATTGTTGTTTATATTGTGACCCTGCTCCAAGGCCCAGGATTGGAACAAAGCCCCCAGTTTCCCTCCCTGACCAGAGATTCCTCTTCTATTCACCAAGCCTGAGACTCCTACCCAAAAATCATCTCTAAGTCCAAAGCACGAGATCTAAGCCCAGCATAATTTCACACGCTAAAATGTGAATCTATTACCTGTAATAACCTTTTGAATCTTCGTTTCTTATGGGTCTAAGAGTAACGATGATTTTTCTCCCAGTTCTTTCTAATACCACTTTTATTAGTGCCATTACCGAGGTAATAGCCAGTGGAAAAGAATGGAAGCATTTTATTTCTCATCTTTCACTCACTCTTCTTGATAGTAAATGTGGGGCTCAATTAAAAGAACATTTTATGTGTTGTAGAGGACAATGGGGTCTTTAAGACCCCCCCTCAAGTGGACAAGCAAGTCTGAGTCTTGATTTTGCCCTTCATCAGAAAAACCTCACCTGCATTTTTCTCATATCATCACACTTCTAGGAAATCCTGGGTTTCCAAGGGTTAGAAAACTGGGCCAGTTTTCTAAGAGGAATAGAATGCAGTTTCTAAATAGTAATCATCAAGTCACTGCTTTTAACCCATTCTGTTTAATCCAGTGAGTTCCAACCTTTGCAGTGGGGTTGGAATGAGGGAGAGAGAAGGGAAGTGCACTTTAAAGATTAAACAGTTGATGATAGGTTTCGAGAGGTTATTAAAAAATAAAGCAAAGCTGTAATTGTAGATGGAAACATCACAAGTCTCTGTCCACATGAAGCCCTCTCCACTAGCCTGAGACTGCCAAGTCTGACTTTACAGATCTTCAGGGAAAGTTTACACACTGATGCGGTTGAGGCAACCGAGCCTTTATTCTTTGGAAAGGCTGCACTATGCCCGGAAATGGGAGTGCCAATAGACTTGGGGCCAGGAAGCGACATAGATGGACCTAGAGATTAATGCATGAAGTGAAGTGAGTCAGAAAAAGGCAACTCTCATATGTTATCACTTATATATGGAATCTAAGATACAGTACAAATGAATCTGTTTACAAGCATAACAGATTCACATACACAGGAAACAAATTCATGGTTACCAAAAGGGAAAGGTGAGAAAGGGATAAATCGAGGGCGTGGGATTAACAGACACATATTACCATATATGAAATAGATAAACAACAAGGATTTACTCTATAGCACAGGGAACTCTATTTAATACCTTATAATAGACCACAATGGAAAAGAATAGGGAAAAAGAATATAGATTTCTACACATATATATGCAAATATATGTATAACTGAATCACGGTGCTATACATCTGAAGCTAACATAGTATTGTAAATCAAGTATACCTCAGGAAGAAAAACAGGAAGAAGATGTTGGGATAATTGGGAAGTACCTGATTCTGCCCAAAATGGTGAGCAAGATTAGGGAGTTGCAGCGGAGTTTATAGATCTCCAGAAAACTCATCTGACTTCTAAGCAGAAACAAAATGGCTGGAAGGTAGCATTTCCTAGAAGTGGATGAGATGGAGTATAGTTCTCTCAGAAAAGCCTATGAGGTTAATAATGAGATGACTCTGATCAACTACTGGTTCTATTTCTTACTAGGCATTGTGGCTTTGAGTAATTTACCCAATCTCTCTGAGTTTCAGAATGACAATCAGTAAAACAAGTACTTAAATCATAGGGTTGCTGTGAAGCTTAAAATACAGGGTTTATGCAAGATAACAGCAAGTCCAGTACATAATAAGCACTTCATAAATATTAGGCATTATCACTATCAATACCAAAAGTAGATTCATACCAACTTTACTTTGTGACTGGGCATAGAGGAGGGAGATTAAAAAGGACAGTTCTACCTAAATGGAGACAAAAAGTATAAATAGGAAAAAAAAATGCAGTTAAATAACACAAAAGTATCCCCACAAATATTATAAAAATGTGGCAGCAACTCAAATCTCTCAAAAGATTCTTTTATGCAACCAGTCTTCAGCAACCTTAGAGGTCACATAGAGAAATAATGTTTTCAGATAGTATTTCTGTCTTTCTGATTTTATTTCCATCACTAGGGAGTGGAGCACTGACATATTCCAAGCAGCCTCATCTCCCAGCATTTCTAAGTAAACAGTTCACCACTACTAAAGTCATGGTCCTATTGACATTTTACACAGTTATATACACACTAGAGAGGAGTCTTGGGACTCCTTGCTTTCCCTTCACCACAAAGGAAGACACGCAGATTTAGGGAAAGGGCTTTGTGTAAGAGAGAGACCATCAGTTTGGGCAGCAGCAAGACAGGCTTGCCCCCTGATACCCTATCACTTACTACTGATGCATCCTTGAGAAAATAGCATTGCTTTCTAAAACTCCATGTTCTCCTCCTGGGTTTCCACTGCAGGGGGCACAGGTTGAATCCCTGGTCTGGGAATTAAAATCTCATGACCAAAAAATATAAGTAAAAATAAAGAGAGAAAAACAAAGATATGCTACCAGTATCAGATGGAAATTAACCACAAGTATACTTTTCTGCCAGGTTTGAAGTGCACACAGACACTACGGGGAGCATTTCCTATAAAGGACCTGGGATAGTTTCCCATTATTGCTGCTGTGAACAAATGCCACAAATTGAGAGCCTTGAAACAACATAACTGTTTTCTCTTACAGTTTACAGAGGCTAGAGGTCAGAAGCTCAGGTTCACCAGGGTAAAGGCAAGGTACTGGCACATGTGTTCCTTCCAGCTCTGGGGGAGGATCCGCTTCCTTGCCTTTTCTAGTTTCTGGAGGCCAACAGTATCCCTTTACCATGAACCCTTCCTCACATGACTCCAACCTCTTACTTTCATCTGCTGCTTCCTCTTATGAAGACAGCTACAATTACACTTAGAGCCCATCCAGACATCCAGAATAATCTCCCCATCTCAAGATCCTTAGTTTAACCTCATGTCACTTAAGGTGACATCCACAGGTTCTAGGGGTTAGGATGTGGAGGAACACTAGTCAGTTTCCCACAGGAGCCATTTCCCTGTTTGTTCATCATTCTAGTCAAAGAAACACAGTGGGCAAACACGCAGCCCAGCCACATGGGTCGTAGGAATGAGAAGACACAGCACTTGCGGGATGAGAGGGAGACAGAGGGCCGACGTGTACTTCAGCTCTAATAGAGACCTGGAGTGGCCTACGAAGAGGAAGATGGATAAGTCATAGAGCGGAAAATGAACCTGAGCCTCACACTAGCCGCCTCGCAAAGTGAGCACTTTATCTCTCAAATTGCCTCCACTCTGAGTGGTCTAATCCGTGTCACTGACTGGCAGCTCTGCCTGAAGTAAGGCCATCACGAGCGCAACATCCCCGTGCTGTTCCGAAGACAAACACAGACATAAATATCACAACTAATCAATAGTTGGAACTGAATCTTCCAGCAGACGACAATGCCATGAAGATTAAGGTTCTTTACAGAGAGACTGTTACCGAACAAAAACAAAAAAGTAAGACCTAGACGATCATGTGGGTAAAAGCTACCATAGTGGATGTCCTAGGCTAACACTGTGAATTTCTAAATATTCATTTTATAGGTGCTGATAATTCTCTTGCTAGTAATCAGTATCAGATACAGAGAGACAGTTTCCTTGAAAAGCAGTGAGGTGACATACTTTGCCAGAACAGATCATTTCCAGAATTCAATTTCTTTGCTCTGTGCTCTTTTATTTTAAGTCCATGTTTGGATTTTATTTTTGTTTTTTTGGCCCATATTTTTATTTCTAACTTATTTTTATTTAAGTATAGCTGATTTATAATGTTGTCTTAGTTTCAGGTGTTCAGCAACATGATTCAGTTTGATATATATATAAAGGTATATACGTATATATATTATTTTTCAGATTCTTTTCCATTACAAGTTATTACAATACACTGAGTATATCTTCCTATGCTATACATTAGTTTCTTGTTATTTTATACATAGCAGTGTATATCTGTTCACCCCAACTCCTAATTTATCCTTCCCTCCTTTCTTCTTTCCCCAATGGTAACTATAAATTTATTTTCTAAGTCTGTGAGTCTGTTTCTGCTTTATAAATAAGTTCGTTTGTATCATTTTTTTTTTAGATTCCACATATGAGTAATATGATATTTGTCTTTCACTATCTGACTTAATTCACTTAGTATAATAATCTCTAAGTCTATTCATCTTATTTATACTTTAATAAGTGATTGGGTTACTTATCCAATGAGCTATATGACTTTGGGAAACCTTTAAACTTCTCTGAGCGCCAGTTACTCTTCTCAAAAAATAGTGGACTATATAAAATAAACTCTTTAGGAAGAGCTCCCAATTTTTTTTCACCTTTCAGTTTACAATGAAGAAAATAGTTTAATGGCATATTTAGGTAAACAGATAAGGCAATCCATTGTCAGTGTTTCCTGGTCTAGGGTTTCTGCTCTCACAAGCCTGACATGTTCAGTTCAGTTCAGTTGCTCAGTTGTGGCCGACTCTTTGTGACCCCATGAACCACAGCACGCCAGGGCTCCCTGTCCATCACCAACTCCAGGAGTTTACTCAAACTCACATCCATTGAGTCGGTGATGCCGTCCAGCCATCTCATCCTCTGTCCTCCCCTTCTCCTCCTGCCCTCAATCTTTCCCAGCATCAAGGTCTTTTCAAAGGAGTCAGCTCTTCACATCAGGTAGCCAAAGTATTGTAGCTTCATACTCAACCTGAAAGCTAAAGGATGGACACACCTGCCACCCTACGACACACGGTGATTCAACAATATGACTGGGCCCACGAGAGAGTAGCGCCGCCTCAAAGAATTAAAAGCTGGTGGGAGCGCAGCTCTGCAATCTCCTGAACAGATGACCTTTCACAGCCTTGAACCCCATCAACTCCTCAAATCCCATTGTCACTAAAGTCAGCAGTTATGTGTATAAAAAGGAGACGGAGCACAGCAATGCTATTTTTCTTTCAATCTTTGTTTTTTCCACTTTCTTTGCCTCATGCCAACAGACCTATTCTGTAATTCTTTTCCTTAACATTTAAGTTGTCTGGTCTTTCAAGTTTCTTGTTTTTTTTTTTCTATACTTGAATTTTGGGGACTNCTTCTCCTCCTGCCCTCAATCTTTCCCAGCATCAAGGTCTTTTCAAAGGAGTCAGCTCTTCACATCAGGTAGCCAAAGTATTGTAGCTTCATACTCAACCTGAAAGCTAAAGGATGGACACACCTGCCACCCTACGACACACGGTGATTCAACAATATGACTGGGCCCACGAGAGAGTAGCGCCGCCTCAAAGAATTAAAAGCTGGTGGGAGCGCAGCTCTGCAATCTCCTGAACAGATGACCTTTCACAGCCTTGAACCCCATCAACTCCTCAAATCCCATTGTCACTAAAGTCAGCAGTTATGTGTATAAAAAGGAGACGGAGCACAGCAATGCTATTTTTCTTTCAATCTTTGTTTTTTCCACTTTCTTTGCCTCATGCCAACAGACCTATTCTGTAATTCTTTTCCTTAACATTTAAGTTGTCTGGTCTTTCAAGTTTCTTGTTTTTTTTTTTCTATACTTGAATTTTGGGGACTCATGTCTATTGTAAAATTGCAAGCTATTCAGAAAAGGAAAGAGAAAACTAAAATCCTGCCCCCCCCCCCAGTTTCACTATCTGGAGATGACCACTTTTGATATTTTGGTGAAATCCATTCAGGTTATTCTCTGTGCCAACAGCGTGTCTGTGTCCAGTCTTTACCTCTTTGTCACTTAGTGATGGTCTGCGGATGTGTATCCATCTTCCCTTTTAATGACTATCAGATCAGTTCAGTTGCTCAGTCATGTCTGACTTTTTGCAACCCCATGGACTGCAGAACTCCAGGCTTCCTTGTCCATCACCAGCTCCCAGAACTTGCTCAAATTCATATCTATCAAGCCAGTGATGCCATCCAACCATCTCATCCTCTGTTGTCCCCTTCTCCCCCTGCCTTCAACAGGTGTTACTTTATACAAATTATGTTGTACCTTTATATAATTTCTATTTTTCATAATTTAAGACAATGTTTCAGATAAGCATTTTGTGCATTTTTCTTTCACCATTTTTCAGCAATGAAATTATAGATACCAAAGGCACAGATTATGTATGTTTTGATACATGATGACTGAGTTTGCTACTAAGGCTGCATGAGCATGCCCCTTGATATTTTTTTATTTTTCTGGCCCCATCCTCCTCCTTCATGCTCACAGTTGCCAAGAGCTAACCAGTCCTCAAGATTCAGCTGTAGTGTCACTGCTCCTGGGAAGCCCCTCCCACCTTATTCAGAAATGTACCCGTTATCTTCTCGTGTTCTCTCGTGAACCCTTCTGCAGAGCCTTCGTGTAGCTCTTGTCACATGCACACAACATATTCTGCATGTCCATCCTTTTCACGGCTGCTGGTTCCCACAGCACAGAGATCATGGGATGATATACACAGCATCCTGAGATGTTTTCTGACTTTCTGGGTTCAAATATCAGCTCCGTCACTTACTACCTGTGCATGTAAGGAAGGTCTTTAAGTTTCATTTTCCTATTTGTAGAATGGAGACAGATGTAATATCTACTCACAGGATAAGTAGGATAACTTAATGAGATAATGTGGTTGTATTAGACAACATTTTCCAGAGTAAGAGAGCCAATAGGATGTCTATGGACCTCTCTGTAAATCTATGCTTGTGTCTAGATGTATCTATGTCTCTGTCATCCATTTTCTACCTAGAGATTTATCATGAGGGATGGGCTCACACCATTTCAGAGGATGAGAACTCCCACAGTTTGCTGTCTGCAAGTTGGAAGCACAGAAAAAGAAGTCCAAGTATAAAGGTCCAAGAACCAGGGTAGCCAACAGTCTCAATTCCAGACTCGGGTCAGAAGATGAGATATCCCAGCTCAAGCACCAAGCAGAAAAAAAGGAGAAGAAAAGCCCTCCTTTGTCTTTGGGTTCTATCCCCACCTTAAAGGGATTTGACAGTGTTCATCCACATTGGGAGAGGGATCTACTCTCCTGAATCCACCAATTCAAATGCTAATTTCATCCAGAAACACCCTCAAGGACACACCTAGAAATAATGTTTAAACTGGGTTTCCCACAGCCAGTCAAGTTGACATATAAGAGTAACCATCTCATGTATACCAAGGGTAAAGTAGTTAGACCCAGTGATGAAAAGTATACAATATTGAGTACTCATTTGTGTCAGGCACTGTGTCCACTGTATTTTTGATCCATAACTTTCATAATTTCTGGGTTACTTTAATAGTAGCTTGTTCCTTAACTTCCAAAGTGAAAGTCACTCAGTCATGTCTGACTTTTTGTGACCTCACAGACTGTAGCCTGCTGGGCTCCTCTGTTCATGGGATTCTCCAGGCCAGAACACTGGAGTGGATATCCATTCCCTTCTCCAGGGGATCTTTCCAACCCAGGGATCGAACCCAGGTCTCCCGCACTGCAGAAGGATTCTTTACCATCTGAACCACCAGGGAAGTCCTAACTCCCAAAGTTAACACTTAAAATCCATTGCTGCTTATTTGATCTTTCTTTTTTTTTTTTTTTTTTTTTTTTTCCTATTGCCCTTCAGAAGGAATCAGGCTCTCCAGACGAATGCTCCTTCTGTTTCTATGTGTTGATGCCTTTAAATCTTCCAAACCCTTTGCCCAAAGGCCTTTTCCTATCTCAGCATCACAGGTCATCTCTACATGTCTAAACTACTTCCATCTTTTGAGACATTCCTCCATTTCTGTTTCCCTATTAAAATGTAAAGTAGTTAGCATTTTCTGTCTTGTATTTTCAGTTTTTACATGCAGTTCATATCTTCCCTGGACATCTCTCTTTAACCCTGGTACAGTGGTTAAAAAAAAAAAAATGGCTGTCAACATAGGAGACACAAGAGACATGAGTTTAATCCCTGTGTCAGGAAGATCCTGTGGAGTAGGAAATGTCAACCTGTTCCAGTATTCATGCCTGGAAAAGCCCTGGATGAGGATCCTGGTGGGCTATACTCCACAGGGTCACAACGAGTTGGACACAACTGAATGAGCAGGCACACACACACACACACACACACACACACTCCCCAGTAAATGTGAGCCCAGAAGACCAGAGACTGCAGACCACACTTACCCACATTTTGCCTTCCTACATGACTGGCAAAGTTACTAGAACATGTCAAATGTTTATAAAAGAATATAAGCTATTTCTTAGATGTAGTGTCTACCATAATAACACATACTAATACTTTTTGAGGACTTCTTTTATGAAAGATGTTGCTAAAGACTTTCAATAAATATCTTCTATATTCTTCTCAGTAGCCCTCTGACATGGTTGCTGTCTTTATCTTCACATTCTCTTTTTTCTAGATGACTAACAGAGAGGTTATATTGCTTGCCCAAAGTTACACAGCTGTTACCTGGCAAAGGCAGTGTTTAAACCAAGGCAGTTTGACTCCTGAGACTATGTTTTAGACATGGTATCTCTGTGCAGGACAGCCGACAGAGAATGGTGCTGATCAGAGATGATATGTCTTTCAGGACAGTACATCAAGGCCAAACAACACACACGTATCGAGAAATGAAAGGTGGTTCTCCCTCAGAGAGCTTACTCCAGGGGAACTTGACCTCCACTTAAAGAAACAAACCAAAAAGTCTACTCCCAACAAAGACAGTATTATTCTTGGTACCTTAACCCCAACATTTGGCTTTGATGTGCCCCATTAATGACTCCTAAATGCAGACCCTTTAAAGAAGTTAGTTCAAATCATAGTTGTTACATTTTATAAAACACAAAGGAATCACTTCCATAGAGAAATTAAAAGTAACAATTTATTTCTACCGTTCTCTTTATTGACTAATGACTAGAATAATAGAATGATGCCTGTGCGTGCCCAAAAGGCCATCTCCATCTCAAAACTGGTTGTTGGATCAGCTGCCTTTATCCTGCACACACCTTAATCCACAGCTATATCCCATGTTTTGGGGACTTCCCTGGTGGCTCAGATTGTAAAGAATCCGCCTGCAATGTGGGAGACCTGGGTTTGATTCCTGGGTTGGGAAGATCCCCTAGAGGAAGGTATGCTGAACAGCTCCAGTAGTCTTGCCTGAAGAATCCACATGGACAGAGGAGCCTGCTGGGCTACAGATAATCCATGGGGTCACAAAGAGTTGGACACGACTGAGCAACTAAGCACATATCTCACATTTTATGTTAGAAGATAGCAATAAGTAATTATGCCATTGGTTTTAGGAAACATATTATTAGCCTCAATGTAGGATGATTTGTTCCAAAATCTAAGAATTATTAAAGTGCTTCACAATGAGTCATGTAACACTCCCCCAGGACTCTTTCCCTGTGACATGAAAGACAGTAGCAGATATGCTAGAAATTACCTGAGCCAAACTCAGGAATTACCCTATCAATAAATATTTATTCAGTGCTATGGCCTGACTATAACTGAAATGAGCACTGTATTAATAAACTGAGTCTTTGTAGACTAGTGCTAGGGCTTTTTATACTATGAAATAAAACAGGAATTTGCTGTTTGTGGAGTTCGGGGTGTCATGCCAGGTGCTTCATATGCACAGTTTTATTCCGTTCTCACAACTGCCTTATGCGTTGGTGGGTTTTTAATCACTATTCTGCTAGGGAGGGCTCCAGGCTTTGTACCCTTCAAGGTTTGGTGAAGAAACTAAAGACCCTCCAGCTTCTCTAAGCAAAAATATTTGTATATAGGAATTAGAGGCTCGTGCAACCATTAGAATATCTTTCCAGGAAAAATAAAAATAAAAAACAGGAAAGAAAAGCAGGGAAATCATTAGCAAAATCCCCAAATCAGAAAACCTGTGCACAGAATCTCACCATCTGCAGCACCAAAGCAAGAGATTAAAGATGTTCACTCCAACGGAGCTAAAAACATCAGCAATCACAGCAAAGAGCCTGTTGAAGCTATCCACTACCTTATTCCTTTCTAAGGGCTCCTTCTAGCACCCTATAAGGCTGCTATGACCCTCACATCTGTCCATGTTTCTGCCTGTAATTGCCACTGGAGAATAAGAACACTGAATGAGATTTTTCAATATCTTAATTTTTTTTTTTGGCCGCACCGCACACCATGTGGGATCTTAGTTTCCCAACCAGGTATCATACTCATGTCCCCTGCATTGGAAGTGTGGAGTCTTAACTCCTGTATCACCAGGGAAGTCCCTGAATGAGATTACTGAACGTCTAAATCTTACAAATGGAGTGAAGTTGAACTTGGAATATTATAAGGGAAAGACTTCTAGCTCACGTTATTCTCCTTCTATAAAGAGGACAACGTAGAATGAGCTGGTAATGATGCCACACTGACTGCAGAAATTCAGAACTATGTTTATAAGTGTGAGAAACTTGCTTACAGGCATATATTAATAATAGGCCATTATTAGCAGACATGTCACCTATGTATCCGCAAAGATCTCATTTTAACGTGTGTTCTACTGAATTACGTAACTACATAAGAATGTTAGCCTAGGTAGCCATGGAAAGCTTCTAGGAGGAGATACAACTAGAGTTAGTCAATGAAAAGATGGGAGCACTAAGAATATTCTAGAAATGGCCTGAGTAATCAGAGAGGATCACGCTAGTGAGCAGCAAATTATTTGAAGGACAATAAATCTGTTTTTTGAGCATTTCTTGTCCCTGTCTCCAGTTCCCAAACCACCCCGGATAGCGAACAAATAATTGCTGAAATAATGATAATGATCTGTAACCAGTCATGCTTCGAGACGTCTGGATCCCTTTAGATAGGCATGGAGGACTGAAAGAGGTCATGTCATCCTCTGCCTTCTATTATTACTGGCTAAAAAAAAAAAAAAAAGGTGAGCGGAGGGGTGAACTCTGGGACCAGCAAGATTTAATTGCTTCTAGTCTCAGAAATCAGTAGCTTAGATGAAACTGAGGTATTTTATTTTTTTAACCCGTTTTCTCCTGTTTATCCTATGTTGACAAAGATCTGACTGGGTGGGAGATGGAAGGAACAAGATAGTGAACAAACCAGGTATTTAGATGTAAATATAAAACCCAGATCGTTCTCCATTTCAGAGGTACAGGATTTGACAATCATTACCCTGAAAACAGCTTCAGCTCGCTGCAGACTTCCTCTCTTCTCTGCCCATTTCCAGCAACAAAGCCATCATGAAGAAGGATGTTCAAAGACATCACATCTATAACCTTTGCCAAAGGCACACACAATCTTTCGAAGGAAGACTTTTATTTTCCCTGTCACCTTTAATGCTGGATATACCAGCTGAAAGCTGAATTCCAAGTATCAGGTCACTGCACGGAAGCTTCCTAAAGACATGGAGCTTGAAAAGAAATCTTTTCGGAATGTCACTCCTCGTTCAGCTCACACTTTCCTGATGTAGCCCAATGCACTAATTGGCCTTGCTGTCGATGACAGGCAAAGAAAAAAAGAGAGAGAGAAATAACCACAACATCATTTGTCAACATCGTATTCATGCCCATAATGATGAGCCCAGGTCTCAGTTCAGAGGAATTAATTGAGATGCACCCAGGAAATGACCAAGGAACAGCTTCTTTGTACACATGTTGTATGAAGGACCGTGTTCTTTCCCTGGAAAAGAACCCTGTGCATTTTCTCCATTTGAGTTTTGAAAGAACCATTTGGAATTCTCAATTATGATAATCAGATGGCTAAGAGTTTACATTTTTCTCCAAGGTTTTAGAATTGGGCAATTTTATTCTTTTATAAAGGGCTTCCCTGGTGGCTCAGTGTTAAAGAGTCTGCCTGCCAATGCAGGAGACCCAGGTTCAATCCCTGAGTCAGGAAGATCCCCTGGAGAAGGAAATGGCAACCCATTTCAGTATTCTTGCCTGGGAAATCCCATGGACAGAGGAGCCTGGTAGGCTACAGTCTGTGGGGTTGCAATAGTTGTACATGACTAAGCAACTGAACACACACACAAGAAAGTAAAGTAAAACTCAGGGGCAATTTCCTTCTCCAGGCAATCTTTCAGACCCAGGGATCGAACCCACGTCTCAAGGGTCTCCTGCATTGGCAGGCAGATTCTTTACCACTGAGCCACCTGGGAAGCCTTCATTCCTTTTCTTGGTTTAACCTTGGTTAACATTTCAGTTTGTAGCACTGCTATATACTATGATCAGTCATGTCTGACTCTGCAATCTCCTGAACTGTAGCCTGCTAGGCTTCTCTGTCCAAGGGATTTTCCAGGCAAGTGTACTTGAGTGGGTTGCCATTTCCTCCTTCAGGGGATCTTCTCAACACAGGGATCCAACTTGTGTCTCCTGCATTGACAGGTGGATTCTTTACCACTGAGCCACCTAATCCAGCCCAACAAACACTGCTATTTCCCTGAGTTTCAATTACCTTAGGAATATGATGAAGATATCAAAAATAAAAACTTAAATCTTTATTCCCAGTTTGTTAATCCTAACAGACAAAATTTTAGTTTTCACCAGCTTGGATTATATTTTGAGTATCTAGTTGCTTTGTGACCTGTCAGAAAAAATTGACATCATAATAGTGGATGAGTAAAAGCTATTGACACGTTTGGTTATTAGTCAGTGAAGGATCCCAGATTTGCTTTGCTTCAGAGACTCACTGAAAACTGTCACATTTATATCTTTGTTTACTGGAGCTCAGTTATTTTGCGACTACAATTGTAATCTCCTCTTCAAAGGGCAGGAAACTGGTCTCAATGTAAAAGTTCAGTTCAGTTCAGTTCAGTCGCTCAGTCGTGTCCGACTCTTTGCAACCCCATGAATTGCAGCACGCCAGGCCTCCCTACCCATCACCATCTCCTGGAGTTCACTCAAACTCACGTCCAACAGAGGGGTCTCCAGGTCCCTGCAGCCATGTTTGATCACAGGGAAACCTCTGGCTAGAAGCACTGGTCCACAGGAGAGTGTAAAGTGAGATCTCTCCCAGGAGTCATAAAGCTTCAGTTCAGTTCAGTTCAGTCGCTCAGTCATGTCCGACTCTTTGCAACCCCATGAATTGCAGCACGCCAGGCCTCCCTACCCATCACCAACTCCTGGAGTTCACTCAGACTCACGCCCATTGAGTCAGTGAGGCCATCCAGCCATCTCATCCTCGGTCGTCCCCTTCTCCTCCTGCCCCCAATCCCTCCCAGCATCAGAGTCTTTTCCAATGAGTCAACTCTTCGCATGAGGTGGCCAAAGTACTGGAGCTTCAGCTTCAGCATCATTCATTCCAAAGAAATTCCAGGGCCGATCTCCTTCAGAATGGACTGGTTGGATCTCCTTGCAGTCCAAGGGACTCTCAAGAGTCTTCTTCAACTTAAGATCCCTCAATCACCATTCAAAGCCAGATCCTTCCTGCCAAAAGAGAACAGCATTAAATGGCAGTCCTTCTGAGTAGCTTCCAGGCTGATGCTATGTAAAGCATCTTGGTGCTATGTAACTATGCTATGTAAAGCATCTTTGTGAAAATCTTCATTACCATTTGAAAACATCGGAGGCTTTAGAACTGCTTCAGGTCTTTCAAAAACCCATCTTGCATTCCTGCTAGCAGGAAGAGATTCAATCAGCCAGAGTCACTTCTCAGCCCAAAGATTCAGAATCTTGATGCCATGTAGTAGCATCTTGCATCTCTTTAGATCACCCAAAGTTGAATCGTCTAATTGCTCACGCTCAATTTATTTGTGCTCCTTGGCTGCCTTCACATGGGCAGCGCAGACAGTCTGAAAAGAGGGCAGAGTGTAAAAAGCATTCCAATTAGCAACTGGTAATTCCTGTAATTGAGGAATCAGCCTCCAGGTGAAGGTATTGATTCATTTTGATAATATTATATATGCTGTGAAATTCTCTAATAGTTAAACCGCCACTGAGATCTACAGAGGTAATAATACGTGCTTAATAATGTTTCACGCAACACTACACATCTGAAAATGCATTTCACGACATGCACTTTTCAGCTTCCCCGTGAATTAGCAGGCAGGGGCTCTGTGGACACTGCTATCAGCACAGAATCTCAGTGTTGGGCCAGGGAAGTTTTCCTGTCAATACCTTCAAAGTGGATAAACCTGTATGCTTATCTCCTTTCATCAAAACAGGGCTTAAGACACAGTCACTCTTCTCAGGACCCAGACCAGAACTGCCATGGTCATTTCTGAGCTTTGGTTGAAAGAAAAACAAAACTATGACTAAGACTAAGAAACTAAGACTAGACTAAGACTAGAAACTGACTTCGGCTGTTACGGTGAAGGTTTAGCCTGTAGCAGTTACTGGTGTTTGTTGCTAAATAAGTGAGGACACTAACCTCCTGGGACACTGGGGTAGAATACACAAAGGACTCAAGGGGAAAAAAAAAAAAGCAACTGTGAATATATTCCCCGAAATTTGGGAAATATTTCCCCCAAAAATGGAAGAGCCCATCTCAGAGAGGGCACAGGAGCCTAGGGCAGCCCAGAATGGGGTCTGGTTTGTGTTGGGTAAAGTTGCAAAGGCTGACATTGGCATCTGAAGCCTTGGTCTCCACCTCTAACTTTGTTTCCTGCCTGCTGGCAAGGAGGCATGCTCTAACCCTCTCCTAGGGACAAATCATGCCGCCCTGCCTGCCTTCAGAGTTTGTTCCCAGACTTCACGCCTTCCTACAGAACAATTCCATCACTCTATGGATGAGACTTTCCTTTCTTTTCAAGCCTGGCTCTGTCCCATCTCCTTTTCCAGAAATCTTTCCTGCAGCCCCAGGCTTCATTCCCTTCCTTTCCTATCTTGTCTCACCACTGGTGACGTTGACCCACCTGGGCACAAGGCCAGTTTCACACTCCAGTCCCCTTGCTGCCCTTTGCAGAGCCTGAGTGCAGTTGAGTGTCTTTTCTGGAGGGAATGTATTATTTTTGCTTTTGTTTCTGTTCTTGCTTCTTTCTGTTGTGGGGGAAAGACCTATGCACATCATTCAGAGGCTCTGATACTTCACTACCAACATTTTGAAAGCTGCAACATTTTATACAGCCAATATTCCTCAAAACCAGGAAGAGGGAGCAGGGGAGAAGGTGGGGGCATGTGTTGTTCCAGACCTCAGCAGTATCTCAGGGGGAGCACTCAGATGCCTGAGTCTGTGCAAACTTAATAAATGAGGGACCTGGGACTAAATCAGGGCAACTCCACCAAACACTCCTGCTTCTGATATGGCCTAAGCCTGACCATCAAGGGCAAGGCAGCTTATTCACAAAGGCAAGTGTAAAACCTCCAGTCTCAGATAAGATTTAGTATTGATAGGGCTTCCCAGGTGGAGCTAGTGATAAAGCACCCACCAACCAACGCAGAAGACAAGAGACGCAGATTCGATCCCTGGGTCAGCAAGATCCCTCGGAAGAGGAAATGGCAACCACTCCAGTGTTTTTGCCTGGAGAATCCCCATGAGCAGAGAAGCCTGGTAGTCTACAGTCCATAGGATTGCAAACAGTTGGACGTGACTGAAGCGACTCAGCACACTAACACAGATAATTCATTAATTCAGCAAGCACTTCTTGAACATCTAATCTACGCCAGAGCTCATCTAAGTGCAGGAAGTTAGAGCCATTCACAAGGCAAACACTGCCCCTGCCCTCATTTACCATCCATACCTGCGTCAAGAATGCTCCACATGAATGGGAGAGGAGTTCAGTTTCCTCTGCACCTCTGGGATTCAGGTTTTACAGGGTGAATAAGGAGTTTGCCAGGAAGGAACAGGATGCACAAAAACATGACATTTTGAAACCCTTGTGAGTTACTTAAGGAAATGTAAATTGAGATTCAAAGATAAGAACAGAGCTAAAGTGGCTCAGACTCCTTTCATGGAGTGCTTCAAAATCCCATGAAATCACGGCACTGCAAAATCATGGCTTGGCATGAACTCACTGTAGCTTTTTCACTGGCTCTAGATTAAAGCCCCAAATTAATTAAAAAGGTATCTACTCTCCTTCTGTGTCCACTCCGGCTTCAGAAGCAGCAGGTCATAAATGACATACATTATGAGAGTGGGAGGGACCAGAACTTCTCTTTCCTGAGGATTACCTCCCACGCCCATGACTACTTCAGGGTCCTACACACGTGGATAAAGTCATTGCCAGATTCCTGAAAGCAGGCACGGCTGATACATAGCAAGGAAGGAAAAGGACCGCCAAATACATCAGCAGATCACACCCACCTTCCTGTGAGGCATTCCTGCTGGAGAAACTGCTCCCTACATGTCCTCTGATCACCGCCAGTACATCTTTACGTCCTGGGGAAAACACATGATTTATCTTATCCCACTCCTGTGATATTTATCTCATCACATTAAAATTTGCACCGTTCCAACAGCTTTGTTTATGGTAGGGTGCAGGATAAATATTTTATTTCCTGATGGGTGCCTGGGTTTTCTTTGCCAGCATTAAAATCAGGGTACACTGACTGGAGATAGGAATCTGGATATTTACCAGTACAAGGAGATGATACACAGATGCTAATGAAAGCTCTGAGGGTAGTTTTCCAGGCTGTTGAATGTAATTTCTCACATCTCCGAATGGTTATAATAGGGAAACACCCTGAAAAGAATTCTCTAATGGCTGTGCGTATATAGCAGGGGATCGTTGGAAAGTTAATTAGCCATGAAAAGCAGATCTTTCCTCATTCATTCATTCAGTATGGTGGACTGTGTCAGACTGAACAGTGACCCTCTATGCCTCTCTCTTTCTGCCCACTTTGTCTCCTTGCCTCAAATCCTCACCGCTGCCGAGTTAGCTTTCCTTTAAAAACCAAGATTAAAACTCTAATCTTGCTTTCTCTTAGCAGCTCCCCAAACCTCTCAGACTGAGGTATCTCTTCCTCTCTGTGTGTAACAGCACCACAGGTACACCTCCAGTATAATAATTAATACATTTTAAATTAATGTTGTGTCCATCTCATTGCATAGTTCACTGGACTACGATTCTTTCAACATGGAGAGCATACTTTATTTTTCACTGTATTTACTTCAAACCACCTTTCAAATATGCACTGAATATGGCAAAGATCTCAGCATCTATGAATCAATCTTTTCATTCTTTCTGGCACCTAATACATGTTTGGTTAATGAACAAATGAATCAACAAGGCAGGAGACCTTGGTTGACTGTAAGAAAATCACTTTATTTATTTTTTTTTTCATGTATTCTCAATGAGGGAATTCAGTAAGTATTGTGTTTTGACCTAGAAGGCATTCATGTATTCATTAAATCATTTCACAAGAATTTAATATGTCCCTAATAGCAAACAGGAAAGAAGGAAGATGCAAGCATCTAATCTCAAACTTCATAGAATCCTAGGGGGAAAACTAGGAGAAGCCAGGACTAAGTGCCATAAAAGAATGTTGCCAAAATGGTTGCTAGAAAATTCAGAGAAAATGTAAAGTAAAGGCAGGATCAAGACATTATAATTTTGCTCCTAATTTCCTAGGACTACCCATTGACTCCAGGAAATGGTTGGCTACAGAATTTTGCAGACTCAAGACTCAGAAATGTGCTGCTATTGATCTTCCTTAATTCCCAATATGAAATGTGGCACCAAGATAAATTTTTTTGTATGGAGTCAGCCTAGTGCAGTGAAATCTCAGTTGTTCAGCCTAGACTGAGGCAAAGGCTCAGAGATCTAGTCCTAACTGTAGCTGGGCTGAGATCTCTGAGTCTAAAGTGTAAAGTGGGGACAATTCTTTCAGGCTAGATCACACTGCTTTCACCAAACATACTTTAGGTGGGTTCAGTGTTCTTGGGAATGAAATTCCTCTGTCTGAACATGCAGATCTCTGATAATGAAGATCTCTGCTCTAGTCTCCATAAAAAGCCTTACATACTATGGCAGATTCACTTCATTCCTAGAGCCCATTCATTACGTATACCACACAGTCCCTCGGCACAAACACTGAGGCTGTTAACTACAAAGGAAGACAGAACTGAGTGACCGACAATGCAATCCTAAGAACAATTAATCATTCCACATCTGATTTCCACTTAGAGCAAAGCATGCGGCAACCTCGCTGTCTATCCTCTGCCCCAACTTGCAAGCAGTAACGCACTGTACCATTTCCATATTGAACAAGCAATTAGCTGAACGATATACTGCAAGCTGAGCAAATCTTGCCATGATAAAAGAACTGGTTTCATGTTATCTTTTCCTTTGTATGCCAAAGATTAGAAAATACAAGTTCAAGGGACTGAAGTATCTACAGTACAAACTACTGATGATTTGATGTACTCTCCTCCCTCATGAAAGAAGGAAAACAGTAAGGAAGCTAGAGTAGCTGTCACCTGGAGTAAAAGGCAAATTTGGCCTTGGAGCACAGAATGAAGCAGGGCAAAGACTAATAGAGTTTTGCCAAGAGAACGCATTGGTCATAGCAAACATCCTTTTCCAACAACACAAGAGAAGACGCTATACATAGACATCATCAGATGGTAAACACTGAAATAAGATTGATTATATTCTTTGCAGCCAAAGATGGAGAAGCTCTATACAGTCAACAAAAACAAGACTGGGAACTGACTGTGGCTCAGATCATCAACACCTTATTGCCAAACTCAGACTTAACTTGAAGAAAGTAGGGAAAACCACTAGACCATTCAGGTATGACCTAAATCAAATCCCTAACAATTATACAGTGGAAGTAAGAAATAGATTTAAGGGACTAGATCTGCTAGACAGAGTGCCTGATGAACTATGGACAAAGGTTCATGACACTGCATAGGAGACAAGGATCAACTCCATCCCCAAGAAAAAGAAATGCAAAAAAGCAAAAAGGATGTCTGAGGAGGCCTTACAAATAGCTGTGAAAAGAAGAGAAGCAAAAAGCAAAGGAGCAAAGGAAAGATATACCAATTTGAATGCAGAGTACCAAAGAATAGCAAGGAGAGATAAGAAAGCCTTCCTCAGTGATCATTGCAAAGAAACAGAAGAAAACAATAGAATGAGAAAGACTAGAGATCTCTTCAAGAAAATTAGAGATACCAAGGGAACATGTCATGCAAAGATGGGCTCAATAAAGGACAGAAATGATATGGACCTAACAGAAGCAGAAGATATTAAGAAGAGGTGGCAAGAATACACATAAGAACTGTACAAAAAAAGAACTTTATGACCCAAATGACCACAATGATGTGATCACTCATCTAGAGCCAGACACCCTGGAATGTGAAGTCCAGTGGGCCTTAGGAAGCATCACTAGGAATAAAGCTAGTGGAGGTAATGGAATTTCAGTTGAGCTGTTTCAAATCCTAAAAGATGATGCTATGAAAGTGCTGCACTCAATATGCCAGCAAATTTGGAAAATTCAGCCATGGCCACAGGACTGAAAAAAGTCAGTTTTCGTTCCAATCCCCAAGAAAGGCAATGCCAAAGAATGCTCAAACTACCACAGAATTGTACTCATCTTACATGCTAGTATGGAGAAGGAAATGGCAACATACTCCAGTATTCTTGCTTGGAGAATCCTGTGGACAGAGGAGCCTGGTTGGTTGCTGTCCATAGGGTCGCATAGAGTCAGACACGACTGAAGTGACTTAGCAGCAGCAGCACATGCTAGTAAAGTAATGCTCAAAATTCTTCAAGCCAGTCTTCAACAATTCATGAACTGTGAACTTCTAGATGTTCAAGCTGGTTTTAGAAAAGGCAGAGGAACCAGGGATCAAATTATCAACATCTGCTGGATCATCAAAAAAGCAAGAGCATTCCAGAAAATCATCTATTTCTGGTTTATTGACTAGGCCAAAGCCTTTGACTATGTGGATCACAACAAACTGGAAAATTCTGAAAGAGATGGGAATACTGTCCCACCTAACATGCCTCTTGAGAAATCTGTATGCAGGTCAGGAAGCAACAGTTAGAACTGGACAGGGAACAACAGATGGTTACAAATAGGAAAAGGAGTAAATCAAGGCTGTATATTATCACCCTACTTATTTAACTTATATGCAGAGTACATCATGAGAAACGCTGGGCTGGAAGAAGCACAAGCTGGAATCAAAATTGCCGGGAGAAATATCAATAACCTCAGATATGCAGATGACACCACCCTTATGGTAGAAAGCGAAGAAGAACTAAAAAGCCTCTTGATGAAAGTGAAAGAGTAGAGTGAAAAGTTGGCTTAAAGTTAAACATTCAGAAAACGAAGATCATGGCATCTGGTCCCATCACTTCATGGCAAATAGAAGGGGAAACAATGGAAACAGAGACAGACTTGATTTTGGGGGGCTCCAAAATCACTGCAGATGGTGATTGCAGCCATGAAATTAAAAGATGCTTACTTCTTAGAAGAAATGTTATGACCAACTTAGACAGCATATTAAAAAGCAGAGACATTTCTTTGCCAATAAAGGTCCATCTAGTCAGAGCTATGGTTTTTCCAGTAGCCATGTATTTATGTGAGCATTGGAGTACAAAGAAAGCTGAGCACCGAAGAATTGATGCTTTTGAACTGTGGTGTTCAAGAAGACTCTTAAGAGTCCCTTGGACTGCAAGGAGATCCAACCAGTCCATCCTAAAGGAGATCAGTCCTGAATATTCATTGGAAGGACTGATGTTGAAGCTGAAACTCCAATACTGTGGCCACTTGATGTGAAGACCTGACTGATTTGAAAAGTCCTTGATGCTGGAAAAGATTGAAAGTGAAAGGAGATGGGGATGACAGAGGATGAGATGGTTTGCTGGTTTGAGTTTGAGTAAACTCCAGGAGTTGCTGATGGACAGGAAGGCCTGGCGTGCTGCAGACCATGACAAAGAGTCAGACAGGACTGAGCGACTGAACCAAACTGAACTGAAGGAAGGTAGAGACGGTGCCTTACCACAAAGACCCACCACATACATGATTTCTGTAAGAAAAATAAGATCACGTGATTCTGAAAAGTGATTGATGAGATCCTAGAATGGGATGACTAACTGGGGTGTTTGGAGGAGGAGGAGGAAGAGGAGAAGAAAGAGGAGTGGGAGGAGAAGGGGAGGGGAAGAGGAAGCAAAGGAAGGGGAAGGAAAAGAAGAACCATACTGGATCAAAGCCATACTAAATCAAAAAGTGATCTGGCGCTCCATGCCAGAAATGCACTCCCAGATCAAAATGTGCAACCATTGCTGTTGTTTTGCTTTGCTTTGGCACCAACTAGGTCAGAAGTGCTCAGAAGACCATTCTTTGAAACAGTCTGAGCAAGCAGAAGAGCAATGTCTGTCGTTTCACTCTCCTCATAGTCCCCACAGTTGCAGAAGTCCTTATCTGTATACCAAGTGTAGCTTCCCAGGCCTTGCTGCCTATCACCTGGAGGCTGAAACGTGATTGATGATGTTATACATGGATCTGCTTCTGTCCTCATCACTCGGCATCTTTAAACATCCTCAGCTTTCCTTTGTTATCTTTGTATTTTTCTTATTTTATCCCTATTTCCATGTGTCATTGACTATTCAATATATTTTTTTGTTTCGATCACAACATCTTATTAATAACCCCCTAAATGACATTTTATGATTTGGTGTAATAGTAATCTTCTAATTACAAGGTCCTTCTCTTTCTGGTATTAGTATTTAAAGTCATGACTAACATCCCAAATGTTCATCACTTTAATTTCTGTGCAGTATTTAACACAAGACATGTGGCAAGTGGATGGAATGTGCAGGTGAGAGAATGAATTAATGGTTGTCTGTGTGGTTTTATTTAGGCTGTGGAATAGAGTCTACAGTCACTCAGTTCATTTCTGGAAAACAAATGCTTGCCACACATGATAAAGTAATAACATCAGGGGCCAACTGTAACCATATATAAAAAACAATTTAATCTAATCCTTACTAATTCACAGACAGAAGTTCAGAAATAAGTTAATTTGTCCAAAAGCATATTTCAAGCAAATGACTGATCCGGGATTCAGATTCAGTCATTCGCAGTATCAATAGATGTCTTCATAATACGAATTCAGCGGGAAAGAGAAAAAGGGAAGAAGGGCGGCAGAAACAATGTCCCATCTATATCCACTACTATACACTCCCCACAAACTCTCCAAGATGACTTGAAATTCCAGGATGAAAGTTTTGATCCCTTTCTATAAAATATTTTCTCTATGAAAGATTTTTCCATAAGAACACAAATATCAGTAACAAGAGAAAGATTAATTGTCAGCTCTCAGTCATCATCACATTCAGGACAATTATATCTGGCTCTCCGCCTAAGGCTGATAAGGACCAGGGGGAGCTAGTACCCAATGTAGAGAGCCTCAGGCTTAGGGGAGGTGGGAAGCTACTTCGGTGTTTTGGTCCTGGCATTGCGTAATGTATGCTTTCACACTGGCCTTCGGGGAAGTGTAACTAATTTAACAAAATCTAATCCTAAAAAGAATTAGAAAAGAATAAAGACTGAGACATTTCTGCCCTGCCTCCATGTGTATTTCATCAATAATCCCTGCTAAAGAGATGTTTAAGACTTCTGTTTGATGCTGCTTACATGGCCTTCTTCACAATGGCCCATTCTTGGTCCCTTGGTATGTTATACATTTCTCAAGAATTATTAACAAGGGGTGTGATCTTTGTCTTCCGATTTGGCTCCTGGTTTATAGAAAAACAATTCAAGGGCAAACAGATCTATGTTATGACATCTACAGAAATACTCATCCTAGAAGCAAACAAGGTATCAGTCAAGAATTATAGAGAAGGTCCAATGGTTTTTAACAGTTGCTTCATGGGAACAAAGTGAAAGAAGAGAAAGAGGCAGGGAAGTGGGAGTTGGGGTGAAGAGAGGGAGGCAAGGAGGGAGAGAAATAAAAAGCTTACCTCTACAACTCCTTCATTGTGCAGACTGGCTTTTTCCTATCCAGAGACTTCTAACAATTCTACCTATATAACCCACGGATCTGGGATGAAACCTACTTCAAGCTCCATATTCCTATTGGCAACTTCTCTATTTCTGTATATATGGTCATCAACAGACATTTACTCCCTCAAGCAATAGGGTTCTGTCTCTTTAAAAACTCCATCATCCAAAACTATTTTTCAACATGACTATTGACTGTAAAAGAAAAGAAATTAGAGAAAAGGCAAACATAACAAATGACCAATAAATGTCAACTATGATGATGGCAATGATTGATAATAATGATCAGAACCATTTTTGCTAACAAGTATCTGAAAGACATAATTGATATTATGTGACTTATAATTTCCATATGTGTGTGTATCTTTTTGCCTAACTCATTTTAAAGTCAGTGCACAATTTTGTGTATCACACACACAGTCTATGGCTTTGATACTTCCAATTAAATATTATACAAGAGACTTAAAGTTGATCATTTCTTTGAACTTTCTTTTGGTCCTTTCTACCCTGCTACCACCAACAGAAAAAGTAAAATTGACTCTAAAGAATCAGTATTCCCCAAATCTCATAACTCAACCAAGACTCTTTCAACTGCAAACCAGAGGCCTCCCAATATGACAGTGCTCTCGTGCTGAGGAAGCTCATGTTTGCCTGTGAGGATCTTGATTGGAATGTTTTTCTCCTTCTTAGGAGAGTTAGCAGAAACCACATTGTTAGGGCAGGTCAAAGACTCAGAAAACTATATCACTACCAAGACTTAGCTCAAGTCAGACTATGTTCGCTTAAGTACCTGGAGTGGTTGTGGGGAACTAGCTGTTGCTGCTGCTGCTAAGTCGCTTCAGTTGTGTCCGACTCTGTGTGACCCCATAGACAGCAGCCCACCAGGCTCCCCTGTCCCTGGGATTCTCCAGGCAAGAACACTGGAGTGGGTTGCCATTTCCTTCTCCAATGCATGAAAGTGAAAAGTGAAAGTGAAGTCGCTCAGTTGTGTCCGACTCTTAGTGACTCCATGGACTGCAGCCAACCAGGCTCCTCCATCATGGGATTTTCCAGGCAAGAGTACTGGAGTGGGGTGCCATTGCCTTCTCCGAGGAACTAGCTATACTCTTTTTTTTAAAAACCGGGGATATTTTATGAGTTCCACTGTGTTGTTGTTTCACTGTGTTTGCTGTTTGTTTATTGCTTATATGTTTCACTGTGTTGTTTATTGTTTTTTTTAAAGAAGCAATCTAATGTATTTCATTGTGCTGTTCTTCATTCTTTTTTTAAAAAGCATATGCAAAATCAATTAGACAAATACATCAAACAAAACAACTCTCAGTTTTCTCTGTATCTGCAGATCCTAGTATAGCATACATGACAGACATCCAATACCTGATGTTTAACCATCAATTTATGAGCTTGTGGCCCTAAAGAATCTCATTTGCTAATGATATCAGGTGTTTAGGAGAAAAAAAGAAAACAGTATCTTTATGGCAAGCACTGTTAAAAGATGAACTGAGGCATGTTAAAATTTTAAGTTTATTTCAGCAAAAATTAATGGGACCTGAGCAGTGCCAAACTGGAAGTGGTTAGGAGACCTCCACCCAGGGAAGCTCCAGGAGAGATTTTTAGAGAAGAGATAGGACAAAATAAGAAAATTATTCACTCAGTCAGTTCAGTTGTTTGTGATCAGTTGTCCTGAGGTTTCAATTTTGTAACCTTGAGGCATCTTCATGGTTAGAATTTGGTTTGCTTACATAGGCACCATTTCAGTCTGTTGGCTTCTTTAATTACTTTAATAGTATGGACTCTAGATTTATGAGCAAATAAGGGGGAGTTTGTTTAAAACAGAATCCATGTTCATGTTCCTATATGGCTCTTATAAGTCAGAACAGGTACATTGTTGTGTTAATTAGACTATGAGCAACAGAATCCTAAAAGGATGACAAATACCTTCTGATTAGTTACTTGAGTCATTCAGTCCAAATCTTTGCAACTCCAAGGACTGCAGCATCCCTGTCCATCACCAACTCCTGGAGCTTGCTCAGACTCACGTCATCGAGTCAGTGATGCCATCCAACCATCTCATCCTCTGTCGTTCCCTTCTATTTCTGCTTTCAATCTTTCCCAGCATCAGGGTATTTTCCTATGAGCCCATCAGGTAGCCAAAGTATTGGAGTTGCACCTTCAACATCAGTCCTTTCAATGAACGTTGAGGACTGATTTCCTTTAGGATGGACTGGGTTGGATCTCCTTTTAGACCAAGGAACTCTTGAGAGTCTTCTCCAATACCACAGTTCAAAAACATCAGTTCTTCAGCGCTCAAATTTCTTTATAGTCCAACTCTCACATCCATACGTGACTGCTGAAAAACCATAGCTTTGACTAGACAGATCTTTGTTGGCAAAGTAATGTCTCTGTATTTTAATATGCTATCTAGGTTGGTCATAGCTTTTCTTCCAAGGAGCAAATGTCTTTTAATTGCATGGCTCCAGTCACAATCTGCAGTGATTTTGGAGTCCCCAAAATAAAGTCTCTCACTGTTTCCACTGTTTCCCCATCTATTTGCCATAAAGGGACCAGATGTCATGATCTTAGTTTTCTGAATGTTGAGTTTTAAGCCAACTTTTTCACTCTCTTCTTTCCCTTTCATCAAGACGCTCTTTAGTTCCTCTTCCCTTTCTGTCATAAGGATGGAGTCATCTGCATATCTGAGGTTAATGATATTTCTCCTGGCAGTCTTGATTCCAGCTTATGTTTCATCCAGCCCAGTGTTTCTCATAGCATACTCTGTATATAAGTTAAATAAACAGGATGACAATAGACAGCCTTGATGTATTTCTTTCCTGATTTGGAACCAGTCTGTTGTTCCATGTCTGGTTCTAACTGTTGCTTCTACCTACATACAGATTTCTCAGGAAGCAGGTAAGGTGGTCTGGTATTTCCATCTCTTTCAGAATTTTCCACAGTTTGCTGTGATCTACACAGTCAAAGGCTTTAGCATAGTCAATAAAGCACATGTTTTTCTGGAATATTTTTGCTTTTTCGGTGATCCAATGGATGTTGGTAATTTGATCTCTTGTTCCTCTGCCTTTTCTAAATCCAGCTTGGACGTCTGGAAGTTCAAGTACTGTTGAAGTCTGGCTTGGAGAATTTTGAGCATTACTTTGCCAGTGTGTGAGAGATGAATTCAAGGGTGTGGTAGTTTGAACATTCTTTGGCATTGCCTTTCTTTGGGATTGGAATGAAAACTGACCTTTTCCAGTCNATAGGCACCATTTCAGTCTGTTGGCTTCTTTAATTACTTTAATAGTATGGACTCTAGATTTATGAGCAAATAAGGGGGAGTTTGTTTAAAACAGAATCCATGTTCATGTTCCTATATGGCTCTTATAAGTCAGAACAGGTACATTGTTGTGTTAATTAGACTATGAGCAACAGAATCCTAAAAGGATGACAAATACCTTCTGATTAGTTACTTGAGTCATTCAGTCCAAATCTTTGCAACTCCAAGGACTGCAGCATCCCTGTCCATCACCAACTCCTGGAGCTTGCTCAGACTCACGTCATCGAGTCAGTGATGCCATCCAACCATCTCATCCTCTGTCGTTCCCTTCTATTTCTGCTTTCAATCTTTCCCAGCATCAGGGTATTTTCCTATGAGCCCATCAGGTAGCCAAAGTATTGGAGTTGCACCTTCAACATCAGTCCTTTCAATGAACGTTGAGGACTGATTTCCTTTAGGATGGACTGGGTTGGATCTCCTTTTAGACCAAGGAACTCTTGAGAGTCTTCTCCAATACCACAGTTCAAAAACATCAGTTCTTCAGCGCTCAAATTTCTTTATAGTCCAACTCTCACATCCATACGTGACTGCTGAAAAACCATAGCTTTGACTAGACAGATCTTTGTTGGCAAAGTAATGTCTCTGTATTTTAATATGCTATCTAGGTTGGTCATAGCTTTTCTTCCAAGGAGCAAATGTCTTTTAATTGCATGGCTCCAGTCACAATCTGCAGTGATTTTGGAGTCCCCAAAATAAAGTCTCTCACTGTTTCCACTGTTTCCCCATCTATTTGCCATAAAGGGACCAGATGTCATGATCTTAGTTTTCTGAATGTTGAGTTTTAAGCCAACTTTTTCACTCTCTTCTTTCCCTTTCATCAAGACGCTCTTTAGTTCCTCTTCCCTTTCTGTCATAAGGATGGAGTCATCTGCGTATCTGAGGTTAATGATATTTCTCCTGGCAGTCTTGATTCCAGCTTATGTTTCATCCAGCCCAGTGTTTCTCATAGCATACTCTGTATATAAGTTAAATAAACAGGATGACAATAGACAGCCTTGATGTATTTCTTTCCTGATTTGGAACCAGTCTGTTGTTCCATGTCTGGTTCTAACTGTTGCTTCTACCTACATACAGATTTCTCAGGAAGCAGGTAAGGTGGTCTGGTATTTCCATCTCTTTCAGAATTTTCCACAGTTTGCTGTGATCTACACAGTCAAAGGCTTTAGCATAGTCAATAAAGCACATGTTTTTCTGGAATATTTTTGCTTTTTCGGTGATCCAATGGATGTTGGTAATTTGATCTCTTGTTCCTCTGCCTTTTCTAAATCCAGCTTGGACGTCTGGAAGTTCAAGTACTGTTGAAGTCTGGCTTGGAGAATTTTGAGCATTACTTTGCCAGTGTGTGAGAGATGAATTCAAGGGTGTGGTAGTTTGAACATTCTTTGGCATTGCCTTTCTTTGGGATTGGAATGAAAACTGACCTTTTCCAGTCCTGTGGCCACTGTTGAGCTCTCCCAATTTGCTGGCATATTGAGTGCAGCACTTTCTCAGCATCATCTTTCAGGATTTCAAAGAACTCAACGGGAATTCCATCACCTCCATTAGCTTTTTCATAGTGATGCTTTCTAAGACCCACTTGACTTTGTATTCCAGGATATCTTGCTCTAGGTGAATGATCACACCATCTTGATTATCTGGTTCATGAAGACCTTTTTTGTATAGTTCTCTATATTCTTGCCACCTCTTCTTAATATCTTCTGCTTCTGTTAGGTCTATACCATTTCTGTCCTTTATTGTGCCCATCTTTGCATGAAATGTTCCCTTGATATCTCTAATTTTTTTTGAAGAGCTCTTTAGTCTTTCCCATTCTGTTGTTTTCCTCTATTTCTTTGCGTTGATGACTGAGGAAGGCTTTCTTATCTCTCTGTGCTATTCTTCGGAACTCTGCATTCAGATGGGTATATCTTTCCTTTTCTCCTTTACCTTTAGCTTTTCTTCTTTTCTCAGCTATTTGTAAGGTCTCCTCAGACAACCGTTTTGCTCTTTTGCATTTCTTTTTCTTGAGGATGGTTTTGATCCCTGCCTCTTGTACAAATGTCACGAACCTCCGTCCATAGTTCTTCAGGCACTCTGTCTATGAGATCTAATTCCTTGAATTTACTTGTCACTTCCACTGCTATCTATGCATGATAAACGTGGAAAATCCACCCAGCAGAGGGGGCTGTAGGCCTAAGAGTTCCACCTGCCATGATATGCAAATGAAGCAGATTTTAAAATTCTACTAATCTTTATATCCTTCAAGATATTTGTTATGGCAAGAGATATATCAAATATATCAAAATAGCCAATGTATCTTTTTATCTACTCTTCTACTCCATACTTTTATAATAATTATCATAATACAGAAATTGGATTCTGAGTCAGGGCATGGGGATGGAGACTAAGCAAAGGTAAGGTTGCATTTAATTCTAGGAATTGATATGGGGAAGAAGTGAAGGGATTAAAAAGAACTATTTGAAGTACTTTTCCAAGATGCTTGGAAAAGTTTGAAGTTTTACAGCAAGCTCATAAATTATTACAGTGAGTCAATTTTCTTGTTCAGTGTGAGGTTGTTAGCAAGCTCATACTGTGCTTAAAAAGTGTTGCCTTATTGTGCAGTGTGGTCTCCAGAGTGGGGATGGAGTTGACGGGACTTGATGGTGGCATGGGGGTTGATCTGCACAACTATTTTCAGAAACTTTGCACGGCTAAGTGCTGCTCAGGTTGTTTTGCACACGGCCCAGAGAGCCTCTGGGGAAACAGTAGAGTTCATAATGAAATACCCAGGACGCAAGGACAAAGACTCCACATAAACAAGGGGACAAAAGAAACTTATTCAGAAAAATGATTGGCAAGATGCTTGAAGTTAGTTCTGAAGGCTGATTTTTAGTAGGACACATTATTTTGGCTACATCTGTCTTCTGACCCCCACATAATGTATTGATTAATCTCAGTTCACTAAGGATATGGAAAAAGGCAACACTAAGACTAAGTCATAGAAAGTCACTAATAGTTATAGCCATGATGGGGAGATGTCCCTTTTTCTCCTAGCTGCAGGCAATGAAACCTCCAATCCATCACGACTAGGATTTGGAGGCTGGAGGGTATGACACAGCTAATGGTAGAGGCTCTTGAGCTGCATTAATGGGTAAGGCCAGGAGGTGTCACAATGCAGGCCAATCAACCAGCTCTAACTGGACCATTTGGATGTCTCCCAAAGAGACTGTATAAGACCCCTGCAGGAAAGAATTTTAAGACCTGGTAATTCCAGTGGTGGTAGCTCAGAGCCAAACAGATTCCAATCACACTCAGTAATATTATTCTTGCTTTTTTAATAAAAATTGTCCCCAGGTTACATCTAACTAAAATAAAACATCCCAATATGATAACTTGATTTGCTCAGGTTCCTGGGTTACCTTTGCCAGTGAAGACATATTACTAGTTTACTTTGTAAACCTGCCACAGGGGAAGTGGCCATTTCAAAATATGTTCAGTGGGTTGGTCTTAATAGAAGAGCAAAATACATGAGATTGGCAATGACCTTATTTGCCTTTAAGCATTTTCTTGAATTGACCAGCTAACGAAATAGCTGAAACTTACTGTATTATTCAATATGACTGCTTTCATTGAGTAGGATATCCACCTTCTTGCTCCCTGCCCCCACTGTAACAACATTTCATTACACTCTTAAACGGCCAACATTTGGCAATATAAATCTATTTTAACTTAAACCTTCGATCCCTTAAATATGTGGAGCATAATAGGTTTATGCAACAGATGAAATAATTTTAGAGCTAATACAGACTTGAGAAAATACGCAGTGAATACAACCATTTCATAGGCTGAAAACAGGGTTACAGAAATTACTTAACTTTTCTAACAAGAGTCAGCAGAGCCAGAAGCACATTTTCATTTCTGAACTTCAATGTTCTATTTTTTAAGGTTAATGTAAGTTTTATCTTAATTAAAAATATAATAAAAATAGTATGTTTAGTAATTTTTGCGAAATTTTGGTTACTATATTTTTAAACGCTTTCAGATATTAAAGTCTTCAAAGAAAATTGGCTAATCTTCTGGTCTTCGGTTAACACATACTCACAATATCACGGCCTCTGAGAAGGTTCTGAAGGATTGGGTGAAGAGAGCTTAAATTTATGAAAATCAGCAAAATAAATTAATGTAACTGAATAATTTGGACTATTCAAATAAAAGTTCATGGTTCACTTCAGAAGGCTTTGAAAGGTAAAATCGCTGTATGCTTCTTAAATTAATAGAAACATAGATCAGAAAAGAAAGGAGGAAGACAGGGAGGGGGGAGAAGGAAGAGAGAGAAGCAAAGAAACAAGCGTTCGGGGCTTTTCCAAGATTTACCATTGTTTTTCCACAGATCAAAGAGCATGATACTGAGGGTCACTCCAGCAGATCATTGAATAGAAATCCAGTATGGAAATAAACTAGACAAACGGTACACAAGGCGGTACGCACACTGCTTTCTCTGCGCCAGCCCCATGATGGAGTGGGGCTAGACGAGCAGTCAGCCTATTCAGATTGAAAATAGCTGCCTTTGACCCAGAAGAAGAAAAATGAAGTCCTTTATAAGGTAAGGCAGCAAACAAAAAGCAAGAAATGCTAGGCCATATCTCCACAGTGCACAGCCAATGAGTTCAGAGTCCTAAGAACAGTGTGATGAGGGAGAGGGTATTTTACAGGAAGATTCTCTTCTGTACAACTGTGGTCAGGGAATAGAAACCTCTTTGCTTCTTTAAACTTTTTCTTTCCTTTCTACCCCCAATTTATTTAATCCAAATAAAAATGTATAGACCAATTAATTATGCAGATATAATCCCCAAATAATTATAACCCCAAACAGGGTACACCATAAGTGCTATAATACATCTCATTAATTTTTTTTTAATTGGTGTGCAATGTAATGGAGATCCGCTAAGTATAAGGCTATTCTCCTTGATGGGGCAATAGGGTATGATGACTATTTCTGTTCTCTTGCAGTTGAAAGTCCAATTAGAAAGCGATTCTACTAAATGTATGTTTGTGGTACAAGAGCCTAATTTAAGAAAGATTACCTGGGTGAGTTTCAAATTGTAATCACTGTCATTTTGGAACTTATAAACACTGAAAAATAAGACAGAGTAATCAACAAACTAAAAATATTTAAGACTTTCTAAAAGGTGGACGGGTATAACTGAACAAAGGAAGGAGACCACAGGACAGACCAAAATAGAGGGGAAAACACGGTTACAAAAGGAAGACATAATTTCAGAGGTTGTTCAGATTTGATTAGAGAAAAATAAGAGGGCTCTGGGGACTTCACCAAGGTGCTTAAACTGAGAAAATCTTCTTAGGGCAGCAGGCTGGTTAGAATCTTCTCTGCTTTACGCTTTTCTAAACAGAAACTGTACTACTGGGAATGAAAAGTAGGGCAGTGTCTCAGGTGACCACCCAAGGTGGAACAGAAAGGTTCTTTGCCACAAATACAAAGCATTAGGCACAACTTCTTTAGGAGTATATCCTGCCCAAGATTCCAGAAACAGGCTTCTGTAGTCAGAACTGGCATTCATATAAAGGAGAGCTGGGATTACAAATGGAAATTATAACCACACATATGAAAAGAACCCGTAACTCAAAGGAATGGCAATTCATTCAACAAGAGGAAGATCTAACACCCAAGGATTGGCACAAAACACTAATACACAGAAACATAATAATGATAGTCCAAAAGACCAAAAACATGCTGAATGCTTCAAAGAAGAAAAATTAATAATCAAACAAAAAAGAACATTTACTTATAAACACAATACGCATCAAAGTAGCAACACCATTAATATGCAATACAAGATAAAATATGTAGCCACTCTAAATTCTAACCATTAGTTTTAATATGGGAGAGAATAATAAGGTAATTGGGGGCACCAAAAGCCTCAGAAGGAATATTACCTATCAGTCCATTTGGAAAATACATATATTCCAGGAGATATTATAACAAGATTTAAAAAATGAATTTAAAAATGAGAAAGACCCAGGTAGTATTGTAATCATTAGTATTTCAGTATTACTGTATCTTATGATACTCAAAATGGTGGCGAGCAAGTAAGACTCCTAATTAATTCAAGAAAGATTCAATTGTACTGAATAATATAAATATATCATAACATCAGTAAAATCTTATATGTAATCAATGTATTGGAAAAGGCATTGGGGGAGAGCACTAATGACTCCACCATGACCCGTCCATCTTGGGTGGCCCTACACAGCATGGCTCATAGTTTCACTGAGTTAGACAAGGCTGTGGTCCATGTGATCAGTTTGATTAGTTTTCTGTGATCATAGTTTTCATTCTGTCTGCTCTCTGAAGGATGAGGATAAGAGGCTTACGGAAGCATCCTGGTTCCAGAGACTGACTGTGGGGGAAACTGGATCTTGTTCTGATGGGCAGGGCCATGCTCAGTCAATCTTTCATCCAATTATCTGTTGATAGGTGGGGCTGTGTTCCCTCCCTGTTATTTGACCTGAGACCAAACCATGGTGCAGGTAATGAAAATAATGACCTCCTTCCAAAGGTCCCAGGCACACTGCTGCAGTAAATGCCCTCCACTGTGGAACAGGCCACCACCAACCCATACCTCCACTGGAGACTCCTGGACACTCACAGGCAAGTCTCGGTCAGTCTCTTTTGGGGTCACTGCTCCTTTCTCCTGGGATCTGGTGTGTACAAGATTTTGTTTGTGCCCTCCAAGAGTTTGTTTCCCCAGTCCTGTGTTAAATTTTGTAATCTAATCACACTGTCCTCCAAAGTCAAATTCCCTGGGGATTCTCAGTCCCTTCACCAGATCTCCAGGTTGGGAAATGTGTTGTGGATCCAAGAACTATCTTAACAGTTTGATGATTTATTTGGTATAATTGCTCTGCAGTGGAAGTGATAAATAGATTCAAGGGATTAGATTTAACAGAGTACCCAAAGAACTATGGACAGAGGTTCGTGACATTGTACAGGAGGCAGTGATCAACATAATCCCCAAGAAAAAGAAATGCAAAAGGCAAAATGGTTTTCTGAGGAGGCCTTATAAATAGCATGAAAAGAAGAGAAGACAAAGTTAAAGGAGAAAAGGAAAGATATACCCATTTGAATGCAGAGTTCCAACGAATAGCACGGAGAAAAAGGAAACCTTACTCAGTGATCAATGCAAAGAAAGAGAGGAAAACAACAGAATAGGAAAGACTAGAGATCTCTTCAAGAATATCAGCGATACCAAGGAAATATTTCATGCGAAGATGGGCACAATAAAGGACAGAAATGCTATGGACCTAACAGAAGTAGAAGATATTAAGAAGAGGTGGCAAGAATACACAAAAAAAAACTGTACAAAAAAGATCATCATGACCCAGATGACCATGATGGTGTGATCATTCACCTAGAGCCAAATATTCTGGAATGCAAAGTCAAGTGAGTNAAGATGGGCACAATAAAGGACAGAAATGCTATGGACCTAACAGAAGTAGAAGATATTAAGAAGAGGTGGCAAGAATACACAAAAAAAAACTGTACAAAAAAGATCATCATGACCCAGATGACCATGATGGTGTGATCATTCACCTAGAGCCAAATATTCTGGAATGCAAAGTCAAGTGAGTCTTAGGAAGCCTCACTACAAACAAAGTTAGCCGAGGTGATGGAATTCCAGTTGAGCTATTTCAAATCCTAAAAGATGATGCTGTTAAAGTGCTGCACTCAATATGCCAGCAAATTTGGAAAACTCAGCAGTGGCCACAGGACTGGAAAAAGTCAGTTTTTGTTCCAGTCTCAAAGAAAGTGAAGTGAAGTGAAGTGAAGTGAAGTGAATTCAGTCAATCATGTCTAACTCTTTGGGACCCCATGGACTGTAGCCCAGCAGGTTCCTCCATCCATGGAATTTTCCAGGCAAGAGTACTGGAGTGGGTTGCCATTTCCTTCTCCAGGGGATCTTCCTGACCCAGGGATCAAACCCAGGTCTCCTGCATTACAGGCAGACGTTTTATTGTCTGAGCCACCAGGGAATCCCCGATCTCAAAGAAAGGCAATGCCAAATAATGTTCAAACTACCACACAATTGCACTCATCTCATATGCTAGCAAAGTAATGTTCAAAATTCTCCAAGCCAGGCTTCAGCAATACGTGAATGGTGAGCTTCCAGATGTTCAAGCTAGATTTAGAAAAGGCAGAGGACCCAGAGATTAAATTGCCAACATCCTTTGGATCATCAAAAAAGCAAGAGAGTTCCAGAAAAACATCTATTTCTGCTTTATTGACTAGGCCAAAGCCTTTGAATGTATGGATCACAAAAAGCTATGGAAAATTCTGAAAGAGATGGGAATACCAGACCACCTGACCTCCCTCCTGAGAAATCTCTATGCAGGTAGAAGCAACAGTTAGAACTGGACATGGAATATCAGGTTGTTCCAAATCAGGAAAGGAGTATATTGTCACCCTGCTTATTTAACTTATATGCGGAGTACATCATGAGAAACGCCAGGCTCTAGGAAGCACAGACTGGAATCAAGATTGCCAGGAGAAATATCAATAACCTCAGATATGCAGAGGACACCAGCCTTATGGTAGAAAGTGAAGAAGAACTAAAGAGCCTCTTGATGAAAGTGAAAGAGGAGAGGGAAAAAGTTGACTTAAAGCTCAGCATTCAGAAAATGAAGATCATGGCATCTGGTCCCATCACTTCATGGCAATTAGATTGGGAAACAATAGAAACAGTGAGAGACTTTAATTTTGGGGGGCTCCAAAATCACTGCAGATGGTGACTGCAGCCATGCAATTAAAAGACTCTTGCTCCTTGGAAGAAAAGCTATGATCAACCTAGACAACATATTAAAACACAGAGATGTTACTTTGCCAACAAAGGTCTGTCTAGTCAAAGCTATGGTTTTTCTAGCAGTCATGTATGGATGTGAGAGTTGGACTAAAAGCTGAGCACTGAAGAATTGATATTTTTGAACTCTGGTGTTGGAGAAGACTCTTGAGAGTCCCTTGGACTACAAGGAGATCCAACCAGTCCATCCTAAAGGAAATCAGTCCTGAATATTCATTGGAAGGACTGATGCTGAAGCTGAAACTCTAATACTTTGTCCACGTGATGTGAAGAACAGGCTCATTAGAAAATATCCTGATGCTGGGAAAGATTGAAGGCAGGAGGAGAAGGGGATGACAGAGGATGAGATAGTTGGATGGCATCACCGACTTAATAAATATGAGTTTGGGCAAGCTCCAGGAGTTAGTGATGGACAGGGAAGCCTGGTGTGCTGCAGTCCATGGGGTCACAAAGAATCAGACATGACTAAACAACTGAACTAAACTGAACTGAACTAATGACTCTCCCCTAAAGATGTTGACCTTATCATTTTTGCAGGTAAGGTAAAAATAATGATTCCACATAATTGTTGAAAGAAAATATAAAGTGATTATTGATTAAAAAATTGAGTCACCACTAGAACAGTGTTTCTTAAAATGATGTGCCCTAACCAGCAACATATTTATCACCTGGAAATTTTTAAAAAATGAAAATTCCTGGGTCCTACCCCAGAACTAATAAATCAGAAATTCCGAAAGCAAGGCCTAGCAGCCACTGTTTTAACAAGCCCTCCAGATAATTCTGATGAACTCTGAAATGTGAGACAATCCACAATCAAGTAATAGAAAGAGAATTTACAACGTGAAAAAGAATAGTAAAGAAAAAATGAGCTACAAAAAGCACCAATCAATCCAGTAAAAACCAGATTAGGCTGGGGCCAGGGGGAAGCCCATAATAACATGTAGTGACCAGAAAGTGTTATTGAAAGAGTTCAACATAGAAAAGTGATCACAATGAAAAGGCAAAGTAAAATTGATTTACTTTTAGATTGAGTAAATTTTAAAAACAGGTGCATTCTGGTAACAGATAACAAAAAAAGTGAGAGAAAAATGGTTTAAGATTCAGAGAATAGATAATAATCTGGCAAATTCATACGGTTAAAAAAAGGAAGTATAGCAACATCAACATCCAACCAAACAAAATTTTAGGTATATGTGTTAAATGAAACAAAGAGAGATTATTCTATTTGATGAAAATTAAATTTGTCATAATGATGCAAAAATGAGTGTTTAATGGACCTATCAGTGTGGATTTAAAATATATAAAGCAAACAGTGATAGAAATGTAAGAAGTAAATCCAAAATTATACTTGTTTTAAAATATCTCTCAGGGAAAAATGGGATTCCAGGGTGGAGAAAGTATGTTTTACTTTCAAATGAACTTATAGGTTATAAATGAACTATCCTCTACTGGGGGCCAGCATGAGGAACTCTGCCCATGGCAAAGGTCATGAGGAAGGAGGCTTGGCGTACGCCAAGGCATGATCAAGCCTCTGGAAACCCCCTGTTCCCGAGCATCTACCCCCAAAACCAGAGTCCGTTTTATGCTCTCACCTACACCTCTGACTTTATGGGGGGCTCTCCCCCATAACCATTTCTCTCGGAGAAGAAATTAACCTACAGCTCCAGTTAATAAAAATTCCTGGGCATGACGAGTGTTTCAGCTTACAAGCTCCTCTGAAGTTTATCTAGCCTGCCTGTCTAGGTTCGTAGGGCCACATGTGATTGTTTACAGCCTCCCAACCGTGAGAGGCACGAGATGTTTTAGACTTACTAAAGGCAGATTCTTTTAGGAAGTTAGAATTTATTAGTATAGTGGGTTGGTTAAGAATTATATTGGTGAAGGGTTTTTCATTTGTTGTGTCAATAATTGCTACTAATTCCCTGCCCTGGGTTTGACAAGGTTGTCTCAGGTCAAACCTCTCTTTGGGCAGACTGGTTTGTGTGACAGGATTATCCATACTCCTGCCACTACACACATGATTGTTTACTACCTCTCAATATAAACAACACAGTGTGTCTAGAGTATTTTCAAGGTCTTAATTAGCATAGAGCTTTTCTCATTGTTGAGTCAATGATTTNTTGACAAGGTTGTCTCAGGTCAAACCTCTCTTTGGGCAGACTGGTTTGTGTGACAGGATTATCCATACTCCTGCCACTACACACATGATTGTTTACTACCTCTCAATATAAACAACACAGTGTGTCTAGAGTATTTTCAAGGTCTTAATTAGCATAGAGCTTTTCTCATTGTTGAGTCAATGATTTCTGCCAGGCCTCCACATCCTTAGGCACCTGGGAATATATTAATCAATGTATTTGGAATATAGAAGAGGAAATATAGTAGTTTTTGATGTTAGCAATACTAGACTTTCTTGAGTTAATGAATTCTTTCTTTTGTTATAGACCACTGTACTTTGTTATAAATCACTGTGTCTTTGCTATGTAAAGATGTAACTTTATCACTATCTTAAGACTAAATAGATCTTAAGGGGAACACTGGTGAAAGGATTTTCATTTGTTGAGCTGATGTTTGCTGCTAAATCTCCATATTCCCTGTCCCTATAATGAATATAACTAGCATATAAGAGAAATAAGTATTAACCTTTAAGATTAATCATGTCAACCTTGGATTAAATAAATTCCTTTCTTGATTGTAACTCACTACACCCTCACCCTATAGAAATGCAACTTTATTTGGAGGGTGGTACCTGGTTTAAGAAAAAACACCCTTGGAAAAATAAGTTTTTTGGTTATCAGAAAGAAAGGGTCATAAAATGTCAGCAGGCCTCATGGCCAGAAGATGATGTAAAACCCCTAAAACCTTTTTTTTTTATACATTTATGTGAAGCACCTGATTTTGACAAGGGTCAGGTCTGCTGACCCCCGCGTGACTCTGTATTCATCCCTACATGTAACAAAAGGTATATAAGCAAAACTGAAAATAAAGAAAACGGATCAGTTTCCGGAAAGACTGATTTCCCCATGTCGTTCTTTCTTGTTTTCCATATTTCTGGCTGAATTCCCATCTGGAGCGTGGGTGCCCGCCATGTCTGCTTACTTGCCCCTGCTTTCAAGTCCACGTGAAAAGGTGCCCAAGGAGGGGCACTTTCTGATATTCAAGTGGTGCCAGCAGCCCCACATAGATGGTGCAAATTCCTTGTCTTGGAATTTTATTGGTATCCCACGTAAACCAAGTTACTCAGCCTCTTTTTCTCCTCTAATATCTCCTACTATTTTCTGGCTGAATTCCCATCTGGCACGTGGGTCCTCACCAAGCCTACTAATTCTGCCTGGGCTTCTAAGATCAGACCGGGGAGGCCTCAGTGCCTCCTCTCCTTCGGGAGAACGGAAAGACGCCTGTGGCCTACGTAGGTGGTGATTGGTATTCCATGTAAGCCAAGTTATTCAGCCTCTTTTCCCTACTAATTTTCTAATCCTTCTCTATCTGTAATTAAATAAGATTTTTCTAAGACGCTGACGCCGTCCATGCTTCGAATACCCTGGATCCACCGGGGCTGGACCCTGGCAATCCTCATTTAAAAAAATAGAAAAATCTGGTATTAGAAATAAAGCTTCTCCTTGATCACCTATTCCAATCCCAATCTTTTCTCAGTTACTCTGTGAGTTTAGTATTATCCTTCTAAATGTTCTATTTTTTAATCACATTCATCAAATAAATGGATCTATAAAAATACACAATTTTCTCATTTGCTTTATTTGAGTTTGGCTAAATTTATGTAAATGAAATGTTTACATATTAATATACATACTTCTTTTTGTTGTTGTTGAACTCTTGGAGTGAAAGATCTCTCACTTGGAGATCTTTCCATGTCAGGATATAAACCTATCTCATTTTATTTAACTGTTCCTTACCCCAATATGGGACTTTCCAGGTGGCACTAGTGGTAAAAAATCTGTCTGCCAATGCAGGTGACATAACAGTCACAGTCGCTGGAATAGGAGTGGCAACCTACTCTGGTATTCTTGCCTAGAAAACCCCATGGACATAGCAGCCTGGCGGGCTACAGTCTGCAGGGCTGCAAAGAGTCGGACACAGCTGAGCACATGCACACACACAGCCCAATATACTTCTGTTTATCTTACTATTTCCCTGTTGATGAACAATTAAAATGAAAGTGAAAGTGTTAGTTGCTTAGTCATGGCNTAGAAAACCCCATGGACATAGCAGCCTGGCGGGCTACAGTCTGCAGGGCTGCAAAGAGTCGGACACAGCTGAGCACATGCACACACACAGCCCAATATACTTCTGTTTATCTTACTATTTCCCTGTTGATGAACAATTAAAATGAAAGTGAAAGTGTTAGTTGCTTAGTCATGGCCAACTCTTTGTGACCCCATGGACTGTAGCCCACCAGGCTCCTCTGTCCATGGAATTCTCCAGGCAAGAATACTGGAATAGGTAGCCATTCCCTTCTGCAGAGGACCTTCCAGACCCAGGTATCAATCCTGGGTCTCCCACATTGTAGGCAGATTCTTTAGCATCTGAGCCACCAGGGAAACTCTACACTGTTTCTAAATTTTAGGCCACTGTGAGTATCTTTATGCTTACATACACATGATTTATTTCTGTTGGATACACAGATACCTAGAAGCAAGATTAGTAGAGTGAAGAGCATGTTCATTTAAAATATTAATGAATTAAGACAAATCCCTCTCCAAAGTGTCTTATATATTTACCAGTACAGCACAAGAGTTCCTGTTTCCCCAGAGGTTTATTAACACTCCATATTAAATAAAGTTTTGCCAAATAATGAGTAACATCTTACTTTATTGTTGGTATTATTTGCACTTCTCTTATTGGGAAATGAATCATCTTTCATATTTATTGTCCTTCTGTATTTGCCCTTTTGTGAAATGCCTTATTGTATATTAGATTTTTTTTTCAAATTCTGTTTCACTGATTTTTATCCTGTTGAATTGTAGGATTATTTATACATTTGGTACATTTGTATATTACTTTTATGGCAAATATTTTTGCAAATACAGCACTTGGTTTTTAACTTTGTAATGATACATGGATGTTCTCTCTTTCAAAATATAGTTTGTATTTTGCACATTTTTATTCATGTATTAAAACTGTTATTCATGTATTAAATTGTCATTGCAAAAACTGCAAACCTGATGACAAGGGAATAGATGAAGAAAGATTTATTCACTCCTTCTAAAGAGATGAAGAGAAACTTTTCAAGGAAGATAACCTGGAGTTATCCAGGTTTCCAAAATGGGATGGACAAGTGACAAGAGTCTAAGTGCAGTGTTGGGGTAGAGCAAAATCTCTATTCAGGACACCAGTGTAGATTGACTACTCAGGACATGTAAGGATATGGAGGAAAATGGTATTAGAGGGAGGGCGGGGATCTGAAGAGGATGCTTGGTTCAGGATTTAGACTCTTTGCAGTATCCAGAAGTAGCCATTGGGCTTCCCAGGTAGCTCAGCAGTGAAGAATCTGCTTGCCAATATAGGAGATGTGGGTTTGATCCCTGGGTTAAGACGATCCCCTAGAGGAGGAAATGGTACCCCACTTCAGTATTCTTGCCTGGGGAAAATCCCAAGGATGGGGACTATAGTCCATGGGATCTCAAAGAGTCAGACACGACTGAGGGAGCACATACCCATGTTTGACAATGTCACTTCAGGAGTAGAGCCTACCTGGTAATTACAAGGTAAATATTGGCCTCCAGGTAGAAATTTGCTTCTTCAAGGAAAGAAGATCAATTAACAAAATGTTTTGTGGAATGCATGGAATGGGAACTCATGCTCATCCATGTAGCCCAAACCTGAAGCAGTTTAGGTCTAAGTTACATTCACTATACTTGACTCTTTGGCCTTTTCCACCACCAGTCTTATACGTATCTTGTTTTATAGTGCCTGAATGAGAAGCCTCAGATTCAAATTTCAGTCTGGATCCTAATTAGTTATAAACTTCAAGCAAGTTACTTACTCTCTTGAGATCAATTTCCTCATCTGTGAGATGAACGCCTAAGTGACTTCGCCCTAAGTTTTCCTCCTACCGTAATTTTATGTTTCAAATGTTTTGAATGTTGAACACAAGCCAGAAGGAACACTTTGCATTTAATAAACAATATAAAAACTGAAGGCATTGTTAGTTTTTGAGCACCCAGCTTTCTTGATACTCACTGAACAAGAAGAGAATGTAAAGAAGTGTTTATTAATGTGTCCGATTTGCTATCAAAGCTGAGAGGCAGAATAGACAGTTTCTCAAAGACAACATGGAGATGACCAGCAGGCACATGAAAAGATGGTCAACATCACTAATTATCAGAGAAATGCAAATCAAAACTGCAATGAGATACCACTCCATATCTATCTGAATGGTTAATCTCAAAAAATCCACAAACAGTAAATATTGACAGGGATGTGAAGAAAAGAGAATACTAGTACACTATTGGTAGGAATGTAAATTGACTCAGCCACTATCGAGAACAGTATGGAGGTTCCTCAAAAAACTAAAAATAGAACCACCATAAGATCCAACAGTTCCACTCCTGGGTATATATCTGAAAACAAAAATACTAATAAAAAGATACATGAACCCCAATGTTCATAGCAGCGTTTTTTTTACAATAGCCAAGAAATGGAAGTAACTGAAGCGCCTGTCAACAGACAAATGGATAAAGATACACACACACTCACACACACACACCCGGAATACAACCACAAGATAAAGAATAAAATTAGCAATTTGCAACAACATGGATGGACTAGCAGGGTATTATGCTTAGTGAAACAAGTCTTTGCGACCCCAAGAACAGTAACCTGCCAGGCTCCTCTGTCCGTGGCAAGAATACTGGAATGGCTTGTCATTCCTTTCTCCTGGAGATCTTCCCAACCCAGGGACTGAACATGGGTTTCCTGTATTGCAGGCAGATTCTTTACAATCTGAGACATCAGGGAAGCCCAAGTCAGACAGAAAAACAATTACTGTAAGCTATCAATTGTGGAATCTAAAAAATAAAACAATTGAATGAGTATAACAAAATAGACACATTGATTTAAAGAACAAACTAAAAAAATTTAAAAAAGAACAAACTAGTAGTTGCCAGTGGGAAGAGACAAGGGTACAGGGGCAAGATAGGAGCTGGAGATTAAGACATTCAAAATAAAAAGCTACTAGGATATATTGCTGGAGTAGGAAATGGCAACCCACTCCAGGATTCTTGCCCAAGAATTCCATGGCAGAGGAGCCTGTGGGATGCAGTCCATGGGGTCGCAAAGAGTCAGACATGACTGAACGACTGAGCACAGGATATACTGTGCTGGCGGCTCACACAGTAAAGAACCTGCCTGCAATGCAGGAGACCCGGATTTGGTCCCTGAGTCGGGAAGATCCCCTGGAGAAGGGAATGCCAATCTACATCAGTATTCTTGCCTGGAGAATTCCACAGACAGAGGAGCCGGGTGAGCTATAGTCCATGAGGTTGTAAAGACTTGGACATGACTCAACGACTAACACACACATACATATATCCTAGGGTATACTGTATAGCACAGGGAACATAGCCATTATTTTATAATAACTTTAAATGGAGTACAATCTGTAATCACTACATTATATACCTGAAACTAACACAATATTGTAAATCAACTCCACTTCAATGAAATAGATTTCTGTAGGGAAAAAAAAGAGAAAATAAAAGAGAATAAGGAAATAATTTTAAAATCATCTTGGCAGTGAAATTAAGAGGAAAAAATCTGAAGTGATTAAAACTACAGATCAACCAATTAAAGTCAAAAAGGGGAACATGCAACACCTCTTTTTAATGGCTCCAAATAATCTCAAAGGGGAAAGAAAGAACTGTGACAAGAGGGCCCAAGAGCAAGTAGCGCAGATAACAGAATCAGGCTTGCCAAGGAGAATGGAAGCCTCCTCTTCCTCTAAAAAGAAGTAAAGACAAGAGAGCTGATGTGGAAACAGAGGTAGGGAGGGGAAGAGGGGAACAGCCAGGTGATAAGTGGTGAGGCTCACATGCAGGGTCCCAGATCCAGAACATACCAAAATAGGATATCCAGTCATACATGAATTTCAGATAAGCATCAGATAATTTTTAGTGAAAGCATGTCCTGAACAATAAAAACTCCCTCCCTCAAGTTATTGTTTACCTGAAATTCAAATGAAGCTGGACATCTAGTATTTTATTAGACAATTCTGTTCAGTTCAGTTCAGTCACTCAGTCGTGTCCGACTCCTTGCGACACCATGACCTGCAGCACGCCAGGCCTCCCTGTCCATCACCAACTCCCAGAGTTTACTCAAACTCATGTCCATTGAGTCCGTGTTGCCATCCAACCATCTCATCCTCTGTCATCCCCTTCTCCTCCTGCCTTCAATCTTTCCCTCTATCAGGGTCTTTTCCAGTGAGTCAGTTCTTCACATCAGGCGGCCAAAGTATCGGAGTTTCAGCTTCAACATCAGTCCTTCCAATGAACATTGAGGACTGATTTCCTTTAGGATGGACTGGTTGCATCTCCTTGCAGTCCAAGAGACTCTCAAGAGTCTTTTCCAACACCACAGTTCAAAAGCATCAGTTCTTTGGTGCTCAGCTGTCTTTATAGCCCAACTCTCACATCCATACGTGGCTACTGGATCTGATCTTAAGAGTGATCTAAGAGCAAGACAAGTGATGAAAACTTGGAGCTCTAGTTCAAGATGGAAAAATATCCAGCTGTCAACTATACATCTCTTAAATGACACACAGGCTCTTCTTAATAAATCAATAACTGAACTCCTGAGTTACCCAGGTGAGAAATCTTGCCCTGATGGGTTCTTCTACCTGCTGCCAAAATCTAGTTCATGAGCAAGTGGACACAGAGCTATTTACAAGCTCCTTACATGTCTCTCCACCCCCACTTCCACCACTGTTCTTCAGGACACCTAGATCTCCGGTCTGCATATGCTATGCTCAGTCATGTCCGACTCTTTGCAACCCCATGGACCGTAGCCCCCCAGGCTCCTCTGACGGTGGAATAATTCTCCAGACAATACTGGAATGGGTTGCCATTTCCTATTCCAGAGGATCTTCCTGACCCCGGGATCAAACCCACATCTTGCGTGTCTGCTGCATTGGCAGGTGGGTTCTTAACCACTCTACCACCTAACTTCTGGCCTGGGTTAATCCAATTGACTAGAATGGACACATACCCTCTTCAACCTTTTCCTCATTATGAGTGAATCATGTATTTCCCTGCATATAAACCCTTGGTTGCATCCCCTTCAATTTCATACAGACTCAGACTCCTTACCCTGGTCCACAAGGCTGAGTGTGACCCCGAACCTGCACACTTCCCCCCCTGCCCTCATGCTACTTCTCCACTCAGCTCACTTGAGTTCTTGAATATGCTGATCTTGCCTTGGTGCATCTGCATTCATGGCTACTCTTGGTTTTCTTTTAGGTCTTAACTAAATATGACCTCTGTAGAGACACCTTTCATGCTGACCTTCTCCAAAGCGGGTCAAGCAAGCAGAGCACTGATGTGACTTCCTCCAATGACATCAACCTTGAGAAATGATACGAGTGACTTTGAAGGGCATTTCTGAGTCCCAGGTAGATGAATCGAAAAAGAACCATCTGGCCTGTAGTCTTTCTTATCTTATATTTCCTATAGAGTTTCTGTTCTAACCAAAATAGTTTACCTACTTTGCCAGTTCATCACATGTACAAGTATTGGCACATATCCTTCTCCTATTAAATTGCCTTCCCTGGATTTTCAATGGCCATTGTGCCATTTTCTTTCAAGTTCAACTTCAGTTCTACTTCCTTTATTAAATTCTAGAGCATCCCTCTGGCCTTCCTAACCTCCACCTTCACTGTGCTGTGTTGTGAAGCAGAGAATGCTGACACACACCACCTGTACCACTGACAAGCTTAGCGACTTAACTTCTCAGAGCTTTAGATTCCACATCAATGAAAAACGGCTTAAGTGATGGCGCTTACAATTTGGGACAGAATAAAACAAGATATAATAACATAGTTCCTAGAACACAGCAGACAAGTTACATTTGTTTCCATTTTCCTTTCCCTTCCTCTTGTTTGATTCTTAGAATACACCACCACAGAATCTGACAGTTCATATATATTGATAACAGCAAACTGTTAAGGCAGTAAATTAACAGAGTCCCAGGACCAGCAAGAAATTTGAAAATCATCAGCCCCCTGAGTAGCATCTCCATAGGTCTTTCCAGCCCAGGGCACTTATTTTTTTTTTCTTAAATGCTTTCAGGATGATGATGCTATGAACTCAGCCCTTAGACTCTCCAGAAAGAATCGTAAGCTGAGACTTATTCATATCTCATCATAGAGACACTTGGAAGAAGAATATTCCTGCGCCTTTACTCCCTAAACACCCATCTGCTGCATGTGAAGCATCCGAATTTGTTGGCAATGTTGAAGATTTTGATGAACTGGAAAAACTTTGTTCCAGATGTTTACTCTTAAGACAGATATCTTTAAGGTAATGAATGAATATCAACTGATATCCATCCTTGCTTCTAAACTATATTTGCTTTAATCTAGAATGAAAGACTTCAGTTTCCCAAAGTGCTTCACTTTCAATGTCTAAAAATTATTTTGAATTTTTTAACTTGAAAAAAACTGCTAACCTGTTTTTCTCTCTTAGCAAGAAAAGATTCTCAATGAAGAGGAAGAAAGAGGCCTTTTTGTTTTTCTTTTCCAGAAGTATCCAAATTCTGGAAATGAAAAAGAACATGCATTTTAATTCTTAAGAGATGAGAGTAGATAAAAAAAAACTAGTACCTATGACATGACTACAAGACACAGCACTTCAGTTTAACAGGTGTAAAATATTCACTTCTCATCACTGTCTTATGTAATCACAAAATGAAATCTGGTCAGAGAATTTACGATCCTACCTGAATGCACCCTCCAGTTTCATTGGAAGTCTTTGGAACTTTCAAGCATCTTCTCTTTCCCATCTTCCTAATGGTCCCTTTCTGGACGTGGTACAAGATCCAGAGGCTTCTCCTTGCAAATCAGATTCTTTCTGACGCCAGCTGTATAATAAACAGATTGGAAATTTCAACATTCTTTCCCTTCACCCTCTCTATCCTTCCAAGCAAAGATTTTTTCATCAGCTGGAAGGTGGGAGAATTGGAATCATCCTTCAGGCTCTGTTTGGCAAGTAACATGACTCTGAGTGGATCCAGATTAGTAAACTTAAAAGAGGAAACCCTATTTTGCAAGGGGATTTGGTTCTAATCAGTTTATTCATTTCTGCAGAGAATTATTTAAGTGGAAGGAAGGGGGTGACTTGATCAGCTAGACTGGGGCACTCTCACAGCCTATCAAAGAGTTTAATTTATTTGTATTTATTTTACATTTATGCTCAGCAGGGGAACCTCTTGAGGAAAGTACACTATGCATACATACTAAACACCAGTCACATCGGTTTCCATGTTCTGTCTCCTCACAGAATATGACTGGAACACAATAAATATGAAAATAGGAAATGCATTAAAAGAAAATGTTATTAGTTAAAGCAGTTATAGAAACTTCTTATACATAATCATAAAGCCCTGGCTCTCATGATGACAGCAGACAGGATGTTTCAGGAAATCTTTCCCATGGAGACCAGATAGGCCACAGGCATTATAAAATCCCTCTGTTCATTTAAAGTAAATTTATTTCAGCTGCTGAGAAGAGCTAAACTATCATCACCCCACACATCTTCTTTGACAGACTTAGAGGGGAGAGAAAACAAGAGCCAACAGAGAAGTTGGGCCCTCAATTTAGGATTAGTGTTCACCAACACAGAGGCAGGAGAGAGTGATTTTCTAGTTTTTATCACCTGTATAACATAATCATGAAAAAGAATAATGATTCAGTTTATACATTTTTACCTATTTCTTCAGAAAACAGTTTGTGACATGACCTTGGGCAAGCTGTTTATCCTTAGTAAGTTCACTCTTACCCCCATAATATAGAACTAGGGTGGAGTCTGCAGGGAGGTATACTCTTTAAAGTCAGATGGACCTCAGTTTGTAACCCCCACTCCATCAATTTAATAACTCAGTACCTTTATGCAATTTATCTAACTTCTCTGGCACTTTTTTGTTTATACAGTTTAGATGAATAGATTGGTGAGTAGGATGATAATGGGTGCCTAATGAATATTAATGAGGCAACATGTATAGAAACAGATTGAGTAGCTATTATTATAGCATTTGCTGTGCATCACATACACACAGAAACACTGGCAGAAGATTATTGGAAGATGAATTCAAAGAAGTTAACTGTCTGTATTTGCATATGCTACTTCTAGGTCGCTTCAGTCGTGTCTGACTCTGTGCGATCCCATAGACAGCAGCCCACTAGGCTCCGCCGTTCCTGGGATTCTCCAGGCAAGAACACTGGAGTGGGTTGCCATTTCCTTCTCCAATGCATGAAAGTGAAAAGTGCAAGTGAAGTCAGTGAGTCATGTCCAACTCTCAGCAACCCTATGGACTGCAACCCACCAGGCTCCTCCGTCCATGGGATTTTCCAGGCAAGAGTACCAGAGTGGGGTGTCATCGCCTTCCCTGTATTTGCATATAGGGCACTACTAAAAGACAAACACAGGACAGAACTTTTAAATTACAAATGCATGATATTAAATCTTGGCCCTTAGGTTTCTATGAAAAGAAAACAAGTTTGATCCATGCAACAAAATCAGAGACAAATAAATACTATTGGCATTGCATATATGGTATCTAGCAAATAACAAAGTCGGATCACTGGATTGCAGCAGTCAAGCAAGACTTCATGAAAAGGATGATACCTGGGGGAGGGGAGGGTTGAAAGAAACCAAGAAAGTTTAGAAAGCGGTTTCAGATTGAATGAAGAGCATAGATGAAGGCCATGCATCAAGAAGAAAACAGCAGCACATCTGGGGTTCAGGGAAGAAGTCACCAAGGCTGAAGTAGAGACTTCATCTAGGTATTAGCAGGAAGTCAGGCAGCTGGGGTTCTAGTTGAAGCCACGTAAATTTCAGAGCCACAGAAAGTCTCTAAAATGGGGGAGGAGGGAGGTAAGAAAGTAGAGTCTGGGGTCACAATAGGTGACATTTATTAGTTGTTTCAATGTGGTGAAGATTCTAGTAAATGCCACCTAAGATGGTGGTTAGAGAAGGGAAGATGCTGGAAAGGGGTGAGAGGGAGGGGTTGACAGGGCTGGGTTTGCTGATCTATCCTCGAATTATTCCGCTTCACTTCCAAAGGGGCACATCCACCAGGCACCCACTGGCAAATCATCCTCCACCATACTTCATGGGTTCAACGATTCGCTTAAATTACTGAACAGGCAAGCTGTCTCTTCTTGCACCACTAACGAGGAACACTGCTTTTCTATTTTCTCCTGTACAACGATTTACCCTTTCCTTTGCTTGATACCATTACATTTGTTCTCTTCCTGGAGAGCTGGAGAAAATTCGCTTTTCACAAGCCCATAAGAGCAAATCGGTGAAACTGCCCCTAGAGTGAATGTGTTACCCAACTAACAAGCCCTCTTACTCACCACCTCCCAGGCGAGCAGTCTTCCAACGGCGGTAAAGACGGGAAGCGCCAGAGGCAAAGCCTCAGCTGTGGGTTGGCCCTGCACTCTCAGTCTCTGTTTGCGAGGTCTGACAGTTTACTTTGCGCCATGATTGGGTGGAGCTGTGCAGAGCGGTGTAAGGTGGCCCCTGAGACTTGAAGCGTCATTAGAAAGAATGCAAGGAAGAGTCGAGGCTTGCTGTTATGGTTATTATCACTGGGCGCTCCTGCAGCAAAGAGGCCCTCAGAGACAGCCCAGCTGTGCAGATGGAGCCAGCCGGAAAGAAACACGAATGCTTAGAAACATAAGACTAGCAGAGAAAAACCTTGGAGACTTAGCAGGGTCCTATCTGGTCTTCTCGCCTAAGGCAGAGGTTCTCAAAGTGAGACCACAGGGTCAGCCTTTGCAGCTTCTCCAGGGAACTTATTAGAAATGTAAATTATTCCCCCAACTGCAGATCGACTAAATCAGAAAAACTGGAGGTGAAGCCTAGCAATCAGTTTTAACCAACCCTCCAGGTAACTCTGATGCAAATAAAAGCTGGAGAACTTGCCTTAGGGAATAAACTCAGTCCCCTGAGAGCTTTTCCTCTCTCTGCGAAAAATCGAAGACTTAACCCAGCAAGTGAACTGCATACAGAGTTAAAATCAGAATTCAAGGCTCCTGCTTCCTGTCCAGTGATCTTTTGATGAGTCTAACCCAACACCAAGTGAAGGCTGTCCATAAGAAAAATTAGAGGAATCATTCTTAAGCATCCCATCTGTTATGGAATTGCTCCTGAAATCCCACTGAGTCTTAAAATTCAGAGATTTCATTTCATTTTATGCATTGTGTTCTACAATAGCAGGCACTTAGGAATGATGCAGTCTTTTATACATTTTTGGAGACAATCATCTAATTGATTTTTATTTTTTGTCTCATCAAAGCAAATGATATATTTTTCTAGAATGAGTAATTAGATGATCAGAACAAGCCTGGTCACATATACTGGCTTGCTATCAAATGGCCATTTCCAGTTTTGACCCTGCTGTGGATTAATAGTCACTCAATCAGCATTAGTTTATTAAGAGCCTTCCATCTGCATAGAAATGTGTCGGGCTTAGTATTATACATAACTAAATACAAGACTTCTGTCTTCCAAGAAATTTGGATTTATTTAAGGGAAAATGTCAAAAGATATTCCAAACTATATCCAAAGATAAATGATATGGTCTAGACTGGAAATCCAACAAGAGGTCCCTAGAAGTCCCTATTTTCATTTGGTTCTAATTGGAGAACTAGACTGTAAGTTCTCTTTTTTCTATGATACAAACATTGCCTTCTGAAATGATTCTTCCAATGCTCCATTATGTTATTCATGCATTTTCTCACCTGCTTCTACCTAAGAGTCTTGATTCAAGTCTACCGTTTATTGCCGTTATATTTCAGAAAACAAAAGAGCAGCTCTCGCCCTAAAAAAAAAAAAAAAGTGAGGGTGGGGGTTTGAGAGTGGTATATGCAGGTAACTCTGCTTGAAGCAACTGATGCTCATCTATAATAGGAAATGGAACAAGATGTGTTTTCCCCAGTCCTCTGGGGAAATCATTCAAATATACCACTTATCAAACTCCAATAATGTTCCTGCTTCTGCCTGTTTGCTTTGATGAAGCTGATAATAACAGAAATCTACATTTACTTGCATTTTTCTACTAGAAGTCAACGAAGCATCCCAGAACATCGTTTTTAAGTGCAAATGCCTATAAGTGGCAAAAATATACAATGTCACATAAATGCAGGCAGGAGAATTCAAAAGTGGGATTCACTTCAAGAATGAGCTGTGAGCTTGCTCTCCTCTTCTTGGTGTCCTGACCTGGAAATCAACATGAGGAAGTGTGTGTATTTCTTCCCAGCAATGTCACAGAAAGGGCACTATTATCCCTATTTTATCATATAACAGACTAAAAGACAAAAGGAAACATGCCCAGATTTTACATGGGAAAATGACACTAGAGTTCCTGTCTTAAATCCCATGTTCTTTGCTCTTACCATGTTAAATATCTAAGGCAATGTTCCAGTTTATCTCTAATTCCTGAGCTGAAGTAGGAGTGAATCTTCTAAAATTAAGGTATAGGTTGCTGATTACATGAACTAATACAATGCATTATTTATATATTATTGACTTTTTCAAAATTATTCTTTCTTTAAAATTATTATTGTTGTTGTCATAAAATTGAAAGTAATGTGAAGAGAAATATAAAGCAATATAGTATATCTGGTTATCATCCTTGGATTCCAACCTCAGTGACTTTGTCTAGAAGCAAGCAAAAATATGATTTTATAACAAATTCATGTAGGGATAAGGGTGCCATACACAATGTTCTGCAGCTGGTTGCTTTGTTTGGATACTTGTTTTGCTGTTGCTTTGTTTTTATCTTAGCAATATGTCTTGGGCATCATTTCATACCATCCTACTTATTGCTCTCTGATTCAGTGGTATAGAATAAAACACTGTATGGGCTGTATTTTAATCAGTCTTTTTCCAAGTCTTTTACTGTAAAACAAAATGCTGCAAACATCCACCTTAAAGACTTTCAGAAACTTGAGTATCTTTCTTTTTGAAGTTTATAGCAGACATAATGTATTCAATTTTCACATTGCAGCAACTCTTGTTCCATGATTGACTCTCTCTGAGAAGGTCTTTGAACATTCTTAGATTTTGGAAGCCTTCATTTTACTCCTAGAGGAACAAAACAGTCATTAACCAAGAGGACAATGAAAGGATAAAAAAATGCAGAGAAGGGCTTTTTTTTTTCTGAGTTTCAATCTCTTCGTGATGACAGGGGTCAACTGTGGGAGAACAGAACATTGTAGACATAAGTCTGATTATTATGAGTAGAGACATGCTACATTTTCTCTTATGGCCATTTGAACACCATCCAACAGATAACAATGATGCCAATAAGTCTATATTTTTAAAGTGAGTAAAGTGAAGTTGCTCAGTCGTGTCTGACTCTGCCACCCCATGGGCTGTAGCCTACCAGACTCCTCTGTCCATGGGATTTTGCAGGCAATAGTCCTGGAGTGGATTGCCATTTCCTTCTCCAGGGGATCTTCCCAACCCAGGGATCGAACCCAGGTCTCCGGCATTGCAGACAGATGCTTTACCGTCTGAGCCACCAGGGAAGTATATTTTTAAAAGCCATAAGAAATATCCTGCAATCAAGTTTTTGTCAGTGTTAAAGGAACTCCCTCAATGAATGATGCAAAAATTTTTCTATCACCTAAGGTCTGTCTAGTCAAGACTATGGTTTTTCCAGTAGTCATGCATGGATATGAGAGTTGGACTGTGAAGAAAGCTGAGCACCAAAGAATTGATGCTTTTGAACTGTGGTGTTGGAGAAGACTCTTGAGAGTCCCTTGGACTGCAAGGAGGTCCAACCAGTCCAGTCTGAAGGAGATCAATCCTGGGTGTTCATTGGAAGGAATGATACTAAAGCTGAACTCCAATACTTTGGCCACCTCATGCAAAGATCTGACTCATTGGAAAAGACTCTGATGCCGGGAGGGATTGGGGGCAGGAGGAGAAGGAGGTGACCAAGGATGAGATGGCTGGATGGCATCACTGACTCGATGGGCGTGAGTCTGAGTGAACTCCGGGAGTTGGTAATGGACAGGGAGGCCTGGCATGCTGCGATTCATGGAGTCACAAAGAGTCGGACTCAACTGAGCAACTGAACTGAACTGAACTGAACAGTTTTAAGTTAATTTTAATTTTTATTTTTTATCAAGATGATTTTCCTATCTAGAGTAGAATTATCCTGTTTATTTTACACTCCTCCATCTTTATATAAATAATAATAGTTTACTGTGATTTTTTTTAGTGTCTTTTTAAATTTTATACATATTTGGTTTCTTACAGTTAAACAGCTAAGGATTTTTAGTTCTATTCCTCAAACATCCCAAAACTTTTTACAATCTTTCGTGTACCACCACTGCTGAAATCCTCCCAATATAATTACATCACTTTTGGAGAGACTTAACCAATGTTGGATTTTTCATCATTATAATTATTCATACATATATAACTGCAAAACCAGAGTGTATATGAATACATTTTTCTTTCTGGAATCCTTTCTGTCTTTCCTTTGTTCATCTTCCCCCTTAACTTCCTATGTTCTCTTACCGACTTGTCCTTGTTTTCTCTTTATAATATTCTGAGAGAGTTGTCAAATGCCTATATTTTTGTCCAAATGCTCAATATTTCCAAAAACAGCCTCAGTTCACACTTATTGTTTTCCTTGAAGTCAACCCTCTTGCTGTTCCTCAACTTCCTGCTTCGATCTAAACTGGCCGTTTTCTCAGTGGACATGGGGTTTAATCTTTCTCCTCTCATTTGGTTGAGATTTCCTCTCTCTAGATCCTAAGTCCCATTCTTTGTCCTTTGTGTTGCTGAGTACACTGTGCCATTCTTAGTCACTCAATTGTGTCTTTGCTACCCCATGGACTATAGCCCACCAGGCTCCTTTGTCCATGGCATTCTCCAGGCAAGAATACTGGAGTAGGTTACCATGCTTCCTTCAGGGAATCATCCCAACTCAGGGATTGAACCCAGGTCTTCCACATTGCAGGTGGATTCTTTACTGTCTGAACCACAAGGGAAGCCCAAGAATACTAGAGTGGATAGCCTATCCCTTCTCTAGGGGAACTTCCCAACCCAGGAATGGAAATAGGGTCTCCTGCATTGCACTAGCTGGTAGCTTTCTAAGAAAAAGTGCTTGGAAGTACACTTTCTGAGTCTTTTTACAATATAGAAATACATCAGTTATACCTTGAACCAATAGTGGTGGCTGGTGGGGTGAAGAAGTCAAGTTTGGAAATAACTTCCTGTCAGCATTTGGCAGCCATAACTCTGCAGTCTCCTGGCATGCAATGCTGGAAGTCTGATGCCATTCTTATTCCTGAAAATTTGGAAACTTCATTCAGCTACTGGTATTGCAGTGAGGCATGATGAGGGGGCTTGGTGTGGATTTTTTTTTTTCACCTAATGACCTCTTTCAGTGATGAAGACACATCAGTTCAGTTCAGTCGCTCAGTCGTGTCCGACTCTTCGCGACCCCATGAATCGCAGCACGCCAGGCCTCCCTGTCCATCACCAACTCCCTGAGTTCACTCAGACTCACCTCCATTGAGTCAGTGATGCCATCCAGCCATCTCATCCTCAGTCATCCCCTTCTCCTCCNAGGAGAAGGGGACGACAGAGGATGAGATGGCTGGACGGCATCACCGACTCAATGGACATGAGTTTGAGTTCACTCTGGGAGTTGGTGATGGACAGGGAGGCCTGGTATGCTGCGATTCATGGAGTTGCAAAGAGTTGGACACAACTGAGTGACTGAACTGAACTGAACTGAAAAGACATGATAAGGAAAATCTGGGGGATGAATTTTAAGCCCATCCACAAGTTTTTCATATTACATTAATACCTCATTCCCATTTTTCCATAGCATGATTCTTGGAAAAACTTAGAATCTAAGCTTTCCAGGGTTTTATGGGAAAACCATTTCTCACAATTTCATACATGGAGTTTTCTCTTCAATATGAGTTTTTTTTTCTTCTTTTCATCTTTTCCAACCTTGATATTTCTTATCTTGTCTCCTCTCCCATTCTGCTTGTGCTATTGTGTTAATACCTTTGTGTTTTTTACTGTTATTTGGAGGGTATATCAAAATGGAATACATATATATATATATGGCATTTCGTTTAAGTCACCATTTTAACCAGAATCATGGTAGAGTTTTTAGCCATTTTCTTCTTGTATTAATATAAGATAACTCATTTTACCCTTCAATTACTTCATACGTTTCTACTTTTTGCTAATAAAAGGATAAATTTTACTTTGCTGAGTCATTTAGTATTTTGAAATCTAAGACATTTTGCTCTCAAATGCCCATTTCTATTGATACCTTTTCTTCCCAATCCTTTAAAAAAAAAAAAAAGGCACATTTTCTGTAAAATATACTATGTTGCATTCTTATTGACCCAAATATTTCAGGGCAGGGTATATCTTGTTCCAGCCAAATTGCTTCCTGAAGAAGATAAGATATTGAGTTTTTAATTGAAAAACATTATAAAATATGTTGTTTTGTATTAACTAACATATAATCAGTGGTTAACTATTTTCCATTGGTTTCAAGACAAAAGCCTCAAATTTAATTAGAACTCTAAGATACAGCCAAGAACTTAGTGACTGATAAACATTCTGATGAAACTGAATCTTGAAGAAGTTGGATGATAGTAGAAAATCTTCAGTCTTAATGAAGGAATGGATTGTGTTGAGCTTACAGTGTGCGTATATATACAGATACAATACCATTTTAAATGGGATTATTGGTTCAGACTGGAAACAATGCTATCTCACTGTGCCTTTCTAGAACTCCACTTTAAATTAATACCAGTGTGCTGTGTTAGTGCCCAAGATCTAGCATAGCTGAAGAGACAGTAAACTACCAAAAGAATTAACTGGACCGGATCCAAGTTCTCAATTATCTCAGCCATCTCACAATCATAGAAGCCAAACAAAATCCAGATCTCCCAACTGGTAGTGTACTGACCGTCTAATTAGGAACCAAAACTGTCCAAGGTAATTTAAGATCAGGCCTCATTCTACAGTGAGATAGATGTCTTGTCAAAAATCTGATAAAATATTCATAACTACAACTTATTTGACTTAGATGTCACTCAAGCCTAATTGTGGAATGGAGACTAGAAATAAGGCTTTATGTTTGTCTTTTTTTTCTTGTGAATATTTGAGAAAAAAAAATAAATAAGCACTTTTCTGTCCTGTTTTATTTCCCTGGGACTATAGGAATGTCTTCACTACATTTCTTAAGAGTTGGGAAAATAAATGAGTATCTATGAAGAGATGTAATTCATTTTGTCAGACAACTATTTTGGAGGGAGGCAATTAAGATGTTCTACTCGTAGTCTGGCCTGCTCTACCATGGCCTTTCTTGAGAGAGAGAAAGATGGATAAAAGTGGGATTCTGGAGTTAAAGATCTTATTAGTCCTGATCATAGAGAACGGAAGACTCTTAAGAGGTCATTCTTTGCATCTGTCCACCTGACAATAGACCTCCGAAGTTTATTCTCATGAAATTGAAGGTTACTGACTTTTAATCTTACAAAGTTAATGTCTTATTTTATTTATCCAACAATGGAAAATAATTCTAATTACTTTTGGCTCAACAGATTTAAGTTGTATAGTGAATTTTCTTTATCTGACTTCTCTAATGAGTAGTATTCCACTGACAACATATATCTTCATGTTCTCAAAAGTAGAGTGAACTTGTGATAATGCATAAAGAATACCAAAATAGCTAGAAATTCTAATCTCTAATTCAGGTTTGTGATCTACTTCTGCGTGGACTTGAATAACTTCCTTATATTCTTTAAATTTTATTAACTACTCTCTTTAAATTGAGAATAATATCATTTGCTCACTTTTTAAATCTGAATTCATTGTGCTTCCTCTGTGTCAAGCCTTCTACCTGATCTACCTGAAACTAGAGCTATTATATTATTTTTAGTCGCTATAATAATCCTACTATGAGATGAACCATTAATATATGTATCAGAAGGTAAGTTACTTGAAGGAGACCACATAGTTCATAAACAAGAAAATCAGAATTCATAATTAAATCAACATGATGACACAATTTATAACCCCCTGTCATACTACTGTATTTGACTATAGACAAACCATTTCATCTCATTTTGATACCCAAGTCCTAATCTATGTAGTGGCATGAAAAGTAGGGCTATTCATAGGGCTATGACAGGGTTAAATAAGACAATACATATACATGGCAGTTAGAATTGTGCACCTGTGAAATGAAATTATTGTTATTATAATGATTAACTTAATATGTTACTATTAAAAGTTTTAGGCATCTCCAGGGCTTATCACTTAGATTCCATTATTACCCATTAGCTGGCTGGAAAGTTTCTAAATAACTGTCTTACAGTATTTAGCTTGTTGAGAAATAATGCACTACATCATCCAGTAGTCTGGGGATACAAGTGTTAAAAAAAAAAAAAAATGCTTACATGATAAGGTAAGGAAGCTGTTATAGGAAGGAGGATCCCTTTCAGGGCCCGAGAGCAGGTTCTTATCTAATACTCAGACATGAATTGTCCAAGGAGAAACGTGTTGACAGAGTAAGAAAATGTGCTACAAACAAAGAATTGAGGTCATTTTGGATTGAGATGTATGCATTTTTGCAGATTAAGGCTTCAAAACCATCATCAAGTCATCTTACAGTATTCAGTTGCTGTTCAACTCTCCCCTCCCCCACTCCCATGGTCTCCCCATCACTGTCTGGAACTGAAATCTCATCTCATTGGATCAAGGAGCCACACAGGCCCCTGGAACGCCTGCAGATATTTTAAAGCTTGGTCTCTGCAGCACAGCCCTCAGGGTTTCTGCGCAGCTGTCAGAGTTGATGTGCTTTAATGGTTTTCTTGAGAGAATCTGCCTGTGTAAAACCGTTGCCTCTTGAACTGGTCAAATACTTGTCACTGGTCTCTCCTGCTGTGTGAGGTGGGGTGACCCCTGACAGATGAATAAGAGCCTGGGCTAAAAGGAAGCCTCTTAAAATAAAAATCATTTCTTTTGCCTTGCTCTTTTAAAGTACTGTTTTGTAAAGGGGTCCAGGTTTCTCATCCTTGGCTGGGTTGCAACATTCCCCGTAATGAACTCCCCGCATGAAATGAGGATGTATATATGTCGGGCAGGAAGGCCTGCCCCTATTTTGGGAGAGCAGAGTGACAATGCTGCTTATTTATTCTGTATTACTGAAAGGGATGAAAGATGCCCGTGCAACAAAACCCCAGAAGAATTATTGGGGAGAAGGATAAAGCCCGAGAATAAATCCAATTTTATGGGATGATAAAGATAGCTAATCAAGGTGTTCTTTAGAAGAAAAGATGATAATCAAAGCATGCTGGGACTCATTTTAAGTTTGTTTAATCTATATATGTGAATTACAAATATTGCCTGCCATATCAGTAAACCAAGCATGTTGCAGCAGTCAGCAACTACAGTCACTCTGACAATCGGCCCCAGGAAGACTCAGGCTGGGAAAGAACAGAATACTGCCCTTAGATGGCAAAGGTGCATATCAAAGGAATGGTTTCAGTGACCCCAGACTCTTGTATGTTCCCCAAAATAGAAAAGTGCTAAATTCATTGACCTGAGAAATCTGGTTATCTTTAAGTAATGGTAATCTGTTGATGTTCCAACTACATGACCTTTGTTGTGAAAACTATATATCCTGCCTCCTTCCTTACCTCTTCTGAGCAGTCCCTCAGGGCTATCTGAGAAGCTGCATCCTGAGCATAAGTCCTCAGCAAGTCCACTAAATAAAACATAATTCCCACCTCTTAGGTTGTGCTTTTTGTTGTTGTTGTTGTTCAGTTGACATATATTTCCTCCCAAAGTCAGTGTTTGCAGATTAGTTTCCTAATGAATTATGTAAAGGACACCAAAGCCCTATATAAGGAAGGGAAGAGAAAGGGAAAGGGAAGTCATTCAGTCGTGTCCGACTCTTCGTGACCCCATGGACCACAGCCCACCAGGCTCCTCTGTCCATGGGATTTTCCAGGCAAGAGTACTGGAGTGGGCTGCCATCGTCTTCTCCGATATAAGGAAGGTTGGAGGTAAAAACTGAAGATGAAGTAGGGATAGGAGAACTGCCATAGTATTAGAAGTGGCATTTAGAAGAACAGACTTGAAGAAGGGCAACGGATTAAAGGGTGTTGCCGTGTTGTTGAGTCACTAAGTCACATCCAACTCTTTTGGACCCCATGGACTGCAGCCCACCAGGCTCCTCTGTCCATGGGATTTCATCCAAGCAAGAATACTAGAGTGGGTTGCCATTTCCTTCTCCAGGGAATCTTCCTGGCCCAGGGATCAAACCCACATCTCCCACATTGCAAGTGGATTCTTTACCACTGAGCCATCTAGGAAGCCCATAAGGAAAATACAATAATAATAATAATAACTGATGTATTATGTGGGTTTATTTTTGTTTCCCAGTTTTAGGGTCCTAGTTGAGATCTTGCTTTAAACATTTTTTTGCTTTAGTAGGTCCCGGGCATAGACCTAGTTTAGTCATTTTAACCAATGAACCATTTCAGGTAGTAAAGTCATTGGTCCATTTAGTCTGGAATCCGAAGTAGGAGAATGGAAGCAAATACAAAGCTAAGGTAGTTAGTCAGGCTACCTAAACACCAGAAGAAATAAAAGCACTGCACCAACCAACCTTAGAGCATATACATGGATTTTACTAAGAAATGTCTCCTAAATAGCCTTGTAATTTAACGACAGGAACAACCGTTGCCAACAGCAATCACAATGGAAAAGGCTTTCGGTCATTATATATAATTCATATATTTCACACTTCTCTTGCCTCAAAGGTGGAATGCTGTGAATATCTGGAAGTGTTAGAGGCCCATGGTTTTCTCTGGAGCATTTTGAGTTCATTTGTGCAACAATGAGCTGCTTTAGAGGATTTGAGATGTATTTTCAATTCAAAACATAGGTGGGAAATAACTTCTTTATTTTCCTCCTCTCTTCAGCAGATCTGTGTTTGCTGGAAACCAATTTTTAATATTATAGATGTGAATCGGTTAAACTTTTAAATTTGGGGATTTCAATTATATGGAGATTACTTTGGATAAGCAAAACTTGACTGCAGGTAACAAACAGTATTTGGTCTCAGCAGATTTTACAAACGAAAATAAATTAGGCTCATTTCATCAAATAGCTATTTCTTATTAAGTATCTTTATTTATTGGGAAATGATAGCATCTGCTAATCCATAACACATAAGGACTCCTGATAATCAAAACAGCAAAACACTTTTTAAAATATCATTTGCTAGAACATGATATTTTAAATGAGTTTCGGATTTAGCAGCTCGGTTTCACTTCCTGTTGTCTAATTGCGATCTCATCTGGGGCCTTCAATTTACTGATCTCAATTTTGGTGGGGGCGGGCCTCTCCAACGATTTTATGCATTAAGATTTCAACAAGAAAAGACACGTATTAAAGGATTCCGTTTTCCCATGTCCTGACACAGGTCTAGGGGCAGGCTGAGTGATGTTGTCTTACACAGTAGGGTAAAGACTTTCCAAGGGGATCAGATGTAGATTGATGAATTTAGGACTGCAAATTGTTTTTTGTTACAAGGAGGGCTACCATGCAGCAGCTGGAACCACAGGTCTTAATTAATCTGCACAAACACTGGGCTTTGACAAATGATAACCATCAAATTAAACAGCTCTCTGGGGAGAAAATCTTCCAATGTGAGAGTATTGCTTTTGAGTTTTTTGAGGGATTATATCTAATAAGCTGCTATTGCATTTTTAAGGGCAGAGGCAGGGATGGAATACAGGTATTGAGGAGTGGGGGTGAGGTGGGATTTGAATGGGAGAATCACGTAACACTGGAGCTGAATGGGACTTGGGGAATCATTTCCACAATCCCTCCCTTTTTAGGTCCAAAGAAGGAAGAGAATTGAATGGCAGAGAGAGAGAGAAATAGAGAGAGGTAGAGAAAGATAGAACTAAAGCAAAGAGAGAGAAAAAATTCCTTGACAAATTTATTCTTTTATATCCATAAAGTGATTGGTTATAGAGATGGGGAAAAATCTATATTTAGTACATTCTACTTACTAAAAATAAGATTATAGATAACAGCTTTAGAATCATAATAACAAGATTTTGAAACTTCAAATAGCTGGATAATCCATTAACCTGTTGTATCTATGATGTTCCCGGAAGTTTGAGATGATAAAGTACCAATGACCTATGTCCTTCTACGGGCAGGATTATTATCAAATGCATTGTTCCTGGGGATCTTTGCATCAAAATTTAACCTAAGTCATCAAATTCCAAAATTCATTGAAGGGGGGCATTACATGTATGTAGCCACTGTTCGCAGTCTGTGGACTTCCCTGTAGTTTGACGTGAATGGACTTTTAATAGTAGTATAAGCAGCCCAGCCTATTACGACTCTCCCACACTGCTAATCTCTCTGACTTTCATATAAAATTAGAGAAGAAAGCCCCAGGTGGCTGTTCCTCCTCCAGGGAGGAGCACACACTCCCCAATCCTGGGATGTGGGCTATGAGACAGCACCAGTAAAAATTCTAATTGGTATTTTCCCACCTTTAGTCACTTCCTCAAACTCCAGATGGACCTTTCCATTTGTGAATGAAATCATTAGCACTTTTGCTAAGCTATAATCAAGTTGAAGGATAATGGCCAAAATCTCAAGTGGAAAATAAGCTCTTTGATAGGCCAAGGAGGATACTCTAAAGGTGCCACAATCTCTTTATCTAAACTTCCTTTCTTTCTTCCTTTAGATGTTAATTTTTACAAATTTTCTCAAATTTTTATTTCCTGAGATCAGCAGGACCTTGGTGTATCCCCAAGTATTTCCATTTAGCATTATTATAATTTTTATTCCAATAATCCTATAGGAAGGAGACAAATGTATTATTGGGTGGCAAATGTGCTAACTAGAAACCAAGACACACAGCTTCAATGACTTGTTTTTCAATATTTCATTGTGTCAGGGCAAATTCATTCTATGTGAAAAGTCATGGCTTCTGTTCTTAAGATGCACATAAAATACAGTGGCAACTCTTACAAGTTGTTTCTTCCCTCAGAGGAAGAAGGATATAGAGTATTCTGTAAAAAGGAGGAATGGCATTGGTGGGAGAGAGTATAGTAATTAGGGTCTGAGCCCACTGATCTATAAGGCAGCACTAGATGAAGAAAGCAATCCGAGGAAGCATCTTCGGTTACCTCCTGTTTTTCATGAGTACACCCATCCCATCCTATCTCCCATGTCAAAAGATGCTCACCGGGAATATAGGCTACCCAGCATCTGCGATAGTGCCAGCGTGTGATCGCAGGCACGTACGTACACACCCCGGTAGCCACGTCATTCACGTACCGAAAGATCCGCGCATGCCTTCCTCAAAGCCAAATCTGGCCGTTTTCCACTCCCATGGAATTATCTTGTTATCCTTTGGGTATCATGATGAATAACTAATAAAAGAGCTCTTTCACACACGTTGACGAATACTATGAAATACTGTCAGGACCTTCTGTAGCATTCATTCTGTGGCACCATTTTTTGGATTCGTTGTTTTGAGGGGTATTAGAGAAGAAACATTTAGTTAAAATTGAGACCCAGAAGGGCAGTCTGGCTCTTTGGTACTTGAGCTGACGACTGCTGCCCCCACCCCACTGGCAGGAAGGCAGCTAGTCATTCTTCACTCCTCATGCTTTGCTCAGTAAAGGGCATCCCTGGGGAGAGTTTGAAACCTGTGCTGACAACAGGCAAAAGCCTTTGGCCGATTGTCAAACACTTGGAGATGGTACTCATAACTGAATGTGTGTGTGCATGTGTGTGTGTGTGAGAGAGAACAAACTCGTTCCTGCCGGAGAAAAGCAAAGAGAACTTTCCACTAGCAGAGTTTCCATCAAGGCTTAAGCAAAAAGAACATGTTACACAGTATCTTCTGCCTCTTAAAGATGTAGGTAAAATGCTTCCCACACTATTCTGTGTGGTCAACCTCAGGTTTCGTGCTCCATCTTTAATCATATTCTGAAGCATTCTTAGAGCTATTTTCATCTGTGAATAGTCAAGTGTCATTTTTATGGGAGTAGAATGGCTTAGACCTCCCAGTCTGTCATCTTGCAGACATTAGTCTGTAATAAATTTGTAATGGTTATTTTAATGGTTATATACAGTATTCCAAAATGTATTGCTACATATATTTTTGCTTATTTCCAGTGTTACAAATAAAGGTGTAATGATCAAGTTTTTTTAAGATTCAGTAAAAACTCTGAATATAACTGTTAAATCAAAATCATTGAGCTTTTACTAAGTAAAATGTGGCTTTCACAAGCAAATTAAGCAATCATCAGTGAACAGAAAAATTAGAAGAATAATGCAGATAATAATGTAGATAAAGTGGTTTCAGAGAATTCACCCTCTTTTTAAATGCAAAGCTCAAGATGTCTTCAAATGTTCCCTGCCTTAAGTATCAATACTTACTGAAACTCACCAGTTTATAAGAAGTATCAGTATCAGCTTCACTGCGTTGGATATACATGACTAGGCTTAAATAATTGCTATAAAATAAAAATTGAGGTTATTACTTTCAAAAATATAAAAAATAAAGTTATTACTTTCAAAAACCTATAGTAACTAACTTTAAACAAATATTTCTGGGTAAAATTGTGGTGGATCCAAATTACTTGATAACTAATTATAAACAACAGTACTTTGTACACAACTAATTAGTGAATTTGAATCCTTAAAAATAGTTGGTTCCTTTTAGTGGGTTAAATATATCTCTATACAATATCACTTATACTAAAGTACTCAGCAAAACTTTTCTCCCAAGCAAGAGTCTATGATACCTTTGAGCCTGAGCTAAGTCAAATGATAACTCACCACTTAGGAAGAGGCAGGAAAATTATATTTCTCAGTATGGTACAGTGAGAGGAGGGAGGATGTATCATTATTTGCTTCCTAAGTGACTTTGATTTATTTTTTATTTTCATATTTAGCAAGCACAACTTCTGAATCTTGGCTGCTTTTCCTGCTCTCATTTTGTCCTGGATATTTCCAGGACCCTGTTGTGATTGACATAGACTCAGAGAGCTTTTGCCTCTAAAATCTACACCTGTTATGCCTTCTACAATTATCATACCTCAACTAAGTTTAATCTGTCTCCTATTAGAGCCAATAAAAATTGCAATAAATATTGGGGAAAAGACAGTTGAACTTCAACTCACGAGGTAAGTGACCTTTATTTCCATGTTGGTCCAAAGTAGTGAAAAAGGTTACCTTGTGTAAGTCAGTGGGATATTCTCATCTCCTTCCTTGTCGGGTAGTGATGCTAACATGTTGTGAACATAAAATGTGGCCCTGTATATAGCTATATAATATAGTATGGTAAAATGGCATCAGAAGTGAGATTATCCTCAAAATGCATGTCATCTGCTTCCTTTGATGATGATGATGGTGATAAAGACAATAATCATTATTAAGTACACACTGTCTTCATGGCACTCATTTAAGTGCTGTATATGACTTTTCATATATATCACCAATTTAGAAATCCGTTTTAGAATATAATCTAGATGCCATCGCTAATGTATTAATCTGCTACTCTAAAAGTTTGAATTTTATTCCTGATAGGATGTTTGTCAGAGAAGGCAATGGCACCCCACTCCAGTACTCTTGCCTGGAAAATCCTATGGACGGAGGAGCCTGGTAGGCTGCAGTCCATGGGGTCACTAAGAGTCAGACACGACTGAATGACTTCCCTTTCACTTTTCACTTTCATGCACTGGAGAAGGAAATGGCAACCCACTCCAGTGTTCTTGCCTGGAGAATCTCAGGGACGGCGGAGCCTGGTGGGCTGCCCTCTATGGGGTCACACAGAGTCGGACACAACAGAAGTGACTTAGCAGCATATGATTTTTAATGCTCACGAGCCTATGAGACCAATGATTTTTCTATGTGCATTTACAGATCAAGAAACAGGTTTAAGCTAACATTATATAGATGTTATGAGGTATAGCCTGGGTTGGATCCCAGGCACTCCGTGAGGGAGGGAGAAGGAGAAAAGAGAAAAGAAAAGCTCTCTGGTGTCTCTTCTTATATAGGCATTACTACCCTCATGAGGGCCCACCCCCATGACTTCATCTAAACCTCATGCATGAGTCAGGGTTCTCCAGAGAAACAGAACCAATCCTCTACCTCTCTCATCTGTTATATGTTCCATACCTTGCATGAAATGTTCATTCCAGATGGATAAAGCAATATTTAGAGGCAAGATACTGTTTTCCTATTATGTGGCATCAGGCAGATGGAAATTCTCCAGACCAATGGCACAGTTCTGCCTAAATTCTCAGGTGCCAGCACCAGGGATAGAGGAGGATCTATCAGGTTTCTATACCCAGCCATGAAAGAAGGGAGACTTTCTATGTTTTAACAATCCCTCACGTGGAAATCTTTAATGGCACCAACGATAGTCCACTTCTAATATTTGTCATGTTCTTTAACAAGTTTGCAATTTAATCAATAAAATTTCTTTCTGAAATTGTTCATTAGTGAAGTATTTGTTTTCTGCTGGAATAGAAATAACAAAAATGCTTGAAGTAATACACTTCCTGATTAGATGGTTAGCTCAGTACTCTGAGAGTATGAATTCCTGTTGAAATTAAAGAAGCCAAGTAGCTGCTTAAAAAGCCACACATATAATATCAAAAACGTACACACACACATAATACTGCACTGTCACGTTCAAAAAAAGATGAACTACAAAGCAAGGAATGCTACTCATAGTTCTAGGGAGCATTTGATGATATAATATATGTAAACATTTACCATAGCAGCTAGCAAAAATAATACTCAAACTTGAGAGGTTTTTGTATTTCACTGAAGAGAAGACATTGATTTTGAGATGCACCAGTGTTCTATATATTTGAGGAAGAAAACCCAAACTGCCCCACATGGGAAGATTAGTAAGAAATGGTGCTTAAAGCCATAATGTAAAAGGACTTTATGCTCCTTGAAAGAGTAACTGGCAGGAAACCTACCATGCAGAAAGAGACAACAAGGAAGCCTGCATGTCTCAAACGTAGGAAAGGAAAATCTCCTCTGAATATTGTTTTTCTAGCCAAGTATATATTCATTCAAGTCTAAAGACTAATAGTGTAGTTCCAAAGACTGAATCTAATTTAAAGACATCTCTTATGTGGGTAGTCACCAACCTAAGGGACTGAGAGAAGCCACTGTAAATTCTTTCTGAAAAAAGCAAAACAATTTCAATTCAGGCAGAAGGCAGGCAGCAATTGTAAGATACTGCTAATTTTGAGGCACATCCTAATTCCAGAGAAATGAATTAATGTGAAAATATGAGCATATTATAGCCAATAAAAATACGGATAATTTATTACTTCACTTACTCACTTGAATTAAAGAATCTCTACTCAATGGCTTTCCTTTCAATGGACATTGCAATACTATAAAGCAGTTGAGTAGATTCTGGGTATGGTTAAATAATGTTTGACTATTTATATTTATTGTGCCAAAGAAACTGTAGGAGATAATTTCAAAACTCTCTTCCAATACCTCACTACCATCAAACTCACTTGGTTCAAAGAAAAAGGCTTTTCTTTTGTTGACTTNCACACAGAGTCGGACACAACAGAAGTGACTTAGCAGCATATGATTTTTAATGCTCACGAGCCTATGAGACCAATGATTTTTCTATGTGCATTTACAGATCAAGAAACAGGTTTAAGCTAACATTATATAGATGTTATGAGGTATAGCCTGGGTTGGATCCCAGGCACTCCGTGAGGGAGGGAGAAGGAGAAAAGAGAAAAGAAAAGCTCTCTGGTGTCTCTTCTTATATAGGCATTACTACCCTCATGAGGGCCCACCCCCATGACTTCATCTAAACCTCATGCATGAGTCAGGGTTCTCCAGAGAAACAGAACCAATCCTCTACCTCTCTCATCTGTTATATGTTCCATACCTTGCATGAAATGTTCATTCCAGATGGATAAAGCAATATTTAGAGGCAAGATACTGTTTTCCTATTATGTGGCATCAGGCAGATGGAAATTCTCCAGACCAATGGCACAGTTCTGCCTAAATTCTCAGGTGCCAGCACCAGGGATAGAGGAGGATCTATCAGGTTTCTATACCCAGCCATGAAAGAAGGGAGACTTTCTATGTTTTAACAATCCCTCACGTGGAAATCTTTAATGGCACCAACGATAGTCCACTTCTAATATTTGTCATGTTCTTTAACAAGTTTGCAATTTAATCAATAAAATTTCTTTCTGAAATTGTTCATTAGTGAAGTATTTGTTTTCTGCTGGAATAGAAATAACAAAAATGCTTGAAGTAATACACTTCCTGATTAGATGGTTAGCTCAGTACTCTGAGAGTATGAATTCCTGTTGAAATTAAAGAAGCCAAGTAGCTGCTTAAAAAGCCACACATATAATATCAAAAACGTACACACACACATAATACTGCACTGTCACGTTCAAAAAAAGATGAACTACAAAGCAAGGAATGCTACTCATAGTTCTAGGGAGCATTTGATGATATAATATATGTAAACATTTACCATAGCAGCTAGCAAAAATAATACTCAAACTTGAGAGGTTTTTGTATTTCACTGAAGAGAAGACATTGATTTTGAGATGCACCAGTGTTCTATATATTTGAGGAAGAAAACCCAAACTGCCCCACATGGGAAGATTAGTAAGAAATGGTGCTTAAAGCCATAATGTAAAAGGACTTTATGCTCCTTGAAAGAGTAACTGGCAGGAAACCTACCATGCAGAAAGAGACAACAAGGAAGCCTGCATGTCTCAAACGTAGGAAAGGAAAATCTCCTCTGAATATTGTTTTTCTAGCCAAGTATATATTCATTCAAGTCTAAAGACTAATAGTGTAGTTCCAAAGACTGAATCTAATTTAAAGACATCTCTTATGTGGGTAGTCACCAACCTAAGGGACTGAGAGAAGCCACTGTAAATTCTTTCTGAAAAAAGCAAAACAATTTCAATTCAGGCAGAAGGCAGGCAGCAATTGTAAGATACTGCTAATTTTGAGGCACATCCTAATTCCAGAGAAATGAATTAATGTGAAAATATGAGCATATTATAGCCAATAAAAATACGGATAATTTATTACTTCACTTACTCACTTGAATTAAAGAATCTCTACTCAATGGCTTTCCTTTCAATGGACATTGCAATACTATAAAGCAGTTGAGTAGATTCTGGGTATGGTTAAATAATGTTTGACTATTTATATTTATTGTGCCAAAGAAACTGTAGGAGATAATTTCAAAACTCTCTTCCAATACCTCACTACCATCAAACTCACTTGGTTCAAAGAAAAAGGCTTTTCTTTTGTTGACTTATCATCAATCTTCTCTAATGGAAAAGAAACCCTTTGGAGAGCAGGCCTCTGGGAAGCCTCTTTTATAAAATTAAGCTCTTTCAGGTTCATTCTTTGATTTTCAGTAGATCTCTAGCAGATGTTTCTGTGCCTCTGAAGTACAATTGCTGGAGTTTTAACTTGATTAAGCTGTCACTCAAGATTGTTGTTTACATCATCGATCCAACATCAAAAAGCTGCCATGCCATGGGTCTGATATCAGAAAGTTTTGGAATGACAGCAGGGGCAGATGGAGTATTACATCCTGAATGCTCATCTCTAAATCATTCTAAGGTTTCCTCCTCTGGAAATAAATCAGGGCTAGCTGTGGAAAACTCAAAGCCTCAGATTAAGCCCAGGACATATACAGAAAAAATCAAATAAAATTTTTGATTTGGGAGATATTCTGAACTGGTAGGCTTCTCAAAGTTGCATTTGAAAACTATCAGAGTATTTTGTCAATTTTTTTTTATTTCTAATAGTTTTAGATTCAGAAAAAGTTGCAAAGATCATGTAGAGTTTCTAGAAATCCCTCTCCAAGTTTTCCCTTATAAACTTTAAGTAAGGCACATGATATCTGTTGTGAGAAACTTTATTCTCAGTCTTGCTGAAAACTATAGCTGGTGAGAACCACTTAGCTCAAAGGAAACTGCCCTAAAGAGATTAGGGAGAAGCCAGTTTATATATGATTTTTGGCTAGGCAATAGATGTAGTCAACCATACTTCTTGGTAAAGACTACTGCTAAAAAAAAAAAAAAAAGACTATTGCCAATCACTAAGAACAGATATCTCAAATTAGTAATTTTGGTACTTTTCTATGTACTAAAGATGCAAGAATATGGGGTCATTAAAATTCTTAAGATATGCATCTAAATATCTAAGGGTCCTGCTTGTCAAAGCACAGGGCACCTCATTCTGTTATCTTAATTTCCTCTCAGAGTGCACTGCTAATCAGAGACTGTAGTGAGCTAAGACTTAACCCTTAACAAATAACCTGCTGTATAGCTCAGGGAACTCTATTTGGTGCTCTGTAATTACTTATATGCAAATAGAGTTTGGAAGAGGGTAGATATATGTATAAGCATGGCTAATTCTTTTGGTTGTACTGCAGAAACTAATGCAACATTGTAAATTGTACTTCAATAAAAATTTAAAAATTAAAATACATTTAAAAAATGACTTAGTCTTTGTAATACTTGGTGGTGAATGATGCTCTCTGTTCTTATCTAAAGTTAACATCCCAGTCTAACGTTTGTTTGAACTAAGAAACAACATTGATATATTTGAACAGGTTTTTTTTTTCCAAAAATCTTTTAAAAATACACTGTGAAGCTCCAGCCATTATATGAATGCACATGAAATTATACATAAACTAACCAAGTTTTGTATGAAAGCTAAACTGAATTTATTTTTCACTTTGTTTATGCAATCCCTACCCTATTCACTACTTCTTACTAAAATGTAAGAGGTCATTCTGTCAAGGTCAAATTTAAGGCTCAGTTCTTCCATGTTCTGTTCCTACTGCTATGGATTTATTCATCCCCAAACTCCTATTATGTATACTAGGTGCCACATAAATTCAGACTCAGTCATATTTCTGATTTGCATAAATAAGTTTTTATTCAGAAATATATTATAAACTTAGAGTTTGAAATATAAAAGACATGGGTTTGTATCCTGATTCTTTTTCATCATCCATAGCTATGTGATCTTGAGCAAGTAGGACTAATATTATTGTCAACTGTCTGATAAGGTATGCTAATATTAAATACTTTTTTACATAAGCTGCTTAGCATAGTCCTTGGGACATAGTACCAAGACAATAAGTATTAGCTATAACTACTAATACTGCTCCATCTGTACAAAGCAGGGGGCCATGAATTATGACCCATGGGTCAAAACAGTCCCACTGCTCATTTTGATATAATCCATGAGTTAAAAATAATTTCAACATTTTTGAATGATTGGAAAAAATGAAAAGAAGATTATTTTGTGAAATTAAAAATTATATGAAATTCAGACTCAGTTTTCACAGATCATTTTTTATTTCAACCTGTTCATTGGTTCAGAAATTATCTGTGGCTGCTTTTGAGCTGCAATGGCAAAGTTGAATAGTTACAACAGATACCATATGGCCCATAAAGCCTTAAATATTTACTATCTGGTCATTTGCAGAAATAGATTACCAATCCTCACTGTAGAAGTTCTGTTTACTGTCTCTCATCTGTTCTCTATAGAAGTATGACAATGCCATATTGGTTTTTAAAATTTTACTTTATTTATGTATTTATTTCTAGCTATGGACATTACCTAAAAGGAACTCTCCTTATGATAGGATAACTAGGTCAAAGCACCACTCTAAACCAAAAGTTCTTTATCTTTAAAATGGGATAATAATAAATAATACCTATCTTGTAGACTTAATGAGGATTAAAATGGCAGAAAGTAAAGAAGAACTAAAGAGCCTCTTGATGAGGGTGAAGAAAGAGGAGAGTGAAAAAGTTGGCTTAAAATCTCAACATTCAAAAAACTAAGATCATGGCATCTAGTCCCATCACTTCATGGCAAATGCAAGGTGAAAAAGTGGAAGCATTGACACACTTTATTTTCCTGGGCTCCAAAATCACTGCAGACAGCAACTGTAGCCAGGAAATTGAAAGACTCTTGCTCTTGGAAGGAAATCTATGACAAAACTAGAGAGCATATTTAAAAGCAAAGACATCACGTTGTCAAAAAAAGTCCATATAGTCAAAGCTGTGGTTTTTCCGATAGCCATGTATGGATGTGAGAGTTGGACCATAAAGAAGGCTGAGGGCCAGAGAACTGATGCTTTTGAAATGTGGGGCTGGAGAAAACTCTCGAGAGTCCCTTGGACAGCAAGGAGATCAAACCAGTCAATCCCAAAGGAAATCAACCCTGAATATTTGTTGGAAGGACTGATGCTAAAGGTAAAGCTCTGATATTTTAGCCACCTGATGGGAAGAGCTGACTCATAGGAAAAGACGCTGCTGGTGGGAAAGATTGAAGGCAGTAAGTAAAGAGGGCAGCAGAGGACAAGATGGTTAGATAGCATTATGGATTCAATGGATACAAATTTGAGCAAACTCCAGGAGACAAGAAAGGACAGGCCTGCAGTCCTTAAGGCTGCAAAGACTTAGACCGGACTTAGTAATGGCATCCCACTCCAGTACTCTTGCCTGGAAAATCCCATGGACAGAGTAGCCTGGTAGGCTGCGGTCCATGGGGTCGCAAAGAGTCGGACACGACTGAGTGACTTCCCTTTCACTCTTCACTTTCATGCATTGGAGAAGGAAATGGCAACCCACTCCAGTGTTCTTGCTTGGAGAATCTCAGAGATGGGGAAGCCTGGTGGGCTACCATCTCTGGGGTCGCACAGAGTCAGACATGACTGAAGAGACGCAGCAGCAGCAGCAGCAGCAGCAGTGACTGAACAATGCCAACAAATAAAAACGCAAGTGATGTGCGTGTCGATGTTACAGTCACAAAGTGCTGAGCAAAGAGTTTGTTTTGCTTGAACACTTCCCATCTTATTTCTCTAGATAATGGAAAATGCTTATCAGAGAATTCAACCTGTCCAACTCTTTGCAATCCCGTGGACTGTAGTCTACCAGGCTCCTTTGTCCATGCGATTCTCCAGGCAAGGATACTGGAATTGGTTGCCATTCCCTTCTCCAGGGGATCTTCCCGACCCAGGGATTGAACCCAGGTCTCCCACATTGCAGGCAAACACTCTACCCTCTGAGCCACCAGCGAAGCCCCAACCCTCAGGCAGCATTCTCTTAAGCTGAATTTCACACTCTAACAAATACCAAACTAGGTTTCTGATATGTATAGCCACTAAGAAGCTGGTTAAATATAAGTTCTAGTACAATGCTAGGCAGAAGGTAATATCTCAATTATCATCCACTGGTTAAATCATTCTCACATCCGAGTGGCTCATGAGGGACTAATTGATAGAAACTATCTGCTTCTTAGGTTAACTGAAGTTAGTATGGTTCTTGTTTTATCCTGATCACACACCTGAGACACTTGTGTCTATTTAATTCTGGGATTTGCAGAAGACTGAATAATGTTTTGCTATTTGGAAATATTTATTGAGCGTTGTACTAGGGAAAGTGCTATGTGCAGAGGATAAAACAATGAGCTCAAACAGACATGATGGACCTTAGAGTCTGGCAAGAAAACAGACATGATTGATATGTTACACATGGGCATGCTACTGTGTCCCTAAGTTAAATGTTGTGAGGGGAAAAAAACAAACATATATATATATATATATATATGGAGCTATAAAAGCATTTGAGTCTGTCAAGAGCATCATGAAGGGTGAGTTGGAGTTGATTATGCTGCAAGTGGGACAATTTAGAGTAGAAAGAACATTATATACAAAGGTCTTGTTGGAGGAGGGAAGACAGAGAATATAAAAGATGCCTGGTGTGGGGCAAGGGGTGGAGGACTCAAGTCACTCAAAGAAGGTGCTAGTCATTGATGGAAATGGACATGTAGCCAGGGCCTGGACCAAGTATTAGACTGTTCTTTTTTGATCATAAAAGCAATTGATATCAGGTACTGCTATCATCACTCTGGGGATCTCTGTTGTAAGTAAGAAGAATCATTTATTTAATACAGATTTAATAAATACCTCCTTTGTGTCAAGTATGGTTCTAGGCACTGAGGATGCAGCAGTGAGATGTTTAAAAATCCGTATGCTCATGACTCAGCAATTCCACTGCTGGGCATACACACTGAGGAAACCAGAATTGAAAGAGACAGGTGTAACCCCAATGTTCATCACAGCACTGTTTATAAGAGCTAGGACATGGAAGCAACCTAGATGTCCATCTGCAGACAAATGGATAAGAAAGTTGTGGTACATATACACAATGGACTATTACTGAGCTGCTATAAAATTGTCCTGACACAATTTATTTTCCTGAACATATTTCAATCAATTCGAATGAGGTGGATGAAACTGGAGCCTATTATACAGAGTGAAGTAAGTCAGGAAGAAAAATACCAGTACAGTATATTAAAGCATATATATGGAATTTAGAAAGATGGTAATGACGACCCTATATGCGAGACAACAAAAGAGATACAGATATAAAGAACAGACTTTTGGACTATGTGGGAAGAAGGCAAGGGTGGGATGATTTGAGAAAATAGCATTGAAACACGTATACTATCATGTGTGAAATAGATCGCCAGTCCAAGTTTGATGCATGAAACAGGGCACTCAAAGCCGGTGCACTGGGACAACCCAGAGGGATGGGATGGGAGGGAGCTGGGAGGGGGGTTTGGGATGGGGGACACATGTACACTCATGGCTGACTCATGTCAGTGTATGGCAAAAGCCACCACAATATTGTAAAGTAATTAGTTTCCAATTAAAATAAATGAATTAATTTTAAAAAATCCGTATGCTCAAGGAGCTTAAATTCTAGTGGATCTCTACATGAGACTTAGGGAAATGTGATACAGAACAATATTTGTCAACTTTTTTTTATGACACCCTTCAATAAACATATATAGAACTCTTTAGATTAAAAAAAAAATCTAATTGCTCCATTCATAAAATTTAAATACCATAGATAAGCTGCATATCTGCTTAGGTGCTGATGTATATCCATGTTTTAAACATAAAACAAGTACAACATTTCACCCCAATTTTCTTCACCCCATTGGAGGCAAGACAGTTTGCATTGAGAATGTAGGCTATTCATGTAGGGACTTCTGATCTAAAGAGAAATTTCTATTTAGGAACAGAAACTTAGGCCAGAACTTATCTAGGAGGAGACTTGGCAAACACTAGTTCTGCACATTTGTCACTGTCTTGATTAAAAATGATAAATTAGTAACATTTGTGTTAGCATCCTGTCCTTACACAATTTATTTTCCTGACCCATGTCTTGATTTTGCCTTTTTCTTTTGCCCCAATATGCCTTAAACTTTTCCATCATTCTTACTACCTTATTCAAAGTCCTTATGCTTAGCTCTATTTACTTGAAGACCTACTTTCAAATTATTCATTATTAGAATAAATTGATAAGGTTTAGTGATTCCATCGGAGAAGGCAATGGCACCCCACTCCAGTACTCTTGCCTGGAAAATCCCGTCTATGGGGTCGCACAGAGTTGGGCACGACTGAAGCGACTTAGCAGCGGCAGCAGTGATTCCATAAGCAATCACATCATCGCCTAATCCCACACCTAAAAATGTCCATTCATTTCATTTTGTTCATTGCCTTTCAGGAAGAATTACAGTATTACTAAAGAAAATAGCACATAAGGTCATGACTGTGGGTGATTTCGGTGATAAAGAAAACTTTAGGGGTGAGGGTAGTCCATTTGTATACAAATGCAATAGTCATTGTGCATATCTCAATGAAGAATTAGTAAATGACCTCATTAAATACAAGATAATGGGGAAATACCAAAAAAGGGTGAATTCTAAATTGTTTTGCAAACTTTGCATAGACATGCTGAACAAATCATATTTTAGGCTGTCAGGTTTTACTGCTGCAAAATGTTTTACAAAGTGCTGGTCGTATATCTTGGATTTTGTTTTCTCTGTGCAGAATTAAATTCCAGATTTGCTTTGATCTCAATCTTGTATTTACATCTTACTCCTTTGTTTAAACTGTCTGCTTTTATTTACAGTATGCAGAAAGGGAAGCAGGTTTAAGTCCAATTACCATAATTTCTGCTTGACTTATGTGCACTTAAGCGGTTTAAATCTTGCTTTGGTGACAGGAGATTTTTTCCTTCAGGATTCCTCAATAAATCCTTCCAAACCTGATGAATAATTTGACTCATAATCAGTCTCTTCAATGCACAAAATACTAGGTTCCTGAGTATCACTGAGTCTGAGGAACTAGCCTTGGATCTGGAGCAGAAATATCACTTGGCTGTGTCAAGTTTGTGCTGAGGCAAAGTGTTGTCAACAATTTTATTTTCCTTTGAAAACTATCACAAACCATCAATGGAAACTATTTAGCATGAAGTTGCCTAAGGCCCTCTCTGAAGTGACTTCCAGCATATACTGTCCACTCTCCTATGATCCTCAAATCAAATGTTTGGCTTCAGTGGGGTCTCTCTCTGTTCTATCTCCTTGCTTTTGTTTGTTCTGGTTTCTCTACTTGGATAACTATTCTGTATCACCCTATGAAAATCCTACTCTTTAGTCAATGCCTAGCTCAAATTTAAATCTCTCATGGCCATTTCAGCTCATATCCACCTGTCTCTTCTCTAAACTCTTACACAAAGGTGTTGATAGTCACATCCTTTGACATTCCTCTCTTCAAATAGTGAACCAAATTCCAATCCCTTTGAGTATATGCTGGACTCAGTGACTCACTGCTAATGACTAGAATATGGCAAAAGTGACAGCATATGAAACCTGAGAATAGTTTAGAAAATATGGCTCCTAATTTGCTTTCTCTCTTAGATAACTTGTCAGGAAAAAGCAGCTGTCATGTTGTGAGGAGACGTAAACAACCCTGAAGCAAAGTCCATATACTGAGAAATAGAAAGCTTCCTGCCAATGGGAATGTGAGTGAGCCACCCTGAGCAAAGATCCTCCTGTACAGGTCAAGTCTTCAGATGTCTGAAACCTCAGCCAACATCTTAATGGCAACCAAGCTAAGTTATATCAATATCCCTAAGCCATACAAAACAACAAACGTTTGTTTTTTAAAACTTATACATTTGGTGAAACTTTGTTGCACAGTAATAAATAATAAAACAGCATCAGTCACTCATCCTTTCTTTCAACTGTCATGTACCATCGCTCCGTCATCAGGGCCTGAATATTTTTTTCCTCCAAATATATCTAAAAACTGTGAACTTCTCTTCACCAACTCTGCTACCACCTTTGTCAGCCACCATCATTTTTCACTATGGCATTATCCTTCCAAATTTTATTCCTGCTTGACACACTGCCCAGTAAGTCCTTTACATTACAACCAGAGCCAGATGGATCTCTATTCAACCTGCAGTGATGCTCTCCAAGGGCTGAAGAGCACACCGCAGTAGGCAGAATTCTAAGATGGACCCAGGGATGCTTGTTCCCTGATATATTTGCCATGCATAGTCTCTGCCCTTCAAGGGCAAGCAGAACAGAAGGATGAGATTCACTCCTATGATTAAGTTACATTGTATGGCAAGAGTAAAGGGATTTTTCAAATGATATTAGGGTCTCAAATCAATTGATTTTGAGTTTATCAGAGGTGATTATTCCAAGTGGGTCTGGCCTAATCAGGTGAATACTTCCAAAGACCTGGGCTCTTCCTGAAGGGGGAAATTTAAGGATCAGAAATTCATTTGCTCATTTTGAAGGAGTGAGTTGCTCTGTTGTGAAAAGGTTCACATTCTAGGGGACAATGGATGTCCCTGGTGAGGGCTCAGCTCCTACAACAATAAAAAAAAATGAATTCTGCTAGTAAGTAATAGGCTTGGACAAGGATCTTGTACAAGGATCATAGCTCTGAGTGACCTTGATTTCAAGTTTGTGAGACTGGTATCCACTAGAGTAACTCTTGTTTGACATATTTGATTCACCAATTCCCTTTTCACACAACTGCACCTGAGTACAAATTGGAAAGGTATTTATCCCTCTATCATCCCATTCTTCACAATAGACTCCTGACTGTTCCAGGCACTGCTGAGGTGCTTTAGAAATATGACTTTGATTAATAGTGAACTTACAGATGTTCAAGCTGGTTTTAGAAAAGGCAGAGGAACCAGAGATCAAATTGCCAACATTCACTGGATCATCAAAAAAGCAAGAGAGTTCCAGAAAAAACATCTATTTCTCCATTATTGACTATGCCAAAGACTTTGACTGTGTGGATCACAATAAACTGTGGAAAATTCTGAATGAGATAGGAATACCAGATCACCTGACCTGCCTCTTGAGAAACATGTATGCAGGTCAGGAAGCAACAGTTAGAACTGGACATGGAACAACAGACTGGTTCCAAATAGGAAAAGGAGTACGTCAACGCTTTATATTGTCACCCTGCTCATTTAACTTATATGCAGAGTACATCATGAGAAACACTGGGCTAGATGAGACACAAGCTACAGTCAAGATTGCTGGGAGAAATATCAATAACCTCAGATATGCANCCAAATAGGAAAAGGAGTACGTCAACGCTTTATATTGTCACCCTGCTTATTTAACTTATATGCAGAGTACATCATGAGAAACACTGGGCTAGATGAGACACAAGCTACAGTCAAGATTGCTGGGAGAAATATCAATAACCTCAGATATGCAGATGACGCCATCCTTATGGCAGAAAGTGAAGAAGAACAAAAGAGTCTCCTGATGAAGGTGAAAGAGGAAAGTGAAAAAGCTGGCTTAAAGCTCAACATTCATAAAACTAAGATCATGGCATCTGGTCCCATCACTTCATGGGAAATAGATGGGGAAACAGTGGAAACAGTGGCTGAATTTATTTTGGGGGGCTCCAAAATCACTGCAGATGGTGATTGCAGCCATGAAATTAAAAGATGCTTACTCCTTGGAAGGAAAGTTATGAGCAACCTAGATAGCATATTAAAAAGCAGAGACTTTACTTTGTCAACAAAGGTCCATCTAGTCAAGGTATGGTTTTTCCAGTAGTCATGTATGAATGTGAGAGTTGGACTATAAAGAAAGCTGAGTGCAGAAGAATTGATGCTTTTGAACTGTGGTGTTGGAGAAGATTCTTGAGGAGAGTCCCTTGGATTGCAAGGAGATATAACCAGTTCATTCCAAAGGAAATCAGTCCTGGATGTTCATTGGAAGTATTGATGTTGAAGCTGAAACTCCAATATTTTGGCCACCTGATCTGAAGAGCTGACTCATTGGAAAAGATCCTGATGTGGGAAAGATTGAGGACAGGAGGAGAAGGGGACGACAGAAGATGAAATAGTTGGACTGCATCACCAACTCAATGGACATGAGTTTGGATGAACTCCGGGAGTTGGTGATGGACAGGGAGGCCTGGTGTGCTGCAATTCATGGGGTCACAAAGGGTCAGACACCACTGAGCGACTGAACTGAACTGAATACTCAACAATCCTGGGAGGTTGCTACTATTATCCCCATCTCATAAATGAGGAAGGTGCAGAACAAAGAGCCCTTACTCTAAACTACCACCTTTTGAAAGGAAGGAGAGAACAGATAACAGGAAGATAATAGTATTCACCATAATCCCTAAAAACAGTAAAAAAAAAAAAAAAAAAAAAAAAAAATNAGGTTGCTACTATTATCCCCATCTCATAAATGAGGAAGGTGCAGAACAAAGAGCCCTTACTCTAAACTACCACCTTTTGAAAGGAAGGAGAGAACAGATAACAGGAAGATAATAGTATTCACCATAATCCCTAAAAACAGTAAAAAAAAAAAAAAAAACAAAAAAGAATAGAAAACACATGAAAAATTTGTGAAAATATCACGGTCAAGAGGAACTACTTGATGAATAAAGGTAATGCTGTTTCCTGGATAGGATCCTGAATCAGAAATAGAGTTTTAGGTAGAAACTAAGGAACTACTAAAGAAGTATAGATTTTAGTTCCTAGTAATGTATGTATATATGAACAATGCACATAATGTATAATAGTAATTAATAGTTGTAATTAACCAACTATTGTGACAAATGTACCATAGGAATATAAGATGTTAATAACAGGGGAACCATATGTAGAAATATATAGGACTCCATACTTTCTTCATAATTTTTCTATAAATCTAAAGTTATTGTGAAATTTAAGAAAGATTATTTCAGGAAAAAAGTCAGAAAAATACTCCACATCATTTTTATTTCCTTCACTTAAAGTTATGAAAACAGAGACTGAAAAGTTTGAGAGGCTTAACCAAGGTCAAATAGCAGTTGAGGAGCAGAACTGTGACTTGAGCCCAGTCTCACTGTATTATAATACTGATATATGAGCTATTTTCCAGTGAAGAATTCTCCCATGAGAATTGGCAAGTTCTAATAGAATTGCTAGAGTCCTCAAAGGAGGAACTCATTTTTCTTGTATGTTGCCCCTAGTGTTTTAGGTGGCTCAAAGCATACACTGAACCGTAAAAATAGATGCTAGAAAACTCTAGGAAAGCCCAGCCAGAGTAATTTATAAAAGAAATAAACATTTACAACAACAAAGCCCAGAACATTTAAAGCATACTGCCTGTTATTAGGTATTTGCTATGATCATAAACTCCATGTGAAACTGTTAGTTGCTCAGTTGTGTCCGATTCTTTGAGACCACATGGACTGTAGCCCACCAGGCTCCTCTGCCTATGGAATTTTCCAGGCAAAAATATTGGAGTGGGTAGCCATTTCCTTTCCCACGGGATCTTCCCAACCGAGGGATTGAACCCAGGTCTCCCACACTGCAGGCAAATTCTTAGCCATCTAAGCCACCAGGGAAGCCCATAAACAAGACTCTAAAATTAAAAGTTTACTATATATCAGAGATACTTAAAAATGCTCATTGATTGAATACATCTATCCTAAATATCACAAGTGGTAAATCAAATACTGAGATATACAGTAAAAGAAAATCCAGACTAAAGCCCAGAAATCACACTTTCAGTCTGAGATACTTCACTCACTCAGATTTTGCCGGCTTTTTTTTTTCTGTTCTCATACACTTGAGAGAGTTTGCTGTCATATTACAAATAAAATTCACATAACTATTCTTAAAAAATAATGTCTTTATATATATTCTTTTTCTGTAAAAGGCTGGGAAATGAATTTTATTCTGTGCCTTAAAGCATCAGGGTTCCTCTTGGGATACTGCCTGCCTGTAGTGGCTGCCTTCTGACACCTCCCTGGACATTCTTGTATAAAGGAGTAAGTTTTTCCATGGATTCTATCAACGATCATTTCAGACTGCTCATTCTCTGTCAGGCTCCGTGATAGCCACTAGAAATACAACAGTGATAAAGATACAGCTTCTGCTTCACAGAGGACAGCTTTTTGCAGGGCAAGAGACCATTCACAGATGACATTCAAATAATGATATATGGCCATTGCGACAAATGCCCCAGCAGAGGGAGAGGGGAGAGAAGAGTGCTAAGAGACCCTTAGGAAAGGGAGGTGCAACTAAACTGGACACTGTGCCTTTAGTGGGCACCCTAGATAAAAAACCTCTCCCTTCTGTGCCTGAGAGTAAGTGCAACTGAGGGAGGTTAAGAGTCGGAAAGATGAAAAAAAAAAAAATTAAGTCACGTTAAATAATAGAAAAATTCTAAACCTATAGGCCTCAGTACTATGGTTACAGCTCAGTGTTTCGATGGACAGAGCAAAACGGGTCCATGGCCTCTACTAAAGGGTAAATCCCCAAAGACAAAGGCAAAAAGAACGGCTGAGTCACACTACACAAGTCCAGGTTTTTCTCTCAAATTTACCAATCAGATAAACACATCTTTCACTCCAAGGAGAGAATGAGTGAGGCAACAGAAGCAATGAGAACGTCACTCCAGGAAAACAAAAATGAGGAGCTGNAAGGGTAAATCCCCAAAGACAAAGGCAAAAAGAACGGCTGAGTCACACTACACAAGTCCAGGTTTTTCTCTCAAATTTACCAATCAGATAAACACATCTTTCACTCCAAGGAGAGAATGAGTGAGGCAACAGAAGCAATGAGAACGTCACTCCAGGAAAACAAAAATGAGGAGCTGGCAAGAAAAAGAAGATTCCTTGGAGAAAGTCAGTTATGACGGATGAATAGTAGTTTGAGAGCCAAGTGGGGAATTACACCAGATCATACCAGTACCTTTTAGGTTAAGATTTTTTTTTTCTTGTAGTCTAAGTGTAAATATAATTTATAATTTGGAAACAGGGCACACCTATCAGGTTTGCATTTAGAAAGTAGTTCTTTGACAAAAGAATAGAAACATGTGAGGCATTTCTGTGGTTCTATAACAGATGATGGTGGTTTGTACCAGAATAATGATTGTGAGAATCCAGAAAATTTGTCACATTTAAAAATTATTTTCAGGAAAAATATAGACTAGGTACAAGGCAGGCAACGTGTTTTGTACATTAGGATCTTGGAAGAATGACTGCAGCTTCTCACTGTTACTAGTTTCTGGGTTGCCTTGACCTCTTCCATTTGGCTCCTCTGATTTTATTTATCCTCTGTATAATCAAGTCAATATATTAAGTTTTCTTTGACCAAGATAGCTATGGTGGTATCTGTTTTATGATGGGGTCATGATAAAGGTTTAGGTTTGAGCACACAGGTGTTGCCACATACACACAAATCAGATGAGGTGAGGAAAGCCAGAAAAGGCATGGAGAAAGTCCAAGAAGAAAATGAAAATCTAAAGTTTTTGGTGTCATGGAAATTGAGAGAAAGCACTATTTCAATAAGGGATTTGAAGCAAAGGCCTTAAATGGTGATGAGGAATAAAGGTCTCCTGAACTTGGCAACTTGGGTGTCATTGCAATTTTAGCAATGGCTGACTCTGTGCCATAGTGAGGGGAGAGTCATGTTTAGAGTAGGCAGAAGACAGGCAGGAGAGGGAGAAGACAGGGTGGGTATGTTCATACAGTTGCTTTGAGCAATTTAGTTATAAAAGGAGAAGGAATGAGAAAGGTTGAGATTAAGAGACAATTGAGGGAGAAACTGAGGCAGGGCAGAGTAAACACTACGTGGTATTTGGGAACATTCATTCATTTGGCTGTATTTGAGTTTATTTATTTCATTTAGTTGGTCTTATTGGTTTGATAATCATAATGGTGTGATCACTCATCTAGAGCCAGACATCCTGGAATATGAAGTCAAGTGGGCCTTAGAAAGCATCACTACAATCAAAGCTAGTGGAGGTGATGGAGTTCCAGTTGAGCTATTCCAAATCCTGAAAGATGATGCTGTGAAAGTGCTGCACTCAATATGCCAGCAAANAACCATTTTGCCTTTCTGCATTTCTTTTTCTTGGGGATGGTCTTGATCACTGCCTCCTGTACAATGTCAAAAACCTGCATCCATAGTTCTTCAGGCACTCTGTCTATCAAATCTAATCCCTTGAATCTATTTGTCACTTCTATTGTTTTATAATCGCAAGGGATTTGATTTAGGTGATACCTGAACAGTCTAGTGGTTTTCCCTACTTACTTCACTTTAAGTCTGAATTTTGCAATAGGAGTTCATGATCTGAGCCACAGTCAGTTCCCGGTCTTGTGTTTGCTGACTGTATAGAGCTTCTGCATCTTTAGCTGCAAAGAATATAATCAGTCTGATTTCTGTATTAACCATCTGGTGATGTCCATGTGTAGAGTCATCCCTTGCATTGCTGGAAGAGGGTGTTCACCATGACCAGTGCATTCTCTTGGCTAAACTGTTAGCCTTTGCCCTGCTTCATTTTGTATTCCAAGGCCAAATTTGCCTGTTACTTCTGGTATCTCTTGATTTCCTATTTTTGCATTCTAGTCCCCTGTGATGAAGAGGATATATTTTTTGGGTGTTAGTTCTAGAAGGTTTTGAACTATAACTCTAAAAAGCTTTGTAGACTTTCTAGAAGGTCTTGAACTGTAACTAGTAACTAAAAGGTCAAGTTCTAGAAGGTCTTGAGCTATAACTCTAGAAGGTCTAGAAGATTAGTTCTATAAGGTCTTGAACTATAGACACTCTATGTTTGTTCTAAGACAGAGTCCTCCACAGAGATGACCTGATAATCTAGGCAATGATAACAAGAATAGGGCAGAGTATTTTTCAGTAAGCTCCTCCATTCCCAAGTTATCAATAACTATTCTACCAGTATGTTTGATACAGATCATCTTTGCATTGCTTTATCCAGAAAAGAGACTCTAATAAAAAATCTGACTGAGTAAGAAAAGATCTGAAGACTGGTAGAGGAGGGTAGCATTTTGGCTGACTGGCCTCTTTAATCCTCCTTAGAGCTCTGATCAGCATTGACTAATGTGGATGAACAACTAACCACAGTATCATAGCTTGACTTAATCTTACCTGGATTGTAAAAACCCCAAATACACTTCAGAAAATACTTGAACGAACAGACACCAATTTATAAGAGACTTTCCAGTGTAAGCTGAAACTGTCCCGAAAGAGATTAATTAAAGCACAGTATAGATGAAGCATTTTAATACTGAAATTACAGTATGAATCTAACTGTTCAAGTAGAATATCAAGTAAAGTTTTAAAACTATCGTTCTTATAAAGCAACTCAGTGAATTGTGCCACATCCTGATTAATACTATCTTATGCACAATTAAAAATAAAAATGGACTTTTTTAAGGCCACAGTTGTTCCTAATTTTAAGAGAAATCTGACTTTAAATTTTCAAATGAAAAATCCACCTTTATAATTGCCAAAAGGCTTCACATAAAAAAGTATATTTTCTACTGACACTTAATCATTGCCAGAAATTAACAACCATTAACAAGAAGGCAAATTAAACATTTATTCCAGGAAGGAGTATATTTTACTTTGCTGTGTTTGGGGATTATATTTAATCGCAAATTCCAAATAATGTATACTATGTGTAGTTTCTGAAAATAGTCATCTTCTTAATAAATGAACAAGAACAGAGAGAAGCTATTAAAAATGATCAGTAGAATGGAAATACAAAGCTGTATGGGAAAGAAATTTTTCTCTTTATTTTCTTTTCTACAAAAAAAATTGTGTATCCTTTTGTGCCATGAATTTAACTTGCATCCTTTATTCCCAAACTGAGGCATTCCCAAATTTTGTAATTATGTTCATCTTTCTGATAGGAGAAAACCTGTGAGTGAAACATAGATTAGACTTTGATAAGAAAAATAATAATGAAAGATTTAAAGTTTATCTCATTATCAATAAAAATACATTATATGGATCACCCTACCCTAAATGTTTTTAAAGCCATGTAAAGATAATATCACCAATTATCAGAAAAAGTGAGTTATTTTTAACCTGTCAAATTAGCAAC